>AP025044.1:3776246-3855235 GCA_036186865.1 Eustoma russellianum
ATGTTGTTGTTGATAGACTGAGAATATTTCCCCCTTAATTGTTGGGCAGAATCTGTGAATCTTTTGGTGCAATAATTATAGGGATGGGACATAATGAATACACAACACCATCACCCTCTATATATTGCACAACTAGCCCACCCTTAACTCACACCCTTTTGTGTATAACTAGCACACACCATAGAACCAAAAGGGGTGTGACAATCGCCATTGAAAGCGATCAAAGTGCGACCAAAATGGCACGGACCAAGAACATAACCTTGGTATATGTCTTACTTGCAATGTTGGTGCTAACAGCAATGGCTACAATGGAAGAGGATGAGAAAGATTGCGCGGAGCAGCTAGCAAACCTCGCTGCATGCATCCCTTATGTCAGCGGTACTGCCAAGAAACCAACTCCAGAATGCTGTGATGACACAAAGAAAGTGAGAAGTGCCAAACCAAAGTGTTTGTGTGTTCTCATTAAGGAGAGCACAGACCCTTCCTTGGGTCTGCCCATAAACACTAGTCTGGCTCTTCAAATGCCTTCTGCTTGTAACATTGATGCCAAAGTCTCTGACTGTCCAGGTTATTTCTCAACAAACAAGTCCACCAACTCCTAAACTTAATAGACATATACATATACATACACACAGATATATATGTGTATATATATATGTATATATATATATATATATTTATGTGTATAGATATATATATATTTTTAAAAAAAATTGGGGATGGGAATCGAACTCGAAACCCGGGATTGGGATAAATGCTACTCAACTACTAGACCTAAAGTTTTTGAGCATATTTATGTGTATATATATGTGTGTATGTATATATATATGTGTGTGTGTGTTAAATGTATGAATTGATATTTTCTGTGACTGCTTACGTTTTCCTAATTGGTAACTTATTATGGTATCAAACAGAAGTTATGGGTTCAAATCATTAATACTATTCCTTAACACTAATGTTGTTGTTATCTATTGTTGTTTGTATATCTACTATTGTATTGCTGCGCATACAATAACAACAACATTACCCCATTGGCATAGAGGCTCCCGTCTATGACGGGGTATGAAGAGTCGGATGTACGCAACCATACCCATGTGTGAGAAACACACAGATTTTGTTTCCCGATGACCCATAATGATGCGTCAAGCTATATCGATTAACTGCTACTTCATAATATAAGCAGCACGACAAAAATAGTGAATGATTTTGCTTTATTCCATCATATTCCAAAGTCAAGAAAGTGTGTGTCTTTGACTCCATTGGAAATGGAAACATGCACGTATAATAAGTCCAAATGTGAATAGATGTGTTAAGTTTATGAACTTCTATCTCATGAAGAAAATACTATCGATGCAAGATATAACACAAAAGTGTCACCTTTAGTTTGTGGCTACACAGGGAGCATTCAGTGTTATTGTCTGTTATTGTTGTGCAACTAGTGCCGTTATTACCTGCTATCATTTTACACACATGGCAAGTTCACATGTGAGGGATTTATATGTTGAGTATATAAATTGGTATCTCGATAGGAAAATGTTACATATTGTAGATATAGGCAGGAAATTTTAGTTAAATATTAGGTTATCTAAAGTTTTATTCACTATGGCATACGTATGATGCTTATCGGTTTCAAAGTGAGTATACTATGTATACCGTCTTAAAAGTAAATATGCATAAATTCACTAGAGAGATCTCTGAGGACAGGGCTTGGAGCAACTGTAAGGTTGTTGCTTTGTAATCTAGAGGTCACAGATTCGAACCGCAGAAACAGACTCTTACACAAAAAAGTACTCTGGTTCAACGCAAACGTGGGAGACTAGTGTACTGAGAACACACTTTTACCATAGAAAGATCTCCATATCCGAATAAGACCAATAGAAAAGTCACATAAAAAGGGAAGATTATGTAACACAATGATTCTTGCTTAAATTGACATCATTGTATATATATTCATAAGATGCATGCAATTTTATATGTTTCTTGAAATTTCTGTTGCAGCAATATTGAACCTGCCACCAGGTTCAGCTGATGCAAAGATATTCCAAGGATCAAGTGCAGATTCAGCCACACAGACTTCCTCACCAAATTCTTCATCAACAGCCTCCATGTCGTCTTCGAGTACTTCATCAACAACCCCAGAATCTAAGACAGATTCTACAGCAAGCAATGGGTATAAATTTGGTCGAAATCTCTTTTGGCTGATGGGTTCAGCATTAGTTGCATCCGCTTTCCACTTCTCATGAATTAAACTCCATTGTCTCTAGTTTCAAGCTAGTTTTAGTCATCTTCCAGAAGGCACTTTTGCCTTGACTTGAAAATAAAGGAGAAATAAATAGGCCATCTTGATTTTTTATTGACAAGTGGATTCTCAATTTCCCCGTTTATGGAGTTCAATTCGTTTGCGAATCGTTTGACCTGTTTAAAAGTAACGTTTTTGAGTTGAATTCAAACAAATTTTTAAGCTCGTTAAACTAAACGAGTCAAGACAAACTATTCGTTTACCTAAACAAATCTAAACTTAAAAAGTCGATATTCAACTTGGTTCGGTTCGTTTACCGCGCTACTTGGCACTGCCAAATTCAACTACATCATGCTTCATTCTCACGTCCTGGAGAAGTAAACATCAATTTTAACATCGACTGCATATGTATTTTGTTATAGAATAATGTGTCACATGTATTTTTATTAATAAAAATACTTGAATCATAGTCTAAAGATCCAGGGAAGTCTGCACTATTCTTCTAATTGGCGTCTATATATGCAACATTTGAATAACCTACGACATATTTGAGAGCATGTAATAATTGTGGAACCTAGACGATAAATCTTAAAAAGATTAAATCTGATGACTGAGACTGTTTGAAGAGATGCTGCAGCCCTCCTCCCCGGTATATACCTACCGATCCCAAGCTCCATTCCAATTGGTTCAACTTTGGTGAAATAGCAGGTTTTTGTGTGCTTGTATCCATCAATCTTTTGGTAAATATGGGCTTTTTAGATCTCATGCAGTGATGAACCTGGTCCGATGTGTCCAATTGCAATGGATTAGATATGCTGGACAAGCCAATGACCTTGAGCATAAAATACTGATTGATGTATTACTAGCACCGATACATATACATATATATATATATATATACATATATATATATATATACATATATATATATATGTGTGTGTGTGTGTGTGTGTGTGAGTGTGTGAGTGTGTGTGTGTGTGTCTGGATAAGAAAAGGGTTCATCAGAATCGCCATGGGACATGAAATACTCCATTCTTAACAGTAAGAGCTATGCATAATAGAGTGCTAACCCTAAATTTTTGAAATTGATAAATAATGAGGTAATATTCTTTAAAAAATGATTATGCAAATTATTCTGTAAAATAATATTAGTAACTGCTGATAAATGAAGAAAAGGCAACCCCCCAAAAAAATTAGAGATACAAGACGCTAATTTTATGGTTTGGGATTTCTTTTTATTTAAATTTTGATCTGTACTTTTGTTTTTCTTTCAGGAACACGATCTACATTTTGGTTCATCTTGATGTTTTGTAATTAGACTAAATTGTGAACTACTAGTTGATCGGCAAAGTTTGACGCAATTTTTATTATGTGCCATCGAAAAACAACATCTATGTGTTTTTAATACATAGGTATAGTTGTGTACATCCGACCCCTCACACCATGTCATAGGCTGGAGTCTCTAAGGCAATGTAGTAATGTTGTTGCTGTTGTTATACCGTACGGAGAAGAATGACAACAATAATATTTTTCTTTTTAATTAATTAATGAAATAAACTTTTTTTTTTAAGAATATGAACTAAACATTTTGATGCGGAGAGGAGAATTTCAAAGAAACTGGAAGATAGGGAAAATTGCAACCAGCCAAAAAAAAAGGAGGGGGGGGGGGGCTCTGGGGGGTGGGAGGGAAACTCAGAAGCAAAAGAAATGCCTGCCTATTCAAATATGACCAAAGCAAAGAGAGTTCGAGTTTGAAAATGGGTGCAATCCAACTAGAAATCCCACGCTTGAAAGAGAAGACCAACGATACATTTATATACATGTATAGTTTGATCTTCCATTACAGGATATCATGAAGATACGAATGCAAAACATTATAGTCATGTGACTAACTATTTAATATGGAAAGAAAATTTTGAACCTTCTGTTTTAGGGACAGAGGAACTGTTCTTTGCTCCTTAATCATGACATATTCATAAATTGAGTACTATTTGAGTAGATAACTTTAATATTTGATGATACTGCCGGATATATAATGGATGTATAACGGGTAAGAAGACAAAGCATAACATATAACAATTGCGTATTCAGTCTTCTCAATTGGATATAGAAAACCACGTGCTAAGGCATAGTTAAACTACTCTAGTGACTTCGTAAGCCAAACGAAAGGGGTTTGGATCTTATGTACACCTGAATGTACAAGTTTGTGGACGACGACGACAACAATATTACCCCATTGTTTTAGAAGCTCTCGTCTATGGTGGGATATAGAAGTCAGATGTATGCAACCATACACATGTATTAGAAACACACATGTTTCCTGATGACCAAAATTTGTGAACAACAACAACGTTATCTCATTGCCTTATGAGACTTCTGCCGTGGACAAACTTATTAATTTAAAATTTTAAAAGAGAAAATTGAGATAGACCCTTCTAACCAGTAACTTGTATACCTAAAAATATAGGAATTCTAAACAAGATTGGAACCCCAAAAAAAATATATATTTAGTACAATGATTCCCCCTATTTTTATTTTTATTTTTTTTCATTTTCAATAAGGCCATTAGTTGCAAGATCATTATGTTGACAGTTGTCTAAGACAAAGAAGGAAACAAACCATTGACAATCAATTTACATAAATTAAGGATATTCTTGTATTCAATGTAATTATTGTGGTTGACTTCCTATATTTAGTACTAGACATTGTACCATAAACAATAGGAACCATGTACATTAAAACGAGTTTTATTCATGATATTGATATTTCGATCTATGACCTAACATAGTATCAGAGAGTGTTTGATTTTTGTGACTTACAACACAAGGTCATCACAGCCCATACCTCTCTTGGTCGTTTGAACAATTTCAATGGGCCGAAAACGAATCCAACAGAAAACAAAGATCCCAAACAACCAGCAACAAAATAGAAGATCCAAGACAAAGCCCCAGAGGCATAGTCCAGTGGTAAGTGGAAAAGGTGATTAGGGCTAGAACCCCGACGTTCCGAGTTCGAGTCCGTGTGGAGACAATCCTTGTTGAAATATTACAAGGGTTGCCTCTGGACTGGCTGAGTCTCGTGTGTCCTCTCCCTTTGCAGGGCTGCCGGTGGAGCACATCCCTCGATTTACATCTCACCTGGCTAAGGAGCCTCTGGTACAGGTGGGGGGAGAACCCACACCCTCATCAAATAAGATCCAAGACAAAACCCTACGAAGGAAAATCCTGTGAAAAAAAATCTATGTTGTCATTTCCTTGGCATTATTCCTTTTTCTTAATCTTTATAAAAGTAACAAACCCGTCATCCTGAATCTTTTTAAACCATCCCTTTTCCTCTCTTTTCTCTCTCTCTCTCTCTCTCTCTCTCTATAACATCATATTTGTTCTTCACTCTAACATCATTAGGTGTTTTAGAATTTTGCTTTTAGGGTTTATCGAAGAATACTAGATCGCAAAAACTACTTTTAGCAAGCGACATGACAATAGAGAAATAAAAGGGAAAGGAATGAAATTCACCCCTATCTACTTTCTTGAAGAACAAAGTTCAATGGAGGGACAACACGGAACAAAACATTCAGAAATCAAAACAAGTGCTGAAGACAAATTTAGCTCTTCAATAAATGTTGGCATCTTGTGTACAAGTAATCAGAACTCGCTAATCCACTGTCGGCGTGTTTTTTATCCATCTCGTTCAAGAATCTTACAAAACTAAGGTTTCGGGCGAAAAAGCAAAGCATGATATTTCTATGGAATTTAATGGATTTAGTATAGACATACCTTAGGCAACAAAGAAAAGGAAAATCATGAGGAATGCAACTAACACAAAGAATATCTTGATCATCAGCCATCTGTTTGATGATATACTGTTCAGGTATCTGGCCAACTGCCCTTGTGCTCCTTCAACATTTGAGAGCGTATCCTGTATGTCTTGATCTATCCTGCCAAATACAGCAGCCATGAATTTTTAAATGAGTTCAATCCCGTAACTCAATGTGCATCAATCACCTCAATATATGATGATAAATGAAATATAATATCTCACTAGAAAACTGATTCAACCGCTTTAAGTGACTAAGTTCCCTTTGGTCAAGGGAAAGATATTCAGAATGTTCTGGCACTGACAAGTGAACAGCAAAGGCACATAAAGTGAAGGAAATACACAAAAAGCGTCTGCTCTCATTCACAAATTTATCCAACCTTCAGCTAAACAACGGTGAGGTTAATGGGGACCGAAAAATGCATCTGACAACCTTCAGGTGATGCAGTCCTATTAGACATATTTGTCACTGAATGTTCGACCTTTAATAAGATTAGCTGGAAAACATATAACTATGTAGTATATGCCATAAAATATTAATAGATATATTTGCTCTTCATGGTCAATACCCCTGCACATTATTATAGTCCACTTCTAATCAATGAAACAGCGTTTGACCCCAGTAACAAGACATTGGCCCTTGAGGTTTACAAGGTATTTCTAACTTCAGCATGTACGGACAAACTAAAACTAAAGTCTGGCAGTTACTGTACTGAGTGTTGGGCCCCTAAATAAGGACAATTCCACCTCTTGTTAGCAGATTAGGTACTGGTTTCTGCATTCGTGTTGAGTCTACACAATCATCATCATCATCATCCGTACCCAGTATATCCCAACGACAGCAAAAGCTATCGTCAGGGTCTGGGGAGGGTAGGTGGTAGGCAGACAATACCTCTATCCCAAGGGATAGAGAGTCTGCTTCCAGTGAGACCCCCGGCTCTACCTGCATAAATGACATGATAATAGGGATATGTTGTGCTAGTGTGTTAGTGAGTAGATTCAAGAAATACCAATAAAGGGCTTTCGCTATTAAAATACACATCACGTATATATGTACATGTAACGTAAAACAACGATAAAACATATGCCACCAAGTGGAAAGTTAACCTAAAGCGTAGATAGTGCCTACGTCTATCTATGTCCCTACATATACTCTAAACTAGCACTGCCCATGAAAAAAATTAACACTAACATTTGCTATAAGCATCTTCCTTACTGGTTGTTCATTATGTTAATACAAAGGCTTATCGAGTTATATAAGTCAGAAAGCGGACAATGGAGGCACAGTACTTACAACACTAGAAAGTTTCAACAGACTAAATATGGGCAAACACCTATAGTTTTTTTCAAAACGAAAAACCTAGTTGTCGAAAATCGTGTCTGCACAGCTTACTTGGCAAAGGAAGTTTTGGTGGCTTAAAAACTGTTCTATGCAAAACTTGCAATACCAACCTAATAGCCAAGTCGCCTTGCTGTGAAACCATTGTTGCCAATTGAGTGAAAATATTGCCCAACTCATGAATAGTAGACTCAACATTCTGAAGAGCTTCTGCTCTACTTTGCATATAAGTATCCTGCAAGGGAACCATCTGCTGCTGCTGCTGCTGGTTTTGTTGCTGTTGAAGCAATGGTTGTGATTCTCCATCAGCCTGACCCCTACAAAACAAAACCACTCTAAGGATATCGCAACATCGTTACTAACAAGTAATAGGCAATGCCGGTTAAAGGAATGGGTTAACATCCAAATAATTCCATGGTATGATTTCATAGCCCAGTATAAGACTCTAAATTCAGATTTACACAAAAGAAGCAATATAAGATTATTATTTCTCAAAATACCAGGAACCTAGAGTTCATCGTCAAAAATAATAATATGAAAGACCATGATGACATGAGTTTAGAGAGAACAGAGATAACATATTTCAGCAGAAACATTCTTCCAGTCAACTTCGATCTGCTTATATAATTACTAGGAATTAAGAAAACACGCATACACACACATAACAAAATTTCGTCATAAGATCCAAAATAACTCCTCACCTAGAGAACAACTGAGAAGAAGAGCCAGTGCCACTAGCCCAGGGAGGAGGGGTTATTGCTCCACTAGAACTTTTGTTGACTAATGGACGCTGACGGACAAAAGGATTTGTGGACTCTTTTGATGCAGCAGAAGAAAACAGCTGCTTTCGGTTTTGATGAACCTTGAGATTCTACATCAAAAGAAAACCATAACATCAGAGGGACAGGAGAACTTTCATAATACATCAGTATGATAAAAACACAACCACAACTGACATACCTCTGTCCTCTTCGTCAAGACTTCTTTAAACTCCTTTGTCGTGCTCATTAAATTATTTTTCAAATTATCAACAACTGTGATTGAGTGGGCAGCACTATCACTTGATGTTCTACCATCATTTTCAGAGTTGGTCACAAGCTGGAGATCTACTATAGATGAGTTGAGTGCTGTGATATCCTGCTTGATCAACTCAGTTAATTCTTGGATCTCCACGGTTGGATCATCAAATACTGATGTACTCTTTGCCACTGACAGGGAGGGAAAAAAAAATCCATATGAAGGATATGGCACTATCATGATGCTAGTCCCAAAAAAACACAAATTAAAGAACTTAGAAGCTCTTTTTTCCCCTGGCTTCCTCCTTTTTTCCCCTCGAATTCGAGAATGGGGGTGTTCAAATATAATTTTTATGTACTGAAATAGGCAATTGACCCAATGATCCATTTGATCCAAAAACATTCCGTTGTTAATGTCAAATCACAGGAAGAAAAAAAAAGACACGTAATCTTCCTAACATGCCCAAAAATTGCACAAATGAAACAAAACTTAACGCTTGAAAAATAAGGTCTATTTCCACTCCAAAAAGACCTAAATATGCTTTTCCACTCCATCAACTTATATGTAAAAATAGTGTGAAAACGCCGTGATTAACTGTTACTGAATAATCTGTTAACGGTTTACAAGCATTCATTTTCATACCATTCACCAATTTAAATCACAAAAAGACTCTCCAAAGGCCTCCAAATTATCTGAGCCCTTCCTAAACTTTTATTAGGAAAGAGGCAGACCATTCAATCCTCTTTATTGCCAGCTATTTCAAGGAGGTGCAATTTTGTATAAAAACAACTGTACTTCCTCTCCAGAAAACTACCTTTTAATACTTACCGACATATCAGCCTTCCAGAATGATATTCTCCATTTTAAACAACTATTGTGGAAGGTTATCAAGTAAGTAAAATGAATGGTTATCATGTATTTCGTTTATCTTTATCTTCTTCCTTGTAGCATAGCCGCATAGGATGATCTAGTATAAGTACAATTGATAAATTCATGAGTCATCTGATTACATGGTTTCTAAAGGCCATTACAGTATTAATTTAATTCAATCACGTCCACTCACAACCACCAATTTACTATCATCCAACTTGATACTTAGAAAGGTATCATTGTGAATCTATATCCTCTATTAATCATTTGGTGGATGGAAATGCATTGAAGACCTTTAGTCATAGCCAGATGCAGATTGCATAGTGTTTCAATGATCTAATTTTCTGGCAAGAATGTCACTTCAACGCTGTTATATACCTACAGAGTATCTACTAAGATTGCAAATGGGGATTGTGAATGTTGAAATCAATCCTGCAGTTCAATAACTAAATTATCACACAGCAAAATCAACTCAAAATAACTACTCTTTAAAAACTAAAACCCAAAAAAAAAAAAAAAAAAAGATACCATATAAATCACAGCAAATCCACATAAAAGAAAAAAATTCCAATTGCAATCTTCAGAAACTCTCCAAAATTCACACAGACTCAATGTTAAGTCCTACAATTCAATTCTAAATGTTAGAAGGCATCAGATCCAAGCAATTCATAAAACACCTGCCCACAGAGACATGAAAAAAGAAAAGGTAAAGAGAAAGAAAGAACATTTACATTTGGCGAGCCGACTGAGCTTCTTAGAGGTCTGATGGATCCCTAATCCTATCTTGGCAGCTCTGCGATTGAATTCGGATTGATTCGTAACAACGGATTGCAGCGGCTGAGCAGAACTTACACCAGAACTACTACTACTAGTAGTCGGACCATCAGTAGCCAACGACGATGAAACCGCCGACTTCTGGAGCCTGCCGACGATATTCTGAAACTCTAGCGTCCGATCTCTATGTGACGTCGCCTTTGGCCGCATTCTGGCAAAATCAAATTCCCGAACAAATTCACAATTCCAATCCTTCTCCGAATGTAAAGGTGTACGGTTAATTCCCTTTCGATTAAAATTTCGATTGAATTAGAAATGGCAGATCTGAGAAAGCGAGGAAGAGGAGAGAGCCTAGATTCGTGGATGCATATAAACTCGGGTACGCGCAAGACAACTACTTGACCCGAAGTCTCACGTCATAAACAAAGTGAGAAGCTTCGGACTCTAATGACAACCGTCGAGTTAGATCGATTAGTTGTGATATACTGGATATAATTGTTGTTGTTGTTTGAGTTAGATCGGGTTTAATAATTGTTTCATCTAATTTGAAATTAAATAATAAAGTGTGACAAAAAAATCTTCCTTTGGATCATACATCGATATATATGAATGAGAAGATGATAATGTTACAAAATGAGAATGACTTTGACGATTAGAATCTAGTGTTTAATGTCTTTTGATCATATTACTATAAAATAAGAATGACTTTCACGATTAAATTAATGTCTAATGTTTGTTCATAAAAGATGTCTAATGTCTTTTCATGAACGAAAATACTATAATAATTTTCACGATTAAATCTAATGTCTTTTGATCTGAAAGTGTTAGTCTTAACATTAAGATAAATCATATGAATGAGAAGATAATACTACCACAAAGTAACAATGGCTTCTGATATTAAATCCAATATTTGTTGACCTTGAAGTTTTAGTCTTAATCGTTAAGATAAGATCTTGTTGATAAATGTCAATTTTGTTGTTCATGATGTATTTATTAACTCTTTTGGTTCAATTTAAAATTAAATTAAGATAGACTGATTTTAAATTTGTTGGTTATACAAATAAATCGATCTCTAATATAGTACCATATGAGCAAACCTTATGATATATAGAAATAAATATGTCCAAAACTTAGCTTATGTATTCTTTGTCTATAATATAGATCAATTAAACATTGACGAACTCAATCACAAGTAGAAAAAGATACTAGAGTTTAATGTGAGTTGGAACGACGTATTTTGCTCAAACGGGTTCAAACCTATAAGTTTATTTTCAATATATAAGGAGACTGGGAATGTATATTGAAATATATAGACATGTTACTTATATATAGACCTAAGCACTTTTCGCATCACAAACCTATATTACCCATTTGATTGATAAAAAACCAACTTGTTACCGTTGCAAAATTTGCCATTGTCTTGTTTGTGGCTAAGACGTGTGAATCTAACAATTAACTTTTGGGGCCCTTAATAGTTAATCAATCAAATTTTCAACAACTTAAAGTTCATTACTTCCTTCTTCCCTATCAAATACACTCGCATATAATTACACAAAATATATATACAGTATAAGTGTATGTGCACACATATACACGTGAGTGTGTGTGTATATATATATATATATATATGTGTGTGTCTCTACGTATGCATATCCTTTTTGTCGCTTGAAGAAAAACCAGAAATAAAACTACAACAACAATATTACCCCATTGTCTCAGAGTCTCCCGCCTATGGAGCATCGAATGTACGCAACCATACTCATACGTTAGAATTACATAGAGATTGTTTTCCGATGACATATAATGAAAATTGTATGTCTCTACGTATGCATATCCTTTTTGTCGCTTGAAGAAAAACCAGAAAAAAAACTATAACAACAATATTACCCCATTGTCTCAGAGTCTCCTGCCTATGGAGCGTCGAATGTACGCAACCATACTCATACGTTAGAAATACATAGAGATTGTTTTCCGATGACCTATAATGAAAATTGCATGTCGATCAACTGTTATTTTATAATATAAGAAGCGATATGGTCCCTCACAAAAAGAAACAGGTCAAATAGAGGAGGAAAAAGGGAAAAAAAAAAAAAACAAAAAGACGAAGAAGGGGAAAGCTGTACAATATGTAGCTATGCCGTTCCTAATTTATCCTTGCCTTTGTTTCTTGACTTCTTCTTCGATCAAGTTGGGTAGCGATCCAAACAACATCGACGCGTTTCTTGACGCTCCGGCGAGGAAATAGCTTCGAAGCTGTGTAATTTCCTTTTCCTCCTTTCAATTCGGATGCAGTTTCTCTCTTTTTGCTGCGAAACCAAAAATATTCAATCCAAGGAATCATTATATTCCCATCCCCTCCAATCAATCATATATAGAAATTCCATATGGAAATTTCTCGATCATATTCCCATCCCCTCCGATCAATCATATACTCTCTGCTAATACAAGTCGAACAATCGATCAAATATGGAAATTCCAAGTAGCAACAGCCAATTGAATGTCCACGGCTAATCAGAAATGGAATGATCGCGCCAACACATTAACATAGTAACGCAACGCCTGAGTATATACAACCTTGTCTTCTGCTGCTTTATCATCGAGAAACATCGTTTTCTGAAACCAGTTCTTCGGCAGCTGCGGCGGTGGAGTTTGACGGCGGAGGTCCTCAAGTATGGAGTATTCATGACGGCTCTGATAATATGACTTAGAGAGGAATAGAATAATAGGACTCAAGTGGCGCGCGTGGAACGTGTTTTTATAGAAGGATGTTATGTATGGTCTCATACCATTTATATCGGATGAGAACTCTATCTCTATCTTTTCCCGTATAAAATAGACTTGATCTTATTCAATGAGTGAGATAGATGAAAAATAAGATTTAATCAACATTAAAATTAAGAGGATGATCACGTATCTTTTATTATATATTAAGATATATAGAAGAGGAGAGAAATTTCTTATTGATTCTTCAAGTGTGTAAAAGCTTACAACACTATGTCCTATTTATAGGACAATTTCAAGGTACTTAATAAATGGATCAATAACCCTTGTAATTCCCAACA
The DNA here is from genome assembly GCA_036186865.1 of Eustoma russellianum. Lineage (NCBI taxonomy): Eukaryota > Viridiplantae > Streptophyta > Magnoliopsida > Gentianales > Gentianaceae > Eustoma > Eustoma russellianum. Next base: position 3,789,364 of record AP025044.1, read on the forward strand.
CATAGGGTACATGTAAGGTCAACCTAGATATTTTCAATACCACCTTGGACATCCACATACTATGTATTGTTACATAACACTCCCCCTTGGATGTCCAAATTTTATAGAATATGCCTCGTTAAAACCTTGCCAAGGAAAACCCAGTGGGATAAAAACTTGGACAAAGGGAAAAGAGTACATATTCTAAAAATTGGTTCGTGTGATACACTGCCTCGTTAAAACCTTGCCAAGAAAAACCCAGTGGGATAAAAACTTGGACGAAGGAAAAAGAGTACAGTGTTTGAATTAATCACACTCCCCCTGATGATGGCATAAGGTCCTTGAGCTGACGCATCCCAATATTGTGCACCATCTTTCGAAACGTAGCTGTAGGTAATGCTTTGGTGAATAAATCTGCAAAATTCTTGCTTGATTGTATTTGTTGGATACTGATGTCACCATTCTTCTCAAGTTCATGAGTGTAGAAAAATTTTGGTGAGATATGCTTCGTTCTATCTCCTTTGATTAGCCGTTTTTAATTTGAGCAATGCAGGCGGCGTTATCTTCAAATAAAGTTGTCGGAGTCTTCCTCAACGAAGGTAGTCCGCATGATTCTTGGATATGTTGTATCATTGACCTCAACCATATGCATTCGCGACTTGCTTCATGTAACGCCAAGATTTCGGAATGGTTGGATGATGTGGCTGTTAATGTCTGTTTGACAGATCTCCATGATATAGCTGCGCCTCCACAAGTAAAAACATATCCACTTTGTGACCTTCCTTTATGAGGGTCAGATAGATAACCAGCATCAGCATATCCTACCAGTTGTGGTTCGGATTCCTTTGAGTAGAACAAGCCCAAATCTGGTGTTCCTCGAAGATATCGTAAAATATGTTTAATACCATTCCAATGCCTTCGTGTTGGTGTAGCACTATACCTTGCCAGTAAATTTACTGGAAAAGCTATATCTGGTCTTGAACAATTGGCCAGATACATAAGAGCACCAATAGCACTGAGATACGGTACTTCTGGACCTAATAATTCTTCATTTTCCTCTGGTGGTCTAAAGGGATCTTTCTTTACATCTAAAGAGCGAACCACCATCGGACTACTTAATGGATGAGCTTTATCCATGTAAAATCGTTTCAAGATTTTTTCTGTATATGAAGTTTGATGGAGAAATATTCCATTAGGCAAATGCTCGATCTGCAGGCCGAAACAAAAATTGGTCTTTCCAAGATTTTTCATTTCAAATTCTTTCATAAGATAGTCAGAGGTAATAGTGAGCTCCTCAGGAGTACCGACAAGATTTAAATCATCTACATATACCGCAACTATAGAAAATCCGTTTCCAGATTTATTGATGAATACGCAGGGGCAAATTGGATTATTTATATAACCATTTTTCACAAGGTACTCAGAAAGACGATTGTACCACATTCTGCCAGACTGTTTTAATCCATACAAGGATCTTTGTAATTTGATTGAGTATAATCCTTGTGCCTTTTGATCACATGCCGCAGGCAATTTCAATCCTTCAGGGATTTTCATGTAAATATCATTATCTAATGATCCGTATAAATATGCAGTAACAACATCCATTAACCGCATATCCAGGTTTTTCGTGGCAGCTAGGCTGATTAAATATCGTAATGTTATGGCATCAATTACAGGGGAATATGTTTCATCATAATCAAGCCCAGGTTTTTGTGAAAAACCTTGCGCAACAAGACGTGCCTTATATCGCACGACCTCATTTTTCTCATTGCGTTTTCGTACAAAAACCCATTTGTATCCAATAGGTTTTATCCCTTCAGGGGTTTGGACTACAGGTCCAAATACTTTCTGATTTTCTAAAGATTTCAGTTCTGCTTGAATTGCATCTTTCCATTTTGGCCAATCATTTCTGTGTCGACACTGTTCGATGGATCTTGGTTCAGGATCCTCGTTTAGAATATCACATGCAATTCCATAAGCAAAAACAGGATCCATAGTAATCTTTTGTCTATCCCAATTTTCTCCTGTACTAACATAATTTAAAGAGATCTCTTCAAAATTTTGTTTACATGCCTCTTCTGGAGCAACTTGTTTATCAATATTAAACTGATCAGTTTTATTTTCTATAGCGCTTTCAAGTTGTGAACTTGTTTTCTTTTCCGGAGTATGCTCTTCTGGAGCGTCAATTTGTACCCTTCTTTTCCGAGGGTTTTTATCTTTTGCCCCAACTGGGCGCCCACGTTTTAGACTGGCTTTTGGTATGCCGTCATTATGTCTTTCAGGGACATCAAGTCTAACAGGCGTATTCATTGCCGGAACATGGGATTTTGTTACCCTTTTACTCTCAGTAAATGCATCAGGCAACTGATTTGCAATATTCTGCAAATGAATTATCCTTCTTACTTCTTGCTCACATTGATTTGTTCGTGGGTCAAGATGAGAAAGTGAAGGAACGTTCCATGTAATTTCTCGCCGTTCTTCTGGAACTGGTACTTTATCTCCCCCTAACGGCGGGAAAACATTCTCATCAAAGTGGCAATCAGCATACCATGCCGTAAACAAATCACCCGTCAGGGGTTCAATATATCTCACAATAGAAGGAGAATCAAAACCCACATATATGCCTAAACGTCTTTGAGGACCCATTTTTGTTCGTTATGGTGGAACAATCGGAACATAAACCGCACAACCAAAAATCTTCAAATGTGAAATATCAGGCTGCTGGCCTGAGACCATTTGCAAAGGAGAATATGATTGAAATGAACTGGGTCTGAGCCGGACCAATGCAGAAGCATGCAAAACTGCATGTCCCCAAGCTGTCGTAGGTAAACTAGACTTCAAAAGCATAGGTCGAGCAATCAGTTGTAAACGTTTGATAAATGACTCAGCTAGGCCATTTTGAGTGTGCACATGTGCTACTGAATGCTCAACATCAATCCCAATTGACATACAATAATCATTAAAAACTTGGAAAGTAAACTCTCCAGCATTATCAAGACGAATAGATTTAATAGGATAATCAGGAAATTGTGCTCTTAAGCGTATTATTTGAGCAAGAAGTTTGGCAAATGCTACTGTTCGCGTTGATAGCAAACTCACATGTGACCATCGTGAAGAGGCATCCAGTAAGACCATAAAATAACGAAATGGTCCACTAGGAGGATCAATAGGTCCACAAATATCCCCTTGTATTCTTTGTAAAAATATAGGAGATTCAATATGAAGCTTTAGCGGGGATGGCCTCGTAATAAGTTTTCCTTTTGAACAAGCGACACACATATAATCACGAGTTAAAAGAATCTTTTGGTTCTTTAAAGGATGCCCATGTGAGTTTTGTATTATTCTACGCATCATTATGGATCCCGGGTGACCAAGTCGATCATGCCATAACATAAATAACTTTGGATCATCGAACTTCTGGTTCATCACAATATTAGATTCGACTGGATGTATAGTCGCATAATACAATCCAGATGAGAAAATTGGAAATTTTTCTTTCACAAGCTTCTGGCCTGCATCATTGTATGTAATACATAAAAATTCCATATTCCCTTCATTCATAGTTTCAATATGAAAACCATTAAGACGTATGTCTTTGAAACTCAACAAATTTCGTTTCGACTTGGTGGAAAATAATGCCATGTTTATCACTATATGCGTACCACCCGGTAATATAAAAGTTGCTCTGCCGGAGCCCTGAATTAACGGTGTAGTACCAGAAATGGTACTGACATTTGCTTTTGCCAATGTTAACGTCGAGAAATATTTTCGATCTCGAAGAATTGTGTGTGTCGTTCCACTGTCAACCAAACAGATATCTCCACCAATCATCTTGAAAAATATCTAACATGTACAATCATAATTATTAAACTTTAAGAAAATTGTCAACAATCACAATTCATGCAAAATGTTATTCATTCATAGAAATGTAAAACCAAACAAAATGAAGAACTTATAGAAATATGTAGACATCGGTGCAAATTTTCATGCTAATCATAATGTATCATCATTCTTGATTATTTGCTTCATTAACCGGAAACTGAATTCCATTGTCATCCATGTTTGGTGCCATAAGGTAATCTTCAGGAGTCAAATCATTGAAACTATTAGGAATCACATCTTCATTATCATCGTTGTTATCATAGTGTGCGAAATTAATTTCCTTTCCCTTGCCTTTATCTTTTTGGGATGCATGATATAGATCGACCAAATGCTTAGGTGTTCGGCAAGTACGAGACCAATGCCCTTGGGCACCACAACGATAACAAATCTCATCATTGTTCTTGGCATGTGCACCATGTTTCACAGTCTTTGTATTCGCACGCTGTTTATCATGAGTTTCCAACTTCTGGTGGTTTGGTGCAAAGTTTCTGCCACGTCCACGACCTCTCCCACGACTATTATTGCTACCACGTCCTCTTCCACGACCGCGACCACGTGCATTGTTATAACGATTTGCATTCGCTTCAGGGAATGGCTGTGATCCGGTCGGATGAGAATGGTGGTTTTTCATCAACAGTTCATTGTTTTGTTCAGCAATAAGCAGACAGGAGATCAGTTGAGAATATTTTTCAAATTTTCTTTCACGATACTGTTGCTGCAGGAGCACATTAGATGCATGAAAAGTAGTAAAAGTTTTTTCCAACATGTCTGCATCAGTGACTTTGTCTCCACACATCCTTAATTTGGAGACGATCGAAAACATTGCAGAATTATATTCATTTACTGTTTTATAGTCTTGTAATCGTAGATGCATCCAATCGTATCGAGCCTTAGGGAGGATCACATTTTTATAATGCTCATATCGTTCTTCCAAATTTTTCCACAATTCATATGGATCTTTGATACCAAGGTACTCAGTTTTTAGACCATCATGAAGGTGATGGCGAATGAATATCATTGCTTTTGCCTTATCTTGTTCACTGGCCTCAACACCTTTCTTGATGGTATGCCCAAGGTTCATTGATGTCAGATGGATCTCAGCATCCATGACCCAAGCCATATAATTTTTCCCAGAAATGTCAAGGGCAGCGAATTCCAATTTTGTAATGTTCGCCATTGGTCTGTTTATTCATAAACAAACTATATCAGAAATGATATATTCACTCAAAACTACAGGTCTGAGTCAATATTATATACTTCTGGTATAATATGCTTCAGGCATACAAGTTACAATATATGCAATGATAATAATAGATTCAATAACCAAAACAACTATTTGTCAAAATATACATACTTCAGGTATGAGAACATTTTATGCTTCTAGCATGTAAATAATTCATTCTACGTTATAGCAGATCTTTATGCTTCGGGCATATAAACAATTCATGTCTTTGTTAATGCCAAACGATTCATGCTACAGGCATGTCAACAATTCATGCTTTATGACAATGATTCATGTTTTCGGAATATTCGCTCATCATGCTTCGGGCATGATGACAATTTATACTTTTAGACACATCCATTGATCATGCTTCAGACATATATTCATTTGTCAGATATACGCACTGTTCATGCTTCGGGCATGCAATTGTGCAAATATGCTTCAAGCATGATGAATCAAATGCCAAATATTAACTAAATGACGTGTATGTCAATAGTAAAATTAAAAGAAAACAATATACTATTCTGATAAAACACACAAAGATTCATTAGATTTTATATGATCAAATTAAGATCAGACTTTCTATGCAATAAAAAAATACCTTTAACTATAACGGAAGCAAGATAAGTTTAAAACAGTAACCAAATAATAACAAGATTATTTAATCTAATAACAAATCAGTGTGATAACCACTAAAAAACGAAAACTACCTACTGTAATGCAAATCGACTATGATTGTGGTATGCCTTTATTAGAGGGTGCTACTGACTTTTGATAAAGGAAATTAGCAATTCTGTTACGCAGAGTTTGTGCTTCATCTTGTTAAATAAATCGGATTTGGTTGCTGAAGGTAGCAACAGAAATCTATTAGTTCCTTTCTTGATCTTGTTCTTAACACATATATTTTTCTGGTGCTAAGAAACTTCATATGTAAAGCACATAGCATAAGAAAAGAAACAGAATGCTTAACAAGTCAAAGAAAAGAACGTAAGTCTGTAAAACCATTACCAATTGCAGATAGAATACCGCGGCAGATTTTCAAAGTAGTAAAGCTTCGTGCTGATAACGTATTATATATTAAGATATATAGAAGAGGAGAGAAATTTCTTATTGATTCTTCAAGTGTGTAAAAGCTTACAACACTATGTCCTATTTATAGGACAATTTCAAGGTACTTAATAAATGAATCAATAACCCTTGTAATTCCCAACACATAGGGTACATGTAAGGTCAACCTAGATATTTTCAATACCACCTTGGACATCCACATACTATGTATTGTTACATAACATCTTTTATCTATTTTTATATTTTTAGTTTTATAAATTTTGCTGATACGTATCGTCGTGTTTTTTTCCTACCTATCCTCTGACGGTGAAAGAATTTGGATTTATTGGTAAAAGAATCTGGACCTATTTTAGATAAGTTAAGCTTGAGCCTAGGGCTGTAAACGAGCCGAACGAGCCGAGCATTGTGTTGTTCAAGCTCTGTTCATTTAACTTAGCGAACGAGTCGAGCTTGTTTGTTTATTTAAACGAACATATTTACTTGTTTAAGCTTGGTTCGTTTAACTCAACGAACAACATTAACGAGCCGAACACCTTAAACGAACGGTGCCACTTACCGAGCTCGAACACCTTTTATCCGAGCTGAGCTCGAGCTCGAGCCCAAACCAAACGAACCGAACAACCGAACGGTTTGGTTCATTTACACCCCTACTTAAGCCCAATAAATTTTGAAAGACATAATTACCATTTATATTACATTTCGTTTTTTCCGTGTGCAGTACAAAGTAAAAACGTGTCTTATTCAGGGGCATTTGCAACTTGCAAGGGACGAAGCTTCCCCCATTTATGTTTGACAAAACACCGGAAGCAGAATGTACACATTACTCGATACATACTATACATTTCGACATATGGTTCTTTTAGGAAAAAAAAATAAGTAGTTTATATATATATATATATATATATATATATATATATATGGAGGGAATGTACAAAGAGTACAGGAAAAATCATATCTCTGTATGCGAAAATCATGTAAACCAAACTATATTTGCAAATGTTCTTCCAATTATTAGTTACGCATCTTTTCCTGTTTAGTCACTAAAACATAAATAAAATGACGGCAAAAACATATCATATTGTAACTTTAGGTTTAGTTTATATAATGTATTTATAGGTAATTTCTTTTTCTCATCTCACACATGTCGATGTTCTAAATTTTACCTTAGACAAGACAGGTTATATCAACGAAACATGACAATAAAGTAAGCACCTCGTTTTTAACAACATATGACTAATTATAATTATAATCCAGATGTGACAAAACTTTAAAGAAAATATTGTACACTGAAACACTTTTAGAACAAAAGGTCAAATCTCTAGTCTTTAGATCTTACTGTCCTAGCTTTAAAGTACATTGTCGAGGACGTAAATCATAAGTTCAGCGGCTTCATAAATTGTGAAAAACATATATATAGAGTCCATACAAGATATCCGGTACAAATTGGACCACATAAGTGAAAACATCCAATTTTTCTTGAATGCTAGTGAGTAAGCCATTGGGTCCATTGTTATCCAATTCAGGCGGCATAATGTCGAGCAAATTGTCAAAAATAACCTTCCTCCGAAATAACATAGACCTATTATGACCTTACCTTCAACTTATTTGCCAATATAATTTTCATTTCTTCTATTTTTTTTTCTTAAAAAAAACTTATTCTCAATTGACAAACACTTAAAAGTTATAACCCCTGGTATTGGCTAGGTCCTACTTCACCCAAAATTTTGTTTTCAGGTTCGAATCCCAAGTCAAATTTGGCCGATACTTTACAATTCCCTAGACGTCACTTTAGAGAAGAAGAGAATATAAAAAATATAACAACACCTACCCAGTATATCCTATCGACAGCAAGAGCCATCACTAGAGTCTTGAGAAGGTAAAAAACAGACAAACAATACTCCATTTCAAAGGATATAGAGTTTACTTGGAAAAAAAAGTAATAAGAAGATATTTAATAATATCATCATCATCATCCGAGTCCAGTATATCCCAACGACAGTAAAAGCTATCGTTAGGGTCTGGGGAGGTGGGCGAATGTTCTCAGCCACCTCCTATACATAATTTATACGGCCATCAGTATTTGCTGACTTCATATTCTATTGGTAAATTCCACCCTCTGTTTTGAGTAGTAGATGAATACTTACTGAACTTACTATCATCCAAGGAAATGGATTAATGTGATGTATAAAGAATCGGACGCCATTTTTTAACACTAGAATAAAACAGAAAGAACATAACATAGAATAGACATTCGAACATAAAGAGTCAAAAAAACAGAAACGTTATTGTTGAAACTTGGATTTACATGAGGTGAGTATAATATTTACTCAAAACTTTAAGGCAATGGATGGTGGTACTTTATTCTCATATAACTCATGTATTTTTTTTCTTAATATTGGCTAGTGTAGGACAATATTCTCAACACCCGCCCTCACGTGTCAACGTGGCTTGACATACACGCGCATTAGAACCCGCCCTCAATCACAAACCACAAGTCATGCATGAACATTTGGACTTGTGTGAGGACATACAATAGATGACCAACCATGAGCCAGGTAAGATGTGAGTCCATATTTTAAAATAGCTCTGGTACCATGTCGAAACTTGAGTTTACATAAGGTGGGACACATATCCACTTAAAACCTTAAGACAGTGTGTGGTGGTATTTCATCATTATATAACCTATATATTTTTCTCAAATTGCCTACGTGGAACAATATTTTCCACAGTTTTTTCTTTGGGAGAGAAAAAAAAAAGGAATATTTTTGTATAACAGCGATGATGCCGTGTGTATAGAGGCTGCTGGTTTGACAATATTGGAAGCTTCCGGGGTGAGAAGTAGAAGCAAATACAGAAACTACTTTACCATCCACCTACCCCAAAACTCTAGGTTTTTTTTCCCCTGCCTCATGCACATAGGGAGGGATTTTCTTTTAAAGTCTTTGAAAAAAAATTCTTTCGTATAAATAAAAACAAATACTCTATAAAGAAATACTTGAATGTGAAGTATATATATGTAATATGGTATGCATTACATATTAAGTGTATGATTTTATAGAGTATATCTTATTTAGGAAAAAGGTTTAAAAGAGAAGACTTTAGAAAAGAATATTTTTCTTACACACATAATAAAAATCATTCGAATCATGCTTCTTACGTGTAACCTTTGAATTCCTCCAAAACTGAAATTCTTTATATTGAAAGGGACCATCCTCTTGTTTTTGTTTAGACTTTTACGGTGATATATGTCTTCTAATTTGAGAACAAATTTTTTTTTTTAAAAAAAACATTGAAGTAGGCATGTAGTTCTCATAATGATTAAAGACAAATTAGGGGAGTTAGGTAACTAATCACTACCTTAATGCACGAGCAGATATGAAGAGAGTATGGTGAGGAATTTTTTTTTTAATTGGTGTTGAAAATTCCATCCCACGAACAGAATCTAGAAATCGTTGAATTGTTACCATTACTATATGTCATTTTCCTTGGGAGAAAGGGTCCATGCCTGACCTGCGACGAGTGGTTGAGGCATACGGCTGTGCGTAGTGATAGACGGCTGAACTGATTAGCTTTGATTTTGCTTAGGTGGGTTGCATTGTTAGTGATAGACGGCTGAACTGATTAGCTTTGATTTTGCTTAGGTGGGTTGCATTGTTAGTGACCCGAAGCCAGAACCAACGTCGAGAGACGTCATGAGTCCCTTGGACAGTACCAATTTGAGCATGTAGTTAGAGTCGAATAGCTGAAGTGTGTTTAAGACAACACATGTTTTTATTAAGTCAAATAACATTAACGGTAATAGATTGAGGTGAACACTTATTATTTTGGAGGATAGTTTTGTCTTTGTCAAAGTTTTTTTTAATTAGGCGGGTTTTTTTCCCCCTCTCCTCCTTGAGCCCATTGAGTGTGAGTCAACAGCCGAACCGAAGAAAATCAAGCCGGACAGAATGGCGGCAGGGCCATAACTCTGTTTTGTAGCCCATGAACCATGAGCCAATCCAAAAATTTAAAACCCAATCAAATAATTCCTTTTTAAGCAGGTCTCCTTGCAACAAACTGCCAAAAATGTATCCTTATATAATAGGCCATATTAAAAACACACATAGGTTATTTATGACGATCTATAATAAAAATTACGTCAACCTGTGTCGATCAACTGCTACTTCACAATATAAGAAGTAGCAACCAATTTGGTGAGTCAATTTGATTTCTCTTTTTTTTTTTAAAGAGAAAGGATCAATTTCAATGTATCAATCAAAACACAAGCTATGTCAAGTTCAAACTGTCATAAACAAACGAATATGTAATGTCATCTACAGCCGAGTTATTTATATAAGAGATACCAATGAACATCACCCTATTGTTTTAGAGACTCTCACCTAGACTGGAAAAAAAAAAAAGAACTCTACCATGTAGCTATTTATAACGCCAACACCATATGCCTCAAACCGCCTTCCAGAAAATATATTTCCATTCCTCATCAATGTTTTGCTTTGCCATAACTACATCTAGGGAAATTCTCTCCCTGGTTTGCTTTAATTCCAAACTTTCAACTTCGTAATTGGTTAAAGCATAAAATGCTAAAAGGGCATCCGAACATGTTGCACAATGCACAATCTTGATCAAGTGGTTGCAATGATTTAACATGACTCAAATGATAGAGACACCTTCATCTTTAATTATCATAACGCCCATGTTTTGGACTATACAAGTAAATCGAAATGACTATATAATTAAATCCTAGAAGAATAGAGAATCGAGTGATATGATTCAGTTTACTAAACAATTCATCAATTATGGAAAGAAGTGACTGGAAAACAAACTATAATAGTAATCATTTGGGCGCCACAAGATGTGCTAATATATAACATTGGTGGCAAGATTTTCGAAGGCATGCTACCTTGATACGATTATGAACTGATCTACTTCTTGAGGTGGTAATATTTGTCAAGCAGCTTCTCTGTGTACTCTCCAAACGTAAGAGATCCATTCGACGGGATCAACTGCAATAACAAAAGGCATTGATGTTAAAGACTCAATACCAACATTACCCTATTTGCCTTAGAGTCTCCCGCTTATGGCAGGGTACGGAGGGTCGAATGTACGTAACTATACTCATGTGTTAGAAACACACAGAGGTTGTTTCCCGATGACCCATAATGATGTGTCAAGCTACGTCGATCAATTGCTACTTCACAGTATAGGAAACAACCAATTTAATGAGACCTTTTGCTTTATTCCATCATATTCTAAAGTCATGAAAGAGTGTGTCCTTGACTCTATTGGAAATGGAAACAATTGATGTTAAAGACTAAAAGGGAGATAATAATTATACTGTGACTCCAACATACTCATGCTGCAGCATGAGTATTTTGAAATGAATATTACAGTAGCTGCACCACGGTCTGACTTAGCCACTTAGGTCAGTGATATATGGCTCTCATCTTTGCAGAATTAGAGAAAAGTCACAGTTACAATGAACTTACACCTATATTTTTTTTGGGTGTGTGTGTGCGCGCGTTTATCCTGGTCTGTTCTTACATTTTACAACTACTCTATTTTGATCTTCGAAAGCTAATGTGGATTGACTAAAGAATCAAATATCAAAATTGCTCTAGAATTTTCGAGCTTCAAAACACTACCTCCTGATGAATATGAACCTCTTCTGGAAACACGAGCTTTTCGTCCCTGACAGTAATATACAACAAAAAGCAATTAGATGGTAAAGTCAAAGAGCATAGGGGAGCTACTGAGAACCCTATTAGTGGAAATCCACTTTAGTGTAATTTGATTACCGAGGTAAGGAAGAATTTATAAGCTAAATCTCGCAGAAACATCTCCATATTTATCCAACAGTTGTACAACACACGCACCAAGACTAGCACATTCCACACCATGGTCTAATAATCACTACTCATCCCCAAAGTCGATTTCCCTTCTTCTGATCAGTCAGAGAAAGCCCTTATGGCCAATCCAGATATGTTGCAACTCAGAAACCAAGTGGAATAAAATGTTCCGGGAGATCAAAAATTCATAAGGTTCATTATGACTTTCCTTTGAGTGAGAAATATAGTCTTTCACAGCCAGTGAAAAAGTCATCTCTCACATCGTAGCTTTCTAAACTTAAGACAACATTAGGAGAGATGACCTTTTTGGTCTCTGTATACATACTACGGGAACTCTTCTGTATAATAATGGTCACAACCAAGAGAATATCGAACCTTCACCCAGAAAAGGTATTTATTTACACAGACAAACACAAAGCAGACATGAGTCAATTCCACATGTTTTTTTCTGAGACATACCAGTCAGGCTGCATGAATAATGCAAAAGTTGAACGCTCAACTCCTGATGCTGCATCAGATGTTGGTGCCTGAATTTAGTTAGAAAAAGCAGGCCTAAGACATATTGTAGGAAAAGAGGTGGAACACAACATTAAAAAGCAACAAGGTAGTAAGCTATTCTGTCATCAACAAAAAAATCACACCCTTAATACTGATAGTATGGTTAGTACCAACAGATTTACAAAGAAGGTTCAATCGTTGACCCATACATTGAAGACTTCAGCTAACTTATGCGAAGACTTCAGCTAACTGATGTAAACTTCAAGTAACATCAATGTAATAACTTAGTACCAGAGGATGAAAGAAAATCCATTAAACTAGTCAACAAAAAAGATGTTGTAATAGATGTACAGTTAACCGCTAGACAACATTATGAAGTCCACGGGCTGAAGCTTTAAAGTTCCAAGCTTCTGATGCATAAAGAGATGTGAAGAAAAGTTCACAGAAGAAACTGATTATGTATATGTATCCACGGATGATAATTAACCCTTGCACTGTGTAGATGCTCACAATGCCATATTATGTGATATGGATACGCAGAAAGCATGGATACTCTGAAAATTATCAGCATCAAAGCAAAATCACCAGATATAATAATTCACTCTAAAAGGTAGGGAAGAACACAAATTTAGGAACGACATGCACCAAAAAGGAATAGAAGTGGAGAAACACCAGCTCCACTTTAGGCATATAAGTTGAAAGCAATTACCATGCCAAGTTCATCTACTCAGACATTAAAGGGGTAAAAACAGATAATTATTATACAAGCATTTACACAACATGGACATGAGCAGGTTTGCACATGCAATCTAAATATATTGCAAGAGAAAGCATAGCCTGCCCATTTACCCGAACACAATGTGGAGTTGCGCACAGCTGACCTCTTGACAATATTTCAGTAGTTTCACCAATTTGGTATGCTATTTCATCCTCCCCAAACACCACCTAACTCAGTAAGAAAAAGGCAACTTCAGAACAAGTCGAAGATGAATAATTCAAGTCATATGTGTATATAGTAGTTAAATCCTAGCAATTTGGGACTTTTACGTCTGCTTCATTTGGAAGGGGATACGATGCATAATCCAGCAAAAGGACAAAGTACTCAAAGTTCCCTCTAAAACTGCTTTTTCTCTCCTTTTCTTTTCATCTTCCCTTTAGGCAATATCTCAGTTATTCTTTGTGTTTACCACCACTACATCATCTTCCGTGCACACAGCTTCCGGATGAACTTAGTTATCCAACATCATCAATTATTATATTTTTCAGCACTGAAGAGCCAATCTAAAAACAAGTTTAAGTCGACAAATTCATATTAAATTATGCATGTAAAATGCACACAAGTTAGCATAGTAAGTGAAGGACTGTTGACTAGATGCTTGGTCAGGGTTATGGAGTACAAAAACTCTGACAGGAGATATCATGTTAAACATAAAATAAACTCCTCCCATCTGTTCCATTCTCCCTTGTCTTATGCTTTCACTTTATCTACCGTGATTCCCTTTTTATTAAGAGTGAAAGTGGAGGAGCCAAAAGTTCCTGTTAGTGCTTCATCCAAGGGTAAGTGTTTCCCTTTCATGCTAAGCATACAATGAATCCCTGTTTAACACAATTTAGCATACAATGAATCCCTGTTTAACATGAACAGGGAAGAAAAATATATGCACCAAAGGTTCTCACAAGTACACTATACAGAATCAATTTTCAACAAGCTCTTAATAAGTCTGCCTGATAATGCAACTTTTTAGAGCTATCTTTTTAAGTTCAGCCTTAAAATCATCAGGCCTGCATTGGTCTTGCCAATTCACTTCTATTCTTCTCGGCCCAAAAAACATTTTTTCCCTGCTAGTACTCTCGAGTTTCCTGTCATTTGATATCCATCTTCCAGTGTACCGATATTCATCACCAACCAATCCACAGATCAACTGTTAATGAATGAGGTAGGTGACATGGAGAAACGCTAGCTAATGTGCTCCAACACTAAAACACAATATAACCAGCCCCCGTTTATCATCTATACCAATGATATGTTTTGCTAAGGCGAACTCAAAGCATAAATTTAAACGCTTCAGATATTTGACGCTTCAGATACATGTTACAGTATCAACACAATAACTCTAAATATGTCAATGAGCACAGCCAACTAGAGAAACATTATGATAACTTCATTTCAAGGAAAAGGAAAATATACTTTGACAATTTGACCTGTGCGCGATTTCACATAAAGGCCAGCAGCATTATCAGGGCAGGACAATTCCATACCATCTCTCATAAATAGGGCGAATGTAAGACCTAAACATTCAAGTAAAGCACACACTGAGTATGACAATCAGAAGTTTCAAAGGTACACTTTTAAATAAACTGGCATACTAATATGTTATAAACAGAACAAGAAACCAAGGATACTCTGCATTCAGTTTTCAATGATCACTTACCCGTGAGAGATCCATGGTCAGTATGCCACCCACACCAAGAAGACATAGACTCATCATCCTGGGTGCAACTGTTGCTATAAGATTTACATAAACGGGTTAATTAGTGTCGGTGGAAATTCAATAATTGCCGTTTCCCACCTCAAGATACAGTTTAACACCAAAAGCTTCTTTGCCAAGTAAAGAGGGTTTGAATTTATAAATTTTAGCCATTGAAACTTAACTTTTTTGAGGAGGCATAGGTCAGCAACATATCAAAAAAAAAAAAGAGGGGGGGGGGGGGGGGGGGAAGCTAAGGATAAGATAAAAGTCTAATCAGCTCAGACTAAAGTAGTTAGCCCTGAAGTTTATGAGGGGACATGCAGCAGCAACAAGGTAAGTGTTCAAAGTTCAAAATCTCTAAGTGATGAAAAAAGATGAAGTATACCCTCCGTCCCATAAATATTGTCCTGGTTTGGGAAGGAGAGGGTAAAATAGCACGCACATTCTGAAGGCACAAGAAAAAAGAAAATAAAAAAAGAATCTTACCTGAATTTGACAGGAAAATAATAAAGTAAACGGCCTTTATGACATCTAGAGCGTCCAAGGATCTGTTCAAGGCCCTGATCCTCAGCCATTTTCATCCCTTTAGATACTACAAAAAGGGCAGAAGGAAATGCAGAAAATTAGTGATTGAACTAAGTGTCGCCACGAGAGCCACATATGCAAGAATTCACATGCCTGGCAGAAAAAAAAAAATCTTACAATAACAAAGCCGCAGAGTAAAAACATTAGACAGATGATAAGCTTTACACAGGGCAATTGCTATACAAACTAGTTCTCAATACCTAGTTACTTAAACCTATTAACATTAAAGAATATATAACACCTTACTTATATGAAGCATGATGGTAGACCAAAATCCAGAATCCAAGTTATTGCAGCTAGATTATTAAAAATCTTTTACAGAGCATATCAGGAAGGTCATAGTACTATGGACTGTCCATGACTCTAACAAAAACATCTATTATGCTGATTACATACAAAAATAAAGATTCATGCATATTGTTTATGTTAATTAAGAAGTAAATGTCATTTACTCTCTCAAATTATATCAATATAAAATCATTCATGCACTCAGAACTTGCCATAGCGATCACAGTGATTTGCCACCAGCATCCCAACATCCAGAATTAGCTTGCCAAGAGCTTTAAACGCTACAATTCAAGGTAAATATCAGTAAGTTAATCAAAAATAATAAATAAAAGGAGACTAGAAGTGTAATGTCCAGACACATATGCACATTAGATCATTCTTATTAAACTACTACAGAGAAGGTCCAATTACTAGAACACAAAATAGAACTTCCAGCAAAAACAAGTAAACAAGGTTAAAATTTTCTTTCCTTCTTTTGGTTAAAAACAAGGATAAAGCAGCTAAATATCAGAAAGCAGTTTCACCATTAACTTATGACAGCTAAGATGGACGTTGGTGTGCTTCATACTCATTATAAGTTAGTCAACAATATTCAGACAGCCTTAGCAAAAAGGTATCCAGACAACTTAAAAGATAAAGTTATCCTGACAGCTCCAACCAAAATTTTCATCAATGCATACCTACTTCAAGCTCTGGAAGAGCAGTATGAGGCCATATATTTGAACCGCAATATGAAGGATACCTAAGAAAAAGATGAACTATTCAGAAACAACTCAGAAAAATCAAACTCCTTAAAACCAAAACTGAAGTTTCAAGAATAAATGCTTCATGAAAGTTAACCATGGTATACATGACCTATATCCTCTCAAGTTCTATGATTTCACTAATCTAATACAGAATGCAACAAGCAAATAGATATCTGTACCGCTGAATCAAGGATTGGTTGGTTGTAGGTATATCTAGTATTGGGTTACCGTAGAAAGAGCCTTTTAATGTGTCTGCATCCAAAAGAAAAGCTGAAACAAAATTATGCTAAAGCATTGCAGTAAGTATGAAATCAAAGGGACACTTCTATAACACCAGTACTCAGATTGCACTCACTGCATTCTCTGCAAATATGAGATAAATTTAAGCAAAAAGGCAAATGGACATATACTTTCACTGTTTCACCCACGATTTCATTTGACCATAAATTAGAACCTGTATACCAAACACCTACTGAACTTTTATTAGACGATATCTAACACGCTGATGAAACAAAACTTCAAGATACCACATATGTGTAACTATATAATAACAGTAATAGATTTTTTACTTTTTTTTTTACTATTTCATGTGATGGACGTAAACAAGTAGAAATTTAGAAGTGTTTTGTTCATATCTCAATAAAGTATGATGACAGACCATCATCAGCATCATTATTAGAGTACACATACAAGACTATCTGTTACCCCACATGGTTAAATTTCATTATGATCAATTATGACCAACTCCATCAGCCCATTCAATATGAATCAGCATGATTGTTACCTGGTTTTCCTGATTCAAGCTTCTCTTTTCCATGGCTCCATCCAAAATTATACCTGCATGCTTTGACAGAGTTTGTGACTATCATTGATGGATGATTATAAAAAAGGGTTATTAAAGCACAATCCTTTCAACAACCATCAAAGTTTACGAACTAGCATGGTACATATAATTAAGATACTGACAAACAAGATAGTTAGCTCGCACAGTGAAAACATATATCTTACAGCAGCCGTAAAAATCATTGTTCACTGACTAAAAGATATAACAAATACTACAACTATAACATTTCACTGTACCGGCTATTAGGGTCTTCAAGCTCTCTCTTCACATTGTCAGGAAGATTTGCCAATCTGATAGAAGCAAAGGTAATGAAGGCAGTAAGAAGACCATAGAAAATCCAAACCTACTCATTTGACCAAGTTGAAGAGCAATCTGAATAAGATTGTTGAGCCATACCGAGGTGAAAGACGGAGGAGATTTTGACGCAATGGGTTGTATCCTGGAACCTACACAGAAAATAAAGAACTAAATGCGAAACCAAAGAGTGCAACACCAAAAAAGAGTAGCATAAAAATTTGAACTTTAGAACACATGTAGCAATTGGGTAATGAAACTCTTCAATCTGATATCAATCTTGACTATAACGCCAAAAGACACTGAACATACAAAGCTTTTTTATTTTTGATTCTTTTTAATACTGAAAGACAATTTTACTAAAAGGTGTCAAGTGAAAGGATGCATTACTTACATCTGATATTGATAGGATTCCTAAACTGCCAGGCCCAAAACCTTCCTCGATCTTTGCTGACAAATCCACACTGGTGTCCTAGTTCATTCGGTACATTAAAATAAAAAGTAGAAAAAAAAAACCAACACTTAGCACTTAAATACATAATAACACATAAGACAAGGTGTACACGTTCATTCTCCCGCCACCACCCAATAGAAAATATCCGTACTTCAATCATGTAACATGTACTTTGCGTGCGTAAGTGAAAAAAAAAAATGAAAATTCAGATGCAGACAAAAATAGAAATCGTGATCCAATTAACCTTCAGTTATGCGAAAAACTCGAACTTTTATCCAGGTGCAGTAATATGTCGAACAAAAGAAGAAAAGAAAAAAAAACGC
The DNA here is from genome assembly GCA_036186865.1 of Eustoma russellianum. Taxonomy (NCBI): domain Eukaryota; kingdom Viridiplantae; phylum Streptophyta; class Magnoliopsida; order Gentianales; family Gentianaceae; genus Eustoma; species Eustoma russellianum. Next base: position 3,807,864 of record AP025044.1, read on the forward strand.
AGCTGTTAAACACATAAAAATACGTTAGTCTATACATGTATACACCACTGAATACACATTCAAACTCGTTCCTTTAAAACTCCAACAGACAAAATAGAAATAAACAAAACAGAGTGAATGTATTTGGGGTGAGGCATGAAATGAGTAGGGCCACGGTCATACTTGTAGTAACGAGACTTCAATCAGAAAAAGTAATAAAACGAGAAAACGTGATTCAATTTACCTTCAGTTCCGTGTACGGAATCTTAACTGTTCGAACAATTTGGGGTTGAACTTGGGAGGAGCAGGACATGATTTGAAGTGAAGAAGTGATGGAACGATCGGCGGACGGAAACAGCCGGGACCGGAATTGAATTTGCGGGAAGAAAGATTGAGTGATAGAATTCATATGAATAGGAAATTGGAGTAGCAGGCGTTACAAATTTGGGAAGAGAACCAAGTTTTGGAAAATGAAGAGCAGAGGAACATGATTTTGATGAGGGCGGGATACGTTCGAAAGTGGGAATCTTGGACATTGGTTTTTGACGAGATATGTGATTATGGGACCATTAATACGGTAATCTTGTAAAACTTAGAATGATTGATTGATTATTTAGTAATTAGGTCACTCTATTACCATGATTTCGAAAGGTTGAACCTAAGGGTCCCTGTAACACCCAGTTCCGAAAGTAGTGAAGGGATGTAAATCAGGTACCTAACTGCACGCTAGCTGGAGCTTGGTCATATACACAGTAGTCTGTATAAGGAACCCCCAGCACTGCAGACAAGCCTACATGCCAAGGAAGCTCCTATGCACCTACAGCACTGCAGACAAGCCTACATGCCAAGGAAGCTCCTATGCACTTACAGGCCAAGGAAGCTCCTATGCACTTGCTGGAAAGGAGCTCTCTTGTCTTTGGCAAGAATTGAACCACTGACCTCCCTTTCAAGAACTCCTGTCCAGAACCAGTTAAGCTATGTCCTGGAGACAGTCTATTACCATAATTTAAAATGAGCTTGTGCCTCGGATATTAAACTCTTCTAAACATTTTTTTTTAGCCGAATAATAAAGATTCAAATGCAAATGTAGGTGTAATATGTCGAATGTAACTGTCTGTAAGTGTCTTTAAACAATGTCGCAATTTTTATTATGAGTCATCGAAAAACAACATCTGCGTGTTTCTAATACATGTGTATAGTTACGTTCATTCGATCTTTTTATATCCTATCATAGACGGAAGCCCCTAAAACAATATGTTAATGTTATTGTTGTAACTGTCTTTTAACAAGCGTGGCTTTTTTCAGTGAGTTGTATCTCTGCTTGTTGGCGTAGTCACTTTATTAGGTGTTGTGTGTGTTTTGTCCCCCTTAGTGATGGAGAAATTAAAAGCACTTTGTGTATAGAAGAAAGAGTTTGATCATGGCTTGAATTAAACAACTTAAATTAGTATATTCTGTTTCAGAAAAAATAGTTTATTCAAAACAATAATTAAAATCAAAGAATATTTAAATAAAAGAGGCACTCAATATAACTAAAGACGCATAACTCAATTTCTACAAAACTAGACTGGTTACTATACATACGTGACATTGTTTGAGAATACATTATTTGGACGTGTGGATTGACTATAGTACTCATCAGTTTTATACCAATTAAAGTTTTCCTTATCTATTTTTGGGGATGGGATCTCTTAATCTCCCCATCTCTCACCCCTCCATCTCCACCGTCCGACGCAAGTCCAACTTAAAAAAAATCCCCCCATCTCACCTTCTCCCAGAGTTTTTTGTAATTTTTTTTCTTTCTCACACTACCCATTTTAACCCTCAGGAGATCTTCCCTCCCACCCTCTCTATTCTCTTTCATCTTTTCTCTCATTTTTACTCTTTTACCTTCTTCGACGTCCCTTCCCTTCTTCTCCGACGCTATCCTTTCCATTTTTCTTCTCTTTTATGTCACCACCCTTTCCATTTTCCCTTATCTTTATTCTCTTCTACCCTATTCTTCTTCTCTCTCCCTTCTCCCTCTGTTGGCCGCCCTCCCTTCTAATCCCTTCTCTCTCTCTCTCTTCCCTTCTCCGACGGCCACCATTTCTCATTTATCCTCTCTCCTCATTCTTCCCATTTTTTCTCTTTTCTTCTCTTCTCTTCTACGGTTGCCACCCTTCCCATTTGTCACTCTCCATTATATGAATCATACTAAGTTGCACCACTAAACAATTATGAATAATACTAAATTGTAGACTAAACTACATGAAGTCAACAGTGGTGATTTTTGGCTGGAGGCGTCTCTCATTGTTTGCCGGAGGGAGCTTTGTCGCCTAAGCTTCGGCGAGGGATGAGATTTTTGGCCCGTTTAGTTCGAAAAGAGAAAAGAGAAGAGAGAGAGAAGGGAAGAGCGGGATCCACCACCGCCGTCGTCGGGAAGGAAGAATCGTCGGAGAAGGGAAAAAAAGAGAAGAGAGAGAAGGGAAAAATAAGAAGGTTAGCTGTTGGAGAACGGTAGAGAATAGAAGAGAGGGAGAAGGGATGAGGGGTTAGGGCGGTCTTCGGAGGGAGAAGGGAAAGAGAAGAAAAATGGAAAGAGAATAGAAGAGAGAGAGAAATGAAAAGTGGGAAGGGAGGCGTCGGAGAAGGGAAGAAAATGGGAAAGATGGCGTCAGAAAAGAAGGGAAGGGATACCGGAGAAGAGAAGAAGGGATAAGTGAGAGAAAAGAGGAGATAGAAGAGAGAGGGTGGGGGAGGGGAGGGGGTTTCCTTAGGGTTATATGGGATAGTATAGGAAAGAATTTTTTAAAAAAAATATGGGGGCAAGTGGGCAGGGGAGAAACTTTTAAATTTTTTCTAAGTGTCGTGCAGTGAGGATGGAAGGTGAGGGATGGGGATGAGGAAATCACATCCCCTAGTTTTGGCATTACTATTTCATTTCAAGGAGTGTTATGATAAGGAAAACCTCTTCAGATAAAAACTTGTACCTTCTAAAAAATATTATTAAATAGGTGCTTACAAAATGAATTATTTTAGCCGATAGAGGTATTTAACAGTAGTATTGAAAATACTTTTTATCTTTTTTATTTTTTTTGAGGGTTTGACGATTCTGTTGGACAAAACTTGTATGAAGATGGGCGAGTTAAAGTTTTGAAAAGAGTTTGGGGGGTTCATAGTTTAGACAAAACAAAGGGAGTCGTAGTTATTCTTTACAGGGGTACGATAAGCAAATAAGAACTCAAAAGAAGTTAACCGGCCAAAAGGTGCCTTTTGTCTTTTTTATTATCGGTGATTTGTATGGTGTTTGGAACGTATCGCAATTGAAATAGATATTGAAGGTGGGTGGCTGAAAAATTGACTGAAAAAATTTGATCGGCCGGAATAGTGACCGGCCAGTAGCGAACGGTGGCCGACGACGTTGATCGGCCATACCCTCTATTCTCCCATATTAATAGACAAGAGAGCTAGTATATCAAAAACGATATCTATTACCAAATACTTGGATATCAATCCGAAACTTATACCCGCTATTTCTTCAAACAAACAACTTTTATAGGTTTGGATTCCTCCAAACCTGTACTCTTAATGAGAAACCCCCAACCAAACCCTAAATATGTTTTCTAGAGGGAATCAAATATGTTGAGGTATTTAGTTAATGTAGTAGTAGAAAATTATTGTTAAGGGTCTTTAGCTATTTTTTTTCAAAATTTTGATTTTCATTTCACCCTTCATAATAATTATCAAAATAGATGGCCCTGATTTTTGATTTTGAAACTTTAGTGGACCTCAAACCCAATTCTCCCTTAGAATAAATTTTAGTTGATTTGTTCAAAACTATTAGAGAATCCCAAAAACCCCTTTTGTTTTTTGTTTTTGGTTGTTAACCTTTTGCAATTGCAAGTGAACAATAGATATTGCAAGGAATCACGGGGTGATTAAATAAATATATATACACATACAAAAAATGGAAAATGAGAGAAGGAAGAATGCAGTTGTCCCATATTAATTTGGAGAAATAATAAAGTTTATGGTTTTTCCAATATACTCAATGTATTATTTAAAGAAAAAAGTATGTCAGTGACAAGTGTAATTTGTCTTAAACTAACGACCCCCCCCAAAAAAAAAAGGTTAACCGTTTACAAAAAAAAAAATCGTATGTCAGTGGCAAGTGTAGATCTAACTGTACATACAAGAATAATATATTTTAAACCTCAAGTGAGATAAGCTTTACGCATCATAGGGCAAACGACAACTTCTTTTCTTGCTTTATTTTTTCTTGTAGGAAAGAGAAATTATTGTCCTATCGATTATTGCCATGAAAATGGATTGGAAAAATAATCAGTAAACAACAATCTGTCACATTTTTTGCGGTGTTGTCAAGAAAAATATACTGTTGTATATACATGGTGGGAGAAACAGTCATTAAAAGCTGATAGATCTTATTCTTCCCCATATTCAAATGTAATAACCATGAAAGAACAATTTCTGCTGAAGCAATCTTGTTCCTCGGGAAAATGATTCCACCACTACTTGTTTCTGTGTGTGGGTGGATATGCATGTGGGAAGAGAAAATAGCGAACATGGCATCAAGTCATAGCTCAGTTGGTATTCGAGTTAAGAAATTGCTCTCAGAAAACGCAGGTTCGATCCAGGATATGCACAGCGTGGGTGCTTCAATACTGTATAGGCTAATAATGGTTATGCCATTGTATCCGGCCCAATTAGATTGGAGAGTTACAGGACCAGTTTACAGTAGGTAACTTGTGTGTATTTCGGGCAATGTCTTACCGATCTTGGAAGACACTGAACTTCTGATTTATATCTTTCACGAGCCGCAATTCTCTTAACAGCTTTATTTCTTGGAGGAATTAATGTGGATGAAGCTGCTACACGCTAATTTAAGTGAATCAAGGGGCAACGAAGTACCAAAACGCTCAACTGACTAAGTTTAAACGCTATATATTACGTACACATATAAACTTTTAGACTCTCTAACCGAAGGTGGGTCTTATACCAAAGGGTAATGTTATTGCTTTGTGATCTTTGTGTTACGGGTTCAAGCTACAGAAACAACTTTTCACACAAAGTGTAAGGTAAGACTACGTACACCCCTATCATAGTACACCGAAAACCCACTAGACTCTCAAACCGTTTGCATTAAATTTTATATTATCCTATTAAATTAGTGTGAAATCTGTAGCAAATCTAAATCCATCTTCAACCAGCGTGCAGTACATTTTGTAAAAGGAGTATTATAGTTATATTCTTTACTATTTCATTAATCAATCTTTTAGCTATTTTCTTTTATAATATGTTATTTGTTGAGGATATAGTCTCACATTGGACAATTTGAGAAAAATATACGGATTATACGAGGATGAGATACCACCACCCATTGTCTTAAGGTTTTGATTGGATATGAGTCTCACCTCATGTAATTTCAAGTCTCAACATGGTATCAAAGCAAGTTTAAAAATATGGACCCACGCCTTGCCTGATCCATGATTGATCATTTATTGCCTCCCCTCACCCAATTCCATATGGGCGGGTTTTAAGGCGCGTGTCTATGTCAAGCCATGTTGATATGTGAGGGCGGATGTTGAGAATATTGTCATACATTGGACAATTTGAGAAAAATATACGTGTTATATGAGGATGCGCTGCCACCACCCATTCCATATGAGCGGGTTTTAAGACGCGTGTTTATGTCAAACCATGTTGACACATCATGTTGACATGAGAGGGCGGATGTTGAGAATATTGTCACACATTGGACAATTTGAGACAAATATACGTGTTATATGAGGATGCGCTGCCACCACCCATTCCATATGGGCGGGTTTTAAGGCGCGTGTCTATGTCAAGCCATGTTGACACGTGACGGCGAACAAAGCAAGTTTAAAAATATGGACCCACGCCTTGCCTGATCCATGATTGACCATTTATTGTCTCCCCTCACCCAATTGACTATGTCAAGCCATGTTGACTAGTCAAGCATGTTGACATGTGAAAGCGGATGTTGAGAATATTGTCACACATTAGACAATTTGAGAAAAATATACGTGGCATATGAGGATGTGTTGCCACCACCCATTCCATATGGGCGGGTTTTAAGGCGCGTGTCTATGTCAAACCATGCTGACACGTCATGTTGACATGTGAGGGCGGATGTTGAGAATATTGTCACACATTGGACAATTTGAGAAAAATATACATGTTATATGAGGATGCACTGCCACCACCCATTCCATATGGGCGGATTTTAAGGCGCGTGTCTATGTCAAGCCATGTTGACACGTGAGGGCGGACAAAGCAAGTTTAAAAATGTGGACCCACGCCTTGCCTGATCTATGATTGACCATTTATTGTCTCCCCTTATCCAATTCCATATGGGCGGGTTTTAAGGCGCGTGTCTACGTCAAACCATGTTGACATGTGAGGGATTTGAGAATATTGCCACACATTGGACAATTTGAGAAAAATATACATGTTATATGAGGATGCGCTGCCACCACCCATTCCATATGGGCGGGTTTTAAGGCGCGTGTCTATGTCAAGCCATGTTGACACATCATGTTGACATGTGAGTGCGGATGTTGAGAATATTGTCACAAATTGGACAATTTGAGAAAAATATACGTGTTATATGAGGATGTGTTGCCACCACCCGTTCCATATAGGCGGATTTTAAGGCGCGTGTCTATGTCAATTCATGTTGACACGTGGGGGCGGACAAAGCAAGTTTAAAAATGTGGACACACGCCTTGTCTGATCCATGATTGACCATTTATTGTCTCCCCTCACTCAATTCCATATGGGCGGGTTTTAAGACGCGTGTCTATGTCAAGCCATGTTGACATGTTAAGGCAGATGTTGAGAATATTGTCACACATTGGACAATTTGAGAAAAATATACGTGTTATATGAGGATGCGCTGCCACCACCTATTCCATATGGATGGGTTTTAAGGCGTGTGTCTATGTCAAGTCATGTTGACACGTGAGGGGATGTTGAGAATATTGTAACACATTGGACAATTCGAGAAAAATATACGTGTTATATGAGGATGCGCTGCCACCATCCATTGTCTTAAGTTTTTGAATGGATATGAGCTTCACCTATGTAAGCCCAATTTTCAACATTATTTAACGTATTAAAATATTTAATGTTATTTTATTTACTCTTTAATAACAATAAGTAAAATAAATTAATAATATTGTTTTAATATTTTGTATTGTTACTTTTTGATATTTTTATTTTCGTTTTGATGATTATCCAATTGGTTTTTAAACAATAAAAAGATCAAAGACGTGATTAAGTCCTGTAAAGGCCAATTGTTACGACAACAGAAGACCCAGCTGTGTGCTTTCTTTGACCTAAATTTCTTGAGAGATTCCAGTTTCCAGCAATTTCTGGAAACAGTTTATTCATTCTACTTTACCGGCCAAAGTTTAAGAAAGGGCATAAATAAGAAAAATTTTAATATTATTAGGAATGGCATAAAATAAGACACAAAAATCAAAAATTTGGAACATTAAAAAGATATTTACCTAAAATGACAAAAACAATATCAAATAACTTTCACCTTAACTGTACTTAGGTTGGGGATTGCCAACAAGAAGTCATGAGTTCGAATCCAGGGACGCGCACAGTGTGGGTGTTACTCTGCTGCCAGATCAAATGTCTGGTTTGTGTGGGTAACTGTGTAAGATCTCATCCAATCTAGGAGGCCGCTGGACTCCTGATTTACATCCTCTACGCAGTTCTTTGGTACTGAGACAGTAGAGTTCCTTTCGGTTGGGTTCAACCTTTGCCAACAAATAACTTTCACCTTGGTTTTCTTGTTTTACAAATCTCGAGATAGCGTTGTATTAGAACAACATCACTAGTTTGAAACATTTTTGATAATGACATATAAAATAAAAAAGAAAAGTTATCAAAATATATATTTTTCTTATCTTATTAGTCCATTTCAGAAGCCTTCCAAAAAAGTCTTTAATATGGTGTTCTAAAACATTTGTCATTAGCTAAAAGAAACACGAAATGACCACCTGACTCTGCCTCCAACTACACAGCTTCAGTTAGAGGTGTATATGGTCCGGTTCGACTGATTTTTGGACATATTACAAATCGAACTGTTCGTAACGGTTTGTAAATGGTAAAACCAAAACCGGACAACAAATTGTTTGACCGGTCTGGTTTGGTTTGGTTTTGGTTCCGGTTTCCAGTTTATTTAATTAAATACAATTTTGAGCAAAAAAACTAAAATTACAAGCGAAATAGCCAATTAAATAAATTACAAGACAACTAAACAAATTGCAATATGTACATATGTTTTCTATTTTTTAAAAAATATATTTTATAAAATATACATTTTATAAAAACTGTCCGGTCCAATTTTTATAAAGTAATACATTTTACATATTTTATAATATATACTATATATTTTATAAAATAATATATTTTACATTATAAAATATATAAAATATATATGTTATAAAAATATAAAATATATATTATAAAATAATATATTTTATATATTTTACATTTTATAAAAATGGTTCGGTCTAGTAGTTACAGTTTGAAATTCCCAAAACCGAAAACCGGACCGTATGAAACAGTTTGGTTTTGAAAATTCTTAAAGCCGACTGTTAAAGTGTAGTTTGGTTTGGTTTGGTTCGGTTGTTTGGCCTGGTTTGTAAAAAATTTGTTCACCCTAAGCTTCCATTTCCAATGGAGGGTAAAATATTAACAACCTTCCAATTCCAAGAGGCCGGTCTTAGAGCAACTGGTAAGGTTGCTGTTTTGTAACTTCGAGGTAATGAGTTCGAACGGCGGAACAACCTCATATACAAAATGTTGGGTAAGACTGCATACATGAGATCGCGAAGCGATCCGACCCTTTCTTAGACTCTGCGTAACCGCAGGAGCTTAGTGCACCGCAAACACCCTTAACCTTCCAATCCAATGTTTTTTTTTTCAGAAAACTAAGCACTCTTCTTATTTCTCTGGACACTATCAAAGTTCCTTTCAATATCGCTTTCAGTGTATAATTTAGTTGGTATTCGGGTTAATACATTACAAGTAGAAATTTTTTTGAGTATATTTCCACAAGTTAAAGTTAGTGGGTTTGTATATTAAATTACAAAGTTCCTTTCATCATCATATTCTATTATAATATGACATATTAAATAAGTTGCTATCTTCCAGACTTAAACTAAGAACTCTTCTTGTTCCTGAAGATAATATCAAAGTTCCTTTCAGTATCTTTCCACTAAGTTAAATCAGTGGGGTCTGTATCTTCAATTATGAAGTTGCTTTCCTTATCGTTAATTACAATATTATATATTAAATTAGTCGCTATCTTCCAAACTGACCAAAAAGTAGATATTTGTTTGCTTCTCATAATAAATCAAAAGACTAGCATCAAGAATCACTCCTGAAAAGCAACTGTTTGTCTTTTCAAGATTATAAGGAACTAATTTTTTTTTTTTAAAAAAAAACCCTTGAGGATTGGACACGGATATGCTCTTTGATTGGTCAATGACCATGTCAACCACTCCCTGGAATTAAGAATGACAGGAATCATTCAACTGAAAAAATCTTACCCTATTTTAAAAACATCATTTAATGTATTATTTATTATTTATTTACAATTAATACATTGTGTTGATTGGTTTTCCAATACATTGTTTTCATAACCATATATCAAGCAATATACTTTCCAATCAACCATACATATTGTTGGGTCAAAATATGTGAAAATGGAGTCAATAGTCTGGACGCATCCGCTCTAATATGGTTGAACCAATCTGCAATAACTATAGATTCTTAAAAAGGACGTGAAAGACCAACCAGATTAGACCCGAAGGTGAGAGGATTCTACTGAGGTCCTCCTGACGCTTAAATTAATAATATGTTTGAGAAGTAGAAAATATGCTTAAAAGCAAAGAGAGCGTTTTTGTTTTAAAGGTGCATGTTAAGATATACTTTATATAGAGAAGGAACTCTCGTTATAATAGGTTTCATAGCGACGAAAACTGCCTCTAACCTTGATAAGTTTAGGATATGCCTGGCTTTCTGATAAGCCCAGGACGTCTCCTAGTTTAAACTTTGAGCAGCATAGTTGGTTTATCTGAACTCTTAAGCCCCCATAGGCTTTCTAGAGTATGATCCTTTTTGGAAGCATATTCCTCTAAAATTGACGTTCTAGCACCTAAGACTTGGAAAGCCAAGGGAGATACCCTGCCCTCGTATTTCAAGTCTTGACAATCGCATTATGTGAATTTTTGACAATTCACGTTCAAGTCCTTTCAACAACTTACAACAAAAAAGAAAAAAAAACAAATATATCCCACATGATAAGTACATCATATAATGTCACTCTTATAAGAAATGGATCGGAATATTATGTTGTCTCACTACAGGGACGTCATTCGTGGTGGAAGGTAGATTCTCTAAATATTGTGTTAGTGTTCGATCTTTTAAGGAACCGGAAAGATTGTAAACATTGTCTCTCTACACTTGTATCAAACTCCCTATGTCTCTACGTAGTTTTATGAGTTTTGTGAAAAATATCAAATAGAATTATTCATCGATTTCTAAGATGAGAAACACATAATTTAGTGTTTATAACGAGTTCAAACTTGAATCATCCTAGCATGGGCCAAGTCAACAGCATTACCCAAATTTATTAATGCGATCGTCAAGACTTGAATTTGTGAATTTTTTTTTCCTTTGAGGTAGGATGTTATAAATTTATGAAATGTTATCAAGCCCATCAAATCGATAGTTCAGAAGAAAATTTGCTTTCCCCACTATTTTAGTTATTTGTCTGTTGAATATAAATACGTTTATTTGTCTATTGAATATAAATACTTTGCTTATCGTATCCTAGCTATGGTAAAGGATTAGTGAGAGCCAGAAGCCAAATTGCTCGAGGATTACGTCAAATCATGTGAAAAATTATACCAGCGACCAATTTATTGGATTTATAAACACAAAATTTTATTAAAAGTATTAAATAATGACAAAAGTCTAACGTTTATCTTCAGGGCCAAAAAGTGTTTATGAAAATTAATAGGATTCATAAGGTTAAGACAATATTATACAGCAATCATATGTCTAAAAAGAGGGCGGGATGTGGAGCAAATGGTAACGTTGCTTTGTGACCTTGAGGTCACATGTTTGTGCTGCGAAAATAGTCTCTTACACAAAGCGTAGCATTATAGCATTTTGCACAAATCGTAAGGTAATGCTACGTACATTAGATCGCAAAGCGATCCGACCTCTTCCCAAACCTTGCACAAACAAAGGAGTCTAGTACATTAAAAACGCCATTTAACCATATGTCTAAAAAGTTATATTTGTGCAAAAAAATATAACCATTCAAACTGTTTCATTCGCATTTTGATACTTCTTCGCAACTCGATTGACCTCAGCGTCTTGAGCTTCTTCCACATAATTTCCTCTAAGAAACAAATTCCCTCCACATTAAGTTGTTGTTAAGTGAATAGCATCTCTTCAATATTTTTTGTTCCCAGACAGAGAAGGAAAAAAAATTGTGCATAATAACCAAACAAGGTTTGATGATGCCGGTCCTATGGTATATCTTAGTTGGTATTTGAATTGAGTATTACTTCAAGAGGTACCGAGTTAAATTCCAGAGACACGCACAATGTGGCTGTTTACTGCTGTATGGGCCAAAGGCCTAGTTTGCAGTATTCCTTTTTATGTGAGTTGATTGTGTATGACCTTCCAACCTAAAAGACCGCTGGATTTCCGATTTAACTTCTTTACAATACTCCTTGAGGCTGGAGATGTGGAGGTCCTCCGGACCAAGATATAAAGTTTTACTCCAAAGTTCCAGGATGCCTATTCCTGGCCTTTCTCTTGTCCACCTCCTTTTGTATTAAGGCCAGAATCCTTCAATTCATGATATACATTGTTGATACATGTCCAGCCACCCTAATTTTATCTAAACGAGTATAAATTTATGATGTTGTTTTATCAACGATTGTATGAATATTTCAACTCTAAAGTGCTGTAAACAATAAGACAGAGAGTCTTTATAATTTAAAAAAAAAAGACAAAAAAGTTACCAGTTAAGAATATCTTCTGTTTGGTTACTATAACAAAATATGTACATACGTACAGGGGTGTTAAACAAACCGAGCCGTTCGCGAACTATTCGAGTTCGGTTCGTGTTCGGTTCGTATTCGTTCGTTAATTATTTGTTAACGAGCCGAATTCGAATAGGTATTCGAGTTCGTTTAGTTAAACGAGCCAAACTGTTCGCGAACAGTTCGGCTCGTTTAAATAGTTATAAGGTTATCGAGCCGAACTCGAACCAATTTTAAAGTTCGTTTAGTTAAACGAACCGAGCCGAACTATTCGTTTAGCTAAACGAATTCGAATTCGAAAACTTAGTATTCGGTTCGGCTCGGTTCGTTAACACCCCTACATACGTACATAAACAGATAAACATATACATACATACACATATATATGTAAGTGTATCTCTGTATGTATATGTGTGTGTATATATATGTGTGTGTCTATGTGTGTGTGTTAGAAGTAGTCGGAGAATTGCTTTCACGAGGAATAAAATTGCTTTTGGAGAAAGTGTTTTCATAAATAGTTATTTTAATGGTCGTCTTATTTGTAACTGAAGGTAGGTAAGATCTTTCATCTGTTATATACTAAATATTTTTCGACAGCACAGCATATAATGTGACAGATTGTTGGTTAGTGGTTGTTTTTCCTTTCCATTTTCATATAAGAATCCTCCGGATGAGATCTGAGGAGGTAAAATATGAGGCCTCCAATCACGCGACGTCACGTGTATAAAAGAACTTTTTCTAAAAAAAAGAAAAAAAGTAAATAGTGGGCCCTTTTGTACACGTAGCGTCGCGTGATTGGAGTCCTCATATTTTGCCTCATATTTTACCTCCTCAGATCTCATCCGAGAATCGTCAGGACTAGAATTTCTTTTTTCCTCAAGAAAAAAGAAAACCAAAAAAAGATAATGCGTACAACTTATCTCACTTTATTTCTTAGATGTGTATGTTTTTTTTTTTGAGGAGGTGGATCTTTATTTCATCATGTCAAAAGAATAAAGGTTTACATTCGAAAGAACATCAAAACTTAAAAAGCACACTATGGGGACTTAGCCTGTATCGTAGCTAAAAGAGTAAGGATTCAATACTGCTGTATCCAGCATTCTAACTCGACTTGCCGCCATTTTAGCTACAGTAGTGGGAGCCGGAAGTTGCAAGATGTTCCCATAGACAGCCTGATTACGCCAGAACCATATTCCTGATATTGTTTCTCGAAACAAATATCTTCATTCCACTTTGAGAGAAAGGTGTTGTCTTGAGTTCTTGATATTGTGGAGAATCCATGCTTGAGTACTGCTATCTTGATAGAACTGTGTCCATTCGCCGGGGGAAGTAAATGTCGCCAAACGCCCGCCGTCCATGGGCAGTTCCGTAGGGTATGCAGAGTATCCTCCGGTTGGGTATTTCTTAGATGTGTATGTTGCATGTACAGTTAGATCTCCATTTGTAATTGGCGAAATATATACTTTTAAACTTAAAAAAATTACCGTCTTTATCTTGTTGTCGTTATTTTAAGACTAAATTTTAGTGATTGTATAAGAGACTGGAAGGAAGGGGTAAGGAAGGAGAAGTAGGGTCATTAACGAAACGACCCGAGCCGAATGCTATGTTTTCGAATTCGGATTCGTTTAGCTAAACAAACTGTTCAGCTCAGTTCGTTTAGCTAAAAGAGCTTTAAAGTTGGTTCAAGTTCTGCTCGATAACGCTATAATTGTTTAAACGAGCCGAACAGTTTGCGAACAGTTCGACTCGTTTAACTAAACGAACCCAAATAAGTATTCAAATTCGCGAACAGTTCAGCTCGTTTAACTACACGAACCCAAATAAGTGTTCGAATTTGGCTCGTTTAACTACACGAACCCAAATAAGTGTTCGAATTTGGCTCGTTTAAGTAAAATTAAAATCAAACTCGAATAGTTTACGAACTGTTCGATTCGCTTAACACCCTAATGAGAAGGCTAGCGGCTTTTTTTATTTTTATTTAATTATTGTTATTTTGAGCTAGCGTCTTGATGTCTAGAGATGTCATTTTTTTTGTGGGTGATGATACCATATCAGTTTGCAGGTTGAAATTAAGAGAATTGACAGAAAGCTATTCAAAATACAAACCCGGAATCTTTTATCTAAAAAAAAACCTAACCCGGATAGCCTTCGGGCAGTGAAATGGGTGCAGACTGGGTTGCAATAATAAATAATAATGAGTGTTGTACTAAGCTCTTGCATTTACAAAAGATTATTAAAGAATCGGATCGTTTTGTAATCCGATATACATGATCTTATCTTATATTTTATGTAATATACTATTTATACAAAGTGAGCTCAGATTATGACCTTTTCCAAAGTAATGCAAATGGTTAGAGTGAAAAATTAATGAAAGAGAAATCGACAAAAAATGCCTTTTTAATCTTTAAAAATATCAGATACCCAGAAAAAACAAAAACAGACTTTTGCATCATTATTTTCTCCGTCAACGGTCACCGTCATCACCACTCCCACAATGGGTTGGGATCTCCTCACTTCCATTTTCCTCATCTCTTTTGTGACCACGCGACACGTAGCAGTAAGGAAGGGTGGTGAGGCTAGATGAGGGTCACCTGCATCTAGCCTTACCACCTCCTCTTATTGCCACGTGTCGTGCGGTCACGCGTCATCGCACCCCATTGCGGTGGGGGATCATATCCCTCCCACAACACATTTGACGAGATCAAAATAATCTCCACGGTATTATCCAAATATCCCCTTCACAAATATAAAATTGATAAAATCATTTTTCTCGATCACAAGTTTTCAAATAATTGTAAAAACCATTTAAAACAACTTTAATTACAATTATTTATCTAATAATCCTTCAAAACGTTCACTATGTGTCTAATTACCGAATAAATACTTATCACAGCAAGTTGTCACCTTTCTTATAGTGAAAAAATTGAACCTCTAGTCAACACACAACTACCTAATCAATCAATCATGAATCATACCCAATATATCCCAACAGCAGGAAAAGCTATCGTTAGGATTTGGGGAGGATGAACGGCAAACAAACAATACCTCTATCTTAACGGATAGAGAGTTTGCTGCCAGTGAGACTCCGGCTCTATATGTACCTATATAAATGAAACAATAATAGGAGTATGATGTGCAAGAGTATTAGTGAGAGAATTCAGTAAATACGTGTATAATATGCACACATAATGCAAGACAACTGCCCAATCATAACAAGTAATAATTCTTTTCTCCAACACTCAATCCATTTGTGGATTTCAACCTGCAAATGTCTCAACAATGTAGTGGAAGGTAGAACATGCTCACAACCTAAAAATGTCACCCTTTTAGATATATGTTTTTTTTATCTTGTAACTATTATCTTGTGACAACTTAGATGTAATGATTTTGATTGACAATTAAGAAAAATGGATACAAGGAAAGGAGCAGAAGTAATAGATAGTTGATAGATTGAGGCGTGTATAAACAATATCCGTAAGGAATATTTGCCCTCACTAGTTGGTTCAAGATTGTAGACAAATTTCTTCTTAGGATACAACAGTCAAATGATCACTTATCCTCATCAATAAACATAGAAATCCAGTGAACTTTTAATTGAGAATGCTTTGGAGTAGTCAAATGATCACTTATCCTCATCAATAAGGATAGAAATCCAATGAACTTTTAATTGAGAATGCTTTGGAGT
This sequence comes from Eustoma russellianum, assembly GCA_036186865.1. Lineage (NCBI taxonomy): Eukaryota > Viridiplantae > Streptophyta > Magnoliopsida > Gentianales > Gentianaceae > Eustoma > Eustoma russellianum. Next base: position 3,823,635 of record AP025044.1, read on the forward strand.
AGGAAGAAGAATTTAAGATGCTTGATCTCGAATAATGGATTGGATCATCTTGAAATGTGTTAAACATGCCTTTTTATAGGCATTTTAACTTCATCTCAGACGTTCATATCGTCATTGGGTGGTTGTAATATGTCCTTTGGTGTAAAAGTTGCAACTTTAGATGAAGAGTCACACATGTTGAGTACATCGATCGATGTCTCACAGAGAGCTCTAACTTTTCATCCAAACTACTTCGATTGATCTATGTATCGGTCGAAGTCACATCGATCGATCTATGTGATCGATCTATGTTGGACAGTGTACTTCAACTTTGCACCCATGGTATATCGATCGATCGAAGTCGTCGATCTATGTGACATCGATCGATCGATGTGATCGATCTATGTCCAACAGAATACTCGGTTTCATTTTCAAGCCACATGGATCGATCCAACTGAGAAATAGATCGATCCATTTCATGAGTCAAGCTATTCTTACTTATTTAAACACCAATCCACCTTCATTCTTCATCCTATTGCCTTTAAAACTATCATTACCATCATGTCCTTATATAAGGGGATCACGTTAATATATCACCTCTTTATGTAGGTCATTTGTATCCATGAATAGTGGGTTTATGTAAAAAAATATCTATGTGAAATTAAAATTCTAACAAAATCTCTACTAATACTTGTGGTATTGGTGGGATCCTTTCCCAAAATTTTAATAATAAATGAGAAAAATGCATAAAACTTTTATGTCAAAACAATAAAAATATCGAGTTTTGTATTCAACAATAAATATTCCCCCTTAACAATTCAAATTATGTCTTTCAGTTCTGGATTGGCCATATGTTCATCGCTATTCATAACGTGACAATTAACATGAGTTCACAACATAATTACTATATAGACGAGAATCAACCATATTTAATCATACGACTTGGTCCAAGAAATATTATATGTCCAAAGCCTTGGATTGACTAATCCCATTAGGTAGACAAATACATGTTCTAATCGAATATGTCTCCTTGCCATGGTGCAAGCAAATGGAACATGGAAAAGTTAGACAATAACCTATTTGTTTTTAGCTTTTTGTTTAGCTATTACAGGGAGAGGGAGAAGATAACAGACTCATCTTTGAATCGTTGGACACCGGCCAGGTTTCTAGAAGCTGTAGCTGTTAAAAAAATTGTGTTAGTAAATTACTCATAAATTTCACAAGAAAAATATGTAACGTTTCAAGGAAACAGCATGTTAATTATAATGTAGTACGTAAACTAACGTAATGCTGATTAAGTTAGCGTAATTATATTCACACATTATCATAACGATAAAGGTCAGCCTAGCTGAAGGACTTCAGAGTATTTTTCAGTCTAAGACTGAAATTCGAATATGCTTGTTAACAAATATATATATATATATATATATATATATATATATATATATATATATATATATATATATATATATATAACCTATGCATAGGAGAGATAGAATGACGCGATGCTCGATTCCCAAACATAGCACTACAGGCAATGGTCTCACAAAAAGACAACAAAGAAACGTATTGACGTTGTAATAAATCAGATGAAGTCGTTGAGGACTAACGAACTATAAATTGCCTGCCAAATTATGCATACAACAAAGAGTTCATACTTTTGAAAATACATACATACAGACTGTCAATTATGTATGTGTGTGTGTGTATATATATATACATATATAGACACACATTGTTGAATGAAGTACTGCAGACTGTCAATCTTGGTTGTATAATTATAACAAGCTTGACGGAAAATGTTGAAGAGTATGCAAAAATAAAGTGACTCGTCGAACTGAGCTACGTAGCTGAAGCGAACAGAAAGAACTAGCCAAGCTGAGGTGCCTAGCTGGAGTGAAGGAAGAAGTGCGGAGCCGAGGTACCATACCGAGGCGAGGATCTCAGACTTAAAAGTACAGAAAGATCGGAGGATCAAGCCAAGGTGTCACACCAAGGTGATGATCAAACAGAAAGATTGAAGGAGTGCTGATGTGAGGCACTTATACAAAATAAGGCAGAAGCAGAAGTACCGAATCGAGGTGCCTAGCCGAGGTGAGGTCAGAAGTACTTGAAGCTGAGACTAAGTGCTGAGCTAAACCATGCAATGCTGAGATGACATAAAGCAGTGCCGAAGTGAAACGATGCAATGCTGGGATAAAGGGCCAAGATGAAAAGTGTTGGAATCTGGACGAAGTCCCAAGCCAAAAGGAGAAGTGCCAAGGTGAGCAGAAATGATGAAAGGCCGAGGTGATGGAGTATCCGAGCTAAAGGAAAGAATGTTAAAGCCGAGGTGACGAAGTGAAGGCACAAAGATGCTAAGCTGAGGAGACGAGGTGAAGCATAATCAAATGGACTAAGATGGGCTGATCAAACAGAGGAAAGAATAAAAGCACCAATAGGGATAACACTGTCGAGCTGAAATACATAAAACCACGGAGACATCACTGAAGGAAGAAACAGAGTCACAGTACAGCAAGAGTATTTATACAAATATACTGTATATACATTCACTATCTCAGTGGACCAATAAACAATTGTAAATAAGAATATAGCCGTTAAAAATAGCCGTTGATAGCTTGAGGTGTCTTACCTCTTCCAAGCCTTATAAAAAGCAAACACTTGTACATTTCATATGTGTGTAGAAGATGTGAAGTTCTCTAATTAATAACTTAGGACTGAATAAATTTTTGTACAATATTCAGTCTCCAATTCTACTCTTCTATTTTTTACAATTGTTCTTACAAATTATATAATGTGTGCTTTTCCAAAATACTTTTCATACTTGCTTCTGCTCATACTCTGCTACTCTGAGAATTCCAACACATGTATATATATATACACATATATATACATACATATATATATATATATAGATATATATAGATATATATATAGATACATATGCATGTATATATATAAACTTATAAATTTTGAGTAAAACTAATTCCTCATAACTATAAGAATGACAAGTCATCAGACTCTCATATACAAAAATTCGAATGATCTTATTTATATTTTTTGCAAATGTCCTTTAAACTGCAACAATAGATCCTTCGGTGTACCTTTTGGATCCCCAGTACTGACAAATACTTTCGTTACTCTCAAGGTGATGTAACTTCAAAACTTAGTTGCATAAGTCCAACTCCAAAAAAAAAATAAAAAATAAAAAATAAAATAATAATAATAATAATAATAATAATAATAATAATAATAATAATAATAATAATAATAATAATAATAATAATAATAATAGTCTAATCAGGATTATTTCAGACAAAACAGATGATATCATCATCCAGACGTTACATTGAAACGAATTGTTTTATTTCAGCAAGTGTCTTCCTTTTCTTGCCTATATAAACAACAAGCAACCACAGGAAAGAAAAAGAGAATTGTGAGAGACATTTAAATCACCATCCTTATTCACTCTCAAAGCAATCTATTGATCTCTGAAGATGGTTACGCAAAAGGGATTGTCCACAGCCCTGAATGCTAAGATTATTGGGTCAGGAAAAAAAGAGACAATAGTGTTGGCACATGGGTATGGAGGAGACCAATCTGTCTGGGATAAGGTGACATCTTCCTTAAGCGAAGATTATAAGGTTGTGGTTTTTGACTGGTGTTTTTCTGGGGCTGTGAACAAAGATCTGCTGCAGTTTGATGCTGAAAAGTACGCTTCTTATGAAGAATTTGCTGATGATTTGATTTCTCTTTTGGAGGAGATGGGTTTGAAAGGGATAGTTTTTGTAGGGCACTCCATGTCTGGGATGATTGGATGCATTGCTTCAATCAAAAGGCCAGATCTCTTCAAGAGCCTGGTCCTTGTTGGAGCTTCTCCTATGTACCTAAGGTATTTTTTCAGTTTCTTTTCTTTTTCACTTTTAGTTCGAAACTTTTACTCTTTTCAGCATAATATAATTTTACTTTACGTCCAAAAAGTCATGACATTATTTTCTTTTTGAAATGCATTTCTTTCGTTTAGCTGATTCAACAATTCATGTGACTATACAAAATCTTCACTTTCAAAGTTCTTTTTCTACTTTGAGACGGATATGTTTGTGATGTTGAGGTGATGTGTTTAAGTCATGGAAACAACCTCTTCTTTAAAGTGTAAGGTAAGACTGCATACATAGCGATCTGGCATCTTCCCGAACACTGCACAAAAAGGCTAGTACACTGGGAACGCCCTTTATTGCATCCGTTTCATTTCCTCCTCAATTTCTATCTTGTGGTGCTTTTTTTTAGTAAGCTTTAGTTTGTGTCCTAACTTATGTTCTGTTGATGTCTCCTTGCGCCTTCTCGTTCTTATTCCTGTCTGCTTCCTCTTATAGTTTTTCCGTCCGGAAAAGTTTTCTAACTGGAAATATTACGTACGTCAATAGGAGTGCAAAGGCTCCCCCCCCCCCCCCCAGTCCCTCTTGACCTTCTGGAAAGACATGAATACTGTCTTTTTACATGCATTTATGATAAAAATTTGTGTTGATTTTTCTGAAACTACATGATTTTTCTACCGGTGAGTGAATAGAGTAGAGAACACATTATCCCCTTGAGAAGACACAAGGTGTTGAAACTTGCGGTTACATGAGGTTCATATCTACTTAAAGCCTTAAGAGAATGGGTGGTGGTAATTCATCCTTATATAAACCATGTATTTTATTTCAAAGTGTCCAATGTTGGACAATATTCTCAATACTCGCCGTCACGTGGGAACGTGGCTTGACATACACACGCTCCTTAGAACTTGTCCTCAATCATCTGCCCTCAATCACAAACCACAAGCTAGTCATGAACATATGAACTTGGGTAAGGGAGACAATAGATGGCCAATCATAGGCTAGACAAGGTGCGAGTCCACATTTCAAACTCGCTCTGATACCATGTTTAAATTTGAGCTTACATGTGAGGCATATATCCACTCAAAACCTTAAGGTAATGGATGATGATACTCATCCTCATATAACTAATGTATTTTATCTCAAAGTATCGGTGTAGGACAAGACGACCCCTCAACATATCACTGAAATTAATAATTCCAGTTATTCCAATATGAGCATGAATAAACTTCTTCTTATGATCATTTTCTCTAGAATCAAGAATGGGGAGGAATACGATGGAGGGTTCGAGCTGCCAGTGGTGGAGCAGCTCTTTGCCAGCATCGAATCAAGCTATGATCAATGGAGCACAGCCTTCGCTTCGATTGTGGTGGACAACAGCGATCCATCTTCCGTTGAGAAATTCGCAGCATGTTTGATTCGAATGGGCAGCAAAACTGCACTTCCTTTAGCCAAAATAGTGTTTCTAGGCGACTACAGATGTGTTCTTGAGAAGGTCACTACCCCATGCACCATCATTCAGACAGTCAACGACGTGGTCGTGCCAGATTCTGTGGCGAACTACATGCACAAGAAGATCAAGGGTGAATCAACGGTTGAGATTATTCAAACACAAGGCCATTTCCCTCAGCTCACTGCACCTGATCAGTTCCTCAAGGTGTTGTTTGATAAAGTCTTGAACTCTCCTGCATAATTTCCCAAATGAATTTTGGGAATTGGTAGTATAAGAAACAAACAAAAAAAAGTCTTTCAAATCTCTGACTAATGGAGATCTATGTGTGTGTGTTATTTATCTGCCTTGTTAGAAGAGAAATTCGAGAAAAAGAAAATCTATATGTAATAGATTATGTGGGAGAAAGAGATTTATATTTGAAAGAATAATGGTTATATGGGGTGACAGAACAACAATGTTGCTGTTGAAATCACAACCAGTAGGAAAAGTTTGTGTTTGTTAAAGAAAATATTATGTAGCGTTGGTGTTAGAAATTGTTAAACTTCTCTCAGGGTTCAAATGAGAAGAGTGAGGTAAAAATGAGACAATCAATCGGCTGTCGACACGTGGCTTCTATTGGGCATTGTTAATTTTTTTTAAAACCTGCAGCTCTTACCACATGTTTGACTTCATTTTTAACCTCACAAAATGCTTCTTCTGGTCTGAACCGCTTCTCTCAAGTGGTGAAATGGGTGTTCAGATCAGGAGAGACAGAAATTGAGGCAAAATATGAGGCCTCCAATCACGCTCTTCCACGTGTACAAACAACTTTTTTTTTAAAAACAAAAAATTTTTAAATCTCTTCTCTTTTTGTACACGTGACAGTGTTGATTGAAGACTTCATAATTTGCCTAATTTTCTGTCCCTTCTAATCTGAATCGGTGAAATGGACTATGATTTTAGTCCGTCGACATAAGATAGTATCAGCGTGTACCGTGTGATCGGCTGGGATCAGGGCAGGCACAATATGAGGTAGAAAAGGAGGCCGCGAATAGGAGCGCGCCACGTCGACGAAAGCTGCCTGCTTTTATAAAACAAATTTTTTTCCTATGCCCAGTAATAAGGTGACACGTGTCACCCAAATACTTTCTACCCTAAAGTCTTCGCTTCCTCAATTTTCGTTCTCTTTGTTCCCAATTTCGTTCTGTTTCTTCATTTTTGCACAGAGAAAGTTCAGAAGCAGATAATCTTCTTCTTCCCAGCAACTATCGCGCAAGCAGCACATCATAGGATCCAACAGCGCAGCATCAACCATATTTATTCCCAATGAGTCTGCAATAGGACACCACCTAGTGAAGGGCCAAAGCCTCAACATACTTGAGCTTTACACTGCCATGGAGCTTCATCGATAACCCAAAAATGAAGACACCATAATTTCCCCACCCACTACTCTGGTCCCCGTAGGTTGCAAGAAACAAATCCATATAGGCCATAGCCTCCTCGATAGATCAACAAAAGATAAAAGGCTAAGTTCTGGTAATGAAGAAACAGAACGAAATTGGAGAAAACGAAAATTGCGGAAACGAAAGTATTTGGGTGACACGTGTCACCTTATTATTGGGAAGAGAAAAAAATTTGTTTTTTTAAAAGCAGGCAGCTTTCGCCTACGTGGCGCGCTCCTATTCGCGGCCTCCTTTTCTACCTCATATTGTGCCTGCCTTGATCCCAACCCCGTGCGATGGGGGTGAGATCTGAGGAGGTTGGAAATGAGGCAAAATATGAGGCCTCCAATCACGTCCCGCCACGTGTAAAAAAGTTTGTCTTTTTTTAAAAAAAAATTTGAATGTGGTGGGACCACTGACAATGTTTTTTACACGTGGCGGGACGTGATTGGAGGCCTCATATTTTGCCTCATTTCCAACCTCCTCTGATCTCACCCGCGTGCGATGATGAAATATACACCTATGAAAGCTAGTCTAGTATATAAAGGGCTTGCTGCACCTAAAAAGCTACTCCTTTTTTCCATCCAACGTCGTTGTTTCCCGCACGAAACGCCAAAAGTTTCATTATATTTGGAGTGAAAGTTATCGTACTAGTACGCTACAAATTGAAGTATAATGCTTTTGAAGAAAATGAGGTAGATCGTATGTTGCAAATGGAGAGGATTATATGTTGTGCGAAGAACCCAAAAAGTATTTTTTTAAAAAATAAAATTTTATATATAAGCCGTTATGACGCATTTACAAAATAGTTGCTCGACGTAGCAAAATTTAGTTTTCAAGGAATCAAAATATAGGTGGCTTACCATTGAGAATTAAAACGTCCATCGTTACAAAAATTGTCTTATCAAGGCCAGAAAAGTAAGGGTGTTAACGAACTGAACTGAACCGAACTGAATACTAGGTTTTCGAATTTGGATTCGTTTAACTAAACGAACTGTTCGGCTCGGTTCATTTAGCTAAACAAACTTTAAATTTGGTTTGAGTTCGGCTCGATAACACTATAACTGTTTAAACGAGCCGAATAATTCGCAAATAGTTTGGCTCGTTTTAGTAAATGAACCTAAATAGCTGTTTGAATTCAGATCGCTTACAGACAATTACCGAACGAATACGAACCGAACACGAACCAAACACGAACCGTTCGTTGAACGGAAAAGCTAAGCTTTAAAGCTTAAATATAACTTTAAAGCTGGCCCATTTTTGGAAGAATCGATCATCTGAATGCTGGCACTGGGCCTAATGGTCATCCTTTTCCTGCTTTTGTTACTGAGAACAAAAGCCAAATCTTTGGACCTGAAAACTCTCAATTTGTCTTTTTTCCTTCTTTTTAAACAGATGGCCCGTGAAGCAATAGAATCACTAGTTTCAAGTTTCATCAATCAAAAGAATTGATTAAGAAAAATCAAGAAAACCAGTCATCAAACGTGAAGGTGATAATACATGCAAAGCTCAGGGGTATAGAGCTTCATGTGTTTTAAGTCAATTTATCCTCAACTAAATACACTTTCAATTTATATCCTCAGCAAAATACATATTAAAGCACACTTGTGGTAAATTCCTCAAAGTTTGGGGTTCAACTTTGATAATACATGCTTGAAGTAACGACTCATTAAATTAGACGCGCTTCTTATATTGTGAAGTAGCAATTGATCGGCACATCTGGACGCAATTTTCGTTAACCTCTGTGTGTTTTTTGACACATGGATATCGTTGCGTACATCCGACCTCTTATACCCGCCATAGGCGGGAGCCTATAAGTTAATGGGGGTAATGTTATTGTTGTATTTCGTCTTTTGGTTATGGTGAATTCGACATTTACAACAATTTTTAGACAGAAAAAGTATAATTAAGAATATCTTTCATTTGTGCAAGTTCAAATTTGTTAAGCATGCCATTGTCAGAGCTCGCATACACAGACTCTGAGATATTTAGTAAGACTATGAAAAATGCAGATACTTCTCTATTTTCAGATGACAAATACTGTTCACTTTCACATTAACAAATGTTTTCAGTTTATTAGTAACATATACCCACAACAAAAATCATAAGTTAAACAATTCACCGCCATAAACCATATGTAAATTGCATCTCTCTAACACCTCCTCCCCACCTCAATTCTTTCTGGGAACTTTTTTTTTTTCTGATTACCATTGAATTGTTTTGCCGCTCCAAGCCCAAATAAAAGAGGAGGGTTGCGTTAAGTTAAACACTAGTGTAAAACTGTCATTAAACATGATTATAGGTCAAACAAGAAATTGCACTAATGCTAGGATGTTTCACATATAGAACACATTGTATAGTTCGAATGCAGTCTCAGCAATGACCACTGCATCTACAGGGTTTAGATGTAGTGTCAAATAAGCAAGGGTCCATGTTGTATGGTCCAAATGCAGCGACAATTGAGCGAGAATTGATGTATCTCTTGAAGGACTCTAATGCAACGATACATAAGCAAAAGTTCCTAGGCAATAAATTTGGTACTTAGAGAGAAAATACTAGGTTAGGCAAGAGTGTTAGATGAATAACATGGAATATTAAGACTCTAACAGAGAAGACAATGGAGATAGTGGACATGATGATAAGGAAAAAAGTAAATATTTTATGTTTGTAGGCGACACACCAGATATGTAAGAAAGCTAAGATGTTGGATAATTCATGACTTAAACTCTAGCACACATGAAATAATAAAAAATGGAGTTATGATTATTATAGATGTCTCACTAAGAGACGATATAGTATGTGATGTGTTATGAAGAAAGAAGATAGAATTGTAGCCCTTAAGTTGGTGCTTGGAAAAGAAACAATCAATATTATTAGCATATATGATCCTCAAGTGAGTTTAGAGGAGGCTATAAATGTTCAAGTTTGAGAAGATTTAGAAGACAGCGTGCGTGAAATTCCAACATAGAAGAAGATTTTTACAGGTGAAGATTTGAATGAATGTATAGGTAAAGAGAATAAGGATTACAACGAGGTACACAGTAGATTTGGTTTTGAAAACAAGAACGATGAACAAAGATTAATTTTAGATTTCACAATACTGTATTACCTTATACTGGCTAATACATTTTTTTTAAAAAAAAAAGAGAAATGAATGCTTGATTACATTCAAAAGTAGACCAAATAAGTCACAAATATACTATTTGACGACTCGGGAGAGATAGAAGAGCTTACAAGGACTGTAAGATGATCTCAGAAGAAAGTTTAACAATGCACTATCATCTTGTAGTATTAGATGTCCGTATCTGACATAGAAGATTGAGAAAATAAAGGCATATCGACCCAAGACAAAATGGTAGAACTTGAAATAAGGTAAACAAGCATATTTTTGGAAAAGTAGTAATAGAGCAAGAAGTCTTAAGAAATTCAAATAGTGGTGCAAATAACATGTGGGAGGATGTAGTAGTAAAGATAAAGAAAATAGCGAGTCAAAAGGTCGAGCAACACTTGCAAATAAAGAATATTGGTGGTCGAAAGAAAAAGTAAAAGACAAAGTAAAAGAACAAAGAGAACTAGTTATAAGGAATCAGTGGGAGATTAACTCGTATTAGGCGAGTTATGTAACTCTCAATAAGATAAAAACGTAACATATAATATGAGAATTTGATTGCCTGAGGTAAAAAAATGCTTTGAAAAGAATAAAAATGATAAAGCAATTGGACCCAACAATATTCCAATTGAGGCTTCCAAGGAAAACAGATATTATGTGGCTTAAAAATCTTTTTAACACGATTGTGAAAACCCAAAAGGCGCGTGACAAGTAAAGGAAAAATATTTTAGTACCTCTTAAGAAAACAAAAAAAAAATATACAAGATGGTGCAAATTATAGAGGAATTAAGTTAATGAGTCATACAATAAAGCTATGTGAGCGAATGTTTAGGAAGAAACTTTACAAAGAGAATGGTGTATCTGAAAATCAATTTGGATTGATGCTAAGAAGGTCAACAATAGAGGCTATCTTTCTTTTGAGAATATTAATAAAGAGATATCAAAAGAAGAAACAAAATTTGCATTTGGTTTTCATTAATCACACGCACATAAGATGGACACTAGCAGTGGTTAGACTTTGGGCTAGGGAAGTGCTTATCCCAACCATGATTCTCTATTGTTAATTACTTGCCTTTCTTGAGTCCAAGTTATATTCAATAAATGTTAACACTTAATCACATAGAATTAGAACGGTTCAGTTTGTTCAAAGGACATAGCTTATTTGGTACTCGGGTTAGATTTGATACCAACAATGGTTCAGTTTGACCATCTTTTCCTCAAATCCGATGTGACTAATCAAGCTTAAGATTGTATCAGCTAAATTAAAGGGCATGGGATGTAAATTGTAAATCCACAATATTATCAATTTTTATAGAATTTTTCTTAACCGAACTTTTGAAGATATAACATCTGGATAAGGTTGTAACAATTTTGCGCGCAATCTTATAACCCCTTTTGATATATCAACAGTTCAGGAAAGCAAGACGGTAATTATCTTTAATTAGTATAAGAAATTTGACTTAAAAAAATGTGAACTTATAGTAGCTACTAGACAAAGTGGTTAATTTCCTAGTCAACTCTACTGCTGTTCACTAGATACGTCATATGGACACAAATGCATCAAGCAAGGAGTTGACTGAAGTAGTAACATAGTTCAGTTGATATTCGGGTTGATATTTACTGCAAGAGATCAATAGTTCGATTTCAAGAACACGCACAATGTGGATGTTTCACTGCTGTTAGGCCGAATGTCTAGTTTGCGGAGAAACACCTTGTGTGAGTTAATACGTAAGTCATCATCCAACTTAGGAGACTACTGAGTTCTTGATTTGCATGATCGATAATGCTATTTGGGACTGGAACGGTGGGGTAAATGTATGGCCTTTTTACTCAGAGGAGTTGAGTGAAGTATGGGAAATTGCCCTCCCTTTTTTCAACGAATATTCTACTATTATACTTGAAATAATATTTTAATCTATCTCAACTTAATTTTAAAAAAAGCAGCGATTCCAATCAATCCTATTTATGTAATTGTACACAGATTAAAGACAAACTCAATTAAGAAGTAACTTACTTTTTCTCCTTGGCTTTATGACATACATATACAAAAAAAAGGGGGTATTTTATAAAATTGCATCGAAAGCAGCAGGCTGAATACCCCAAAATTGGGCATATTTAACTCTGGAGACGCTCTCCAATACTTCGAAAGGAACAATGTCTCCGATGACCACCACTCTCTTCTTCTCCAGATCTACTTGGTAAGACGTCACCCCTGTTTTTTTAAAGAAAAAATACGTTACACTTCAATTTTATTTCTGCAGAAACTTATACGAGATCGAATGAATATGATTTTAACATTGGTTTTCTTAAAAAGAATACAATGATCTTTACTATTATACCAGTTTAAATTCCTAAGAAATGTGTCACGATCCATTTCACTTGAATCATCTTTTTGGTGTCAAAGAACAAGCTCAAAAAGTTGAAATTCTTTTACTTATGGGTATGACTATGTAAATCCGACATTTTTATACTTCGTCATAGACGGAAAGTTTTAAGACAATAGAGTAATATTGTTGTTGTTTGGTAGCAAAGAACCATCTAAATGATAAGTTTCCTTTTTTACACACCTCATGACAATTTCTAACGTGAGACGCTTCCATTAAATAACTTTACACCCATTAATCATATTGCATAAGGTAAAACTATAAAGCCATTCATGTTTAGCGATCAATCTATTCTTTTAACAAAACAGATAAAAAAAATTAAAAGCGTAACACCTTAACCGGTTTGCTAGTTTTTTAAAAAAAAAACAGACACCTACTTTGACCAGTAAAATAAGGATGCCTTTCAACAATTTAATTTTCATAATATGTTTATAAATCAGTGAATGACAATAACAACATTACCGTATCGCCTTAGAGGCTACCGTTTATACTAAGGTATAGGGAGATTGAATGTATACAATCATACTATTTGTTAAAAATATAGACGTTTTTTCGATGAACCATAACGAAAATTGGTGAATGACTAATACAACATTTAGTTACTGTTGTGCGAGAATCTTTTATAGTTAATTTGGCCAAGTGCACATGCTATCGCGTGCATCTGGCTGCTTATTCCGACGCCTTTGAAAATATTGAACCAGTAATTGAAATAAGATTTATCTACATGTAAGCAAGGGGGTGATTGGCAAAAACAAGAGCCCATAAATTTTCTACGCATTTCATTGGTCAATGACCAACTAATCATACTTTGTCATTGACTATTGTAAAATTTGTGTACATAATAACCTTTGACTTTTGCATACCTTCCATTTTTGAGATGTGCCTCTCAACTTTTCTTGCACACCCATTGCAATGCATTGATACCTTTAGCTCTACCGTCTGTATTTATGAAAGTCATGGGAAAGAATCAGACCCATTCTTAGGGCTAAAATTGCAGGAAAATCACACCATGCGGGAGTGCAAGAAGGGGTAGACGAAAATATAGATGCAAAGCAGTAAAAATTAGTAATTTCACATCTATGTCATCAATTGCATATAGATAGAAAGAAATTAAGTAAGAATCCTCCAGGGCATAGCTCAGTTGGTACTCCGGTTGAGACTTGCTCCAACAGGTACAGAGTTTGATTCCAGATACACGTAATAGTGTAAGTGTTTTAGTGATGTCGTAGCCAAAGGCTCAGTTTGCAGTGTGCTCCTTGCGTATGACTTATCCTACACTAGAAGGACACTGAACTCCTGATTTACATCGTCCACGATGCTTTTTGGAGATGGAACGGTGGGCCTCTCATAGCGAGGGTATGGCCTTTAGCACCAAGAAATTAAGTAGGAAATTCCCAAGTGTAAAGAGTCCGTTAGAGATGTAAATTGATTGGAGAATATGTTAATGTAACTTAGCTCGTAGCTACGACAATTTGTCAATTGTTGAATTTTAAACCTATATTAAAAAGTACGTTTCCAATGCATTAAGTTTCCGCGTTTGAACAGGATGCGCAGAACGACTGAATCGTTTCATGATCTAATACACGCAGTGTACGCAGCCGTATTAAAATTGGTTAAGGAAAGGGAGGAAACTAGTTTATGAAGCCTCGATCATTTCTGGAATATAAGAGATTCACACGATTATACTTGTACATATTATAGATGACAGTCATGTAGCATGCTCAAAAACTAACCCTTGATGAACATAATGCTTTATTTAAAAGAGCAAAAACTACATGGTGCTGAGTATACATAGTACAGAAATATATAAAATACACATAACTTGGTACCTCCAATTATGCTTCAAAAATATGTTCAGCTTCTAAAGCTAAGTTTTTAACATATACATCATCATCATCATCCGTATCCAGTATATCCCAACGACAACATAAGCTATCGTCAGAGTCTGAGGAGGATAAGTGGTGGGCAAACAATAACTCTGTCATAAAGGATAAAGAGTCTGCTTCCAATGAGACCCCCGGCTCTATATGTACCTTTTAACATATACATGACAATGATTAAGCAGGAAAACCTCTTCAAAATTGCAGGAAGCTCACATGCTTATCCAATAAAAGTCTTAATAGAGGACATATCTTCATATGAAAAAAAGACGACACCTAATGTCAAATGTTAGTAGATTTCAACAGTTCAGAACTATTTTACCAAATGGTCCTTTTCAGACAAGCATACAGTCGAGAAACTAAGCACCGTTGCCTTCAAAACATAATAGTTAATACTTAGGTTGAGACATTACAACTAAAAAAAAGAACATTATTATTCTTGAACAACTAGGAGCATTGCTACAACAGAAACTGAACACCATTATTCTTGAACAATTAGGAGCCTGATCTTATACTAAGACTAATAGGAAAAAAGTAAAATGTCATGTAAGTCTTAGAGTTCAACAGTTTGACAATGATTCCAAAAGCTGTTCATTTTTTAAAACAAGGATACAATAAAAGAACTGACATTGAAACCTTGAATGGAATTGGGAGACCAAGAGATTTAACTGAGTGAAAGTTTTAGGTGTTAGTATCTACACTACAGAAACAGAGAGGAATTGAAAAGGATGTGAATCACAGAATACAGACGGAGGTTAAAATAGAGAAGTGCGTCAGGTCTTCTGTGTGATAAAGAAGTAACTTTAAAATTAAAAGAATGTTTTACAGAACGGCAATAAGATCCACACTGCTATACGGGTTTGAATGCTGACAGTTAATTATGAACATGAGCAAAAAATATGAGTCACGAAAATGAAAATGTTAAGATAGGTGTGTGAACATACAATAAATGATAAAACAAGAAATGGTCATATAAGGAGAAAGACTGTAGTGGTTCATATATATGAGAAGATGAGAGAGTCAATGTTAAGATGACACGGACATGCACAAATGCGTTCAGCATATACACCTGTTAAACAGTGCAAGACAGTGCAAGACAATGAATGAGGTGGATGTCAAATGTAGGAGAGAGACCAAAGAAGACATAGAGAGAGAGAGACGATACAAAACGATATGACTTATATGACAATTGAAGAGCATATTACAAGTGATAGAACACACTGGCGAAAATTGATTCATATAGCAAATATCATGTAAAGAGTATAATATTTAAATAAGTATTTAGGTACTTAGCCTTGAATTACGGTTGAGATGATATAATAATTTTGAAAGCTACATATTTTAAAAGTGCATAGTATGCATTTAATATTAGGAGTGACACAAAGACAGGTAAATTTTATATTTTGCACCACTATTCTTCAACTCTTCTTATACTAGGACTAACAAGGGAACAAAAATGAATGGACAAAGGAAAAAATAACAACTTGTGACCTTAGGCTTCAACTGAAAAGCAAGAGTGGGAGGTCCAGAAATAACATCCTTGATCCTAACCAGCTGCCCAACCTGTGGTTCAATGAGGGGCTTGTCTTCTACCTCATCTAGGCTCGTGGAATGATCATTGAAACAGAGACAACATCCTGATGGTGCTCCCGAAGCAACGCAAAACCGATCTAACAAGACCCTGCCAAAACTCAACTTCCCCATACCTTCACCCTCTTTTTGTCAGTCAATCTTTTTCTCCCAAATGGTAAGAAACTATAACATAAAAGAAGCCAAGGCCACCCCAGCAGGCATCAACTAAGTGCCAACTTTTTGAGTCCCTGGCCCTGTGAACAGTTTTAAAATATGAGGAGAAAATCAGAGATATAGATAAGTAAATCTTTATAGGGACTACCACATGTTGATCAAAAACCAATAAGGATAATTTGGTAAGAACAAAACAATAACAATAAATCAAGACACAAGACTCCCTTTTTCTTGGGTAGATTGACTGAAAGTTGAAAGTGGTTTAAGATAATGTTTGAACACACGAGAAAAAACGATGAACAGAAAGAAAAACTTCTCAACCTTATGTGAATCAACAAGCTAAGACGGTAACATTTGCAGCACATAAATCAATTGAACAACTTCCATCTGAGGTAAGTTGTTGTGCACACGTGACTACATGAAAGCAAAGGAAATTCACAGTTTTTCTTGGCGTAGATGATAAAGAAGAATCGTACCTTAGTTCACATCAATCAATTGATCTTTCAAGAAAGAAAGCTGGTCCTATCAAGGAGGGGAAAAGGTTTTCAGAGAGTGGTCGCTTAGTAGAGGACTGAAGACTATTTTATGCCATGAACAACCACTTCTGGACACCTATCCTAGATTCGAGGGAGATTTTCCAGTCATGTCGAGACAAAATTAAGCGGGAAAAACAATATCTATACATTGCGAATTTTATATCGATCGTTGATTAAGTATTTGACATATTGCTAAGGCATCGTTGTTTAGTAATAAGTAAAAGGAAAACTAAAGAGAATTGTAACATTCGTGTCCTTAGTGTGATTACATTATTGAGAATTTTCATAGTAGCGAGTCCCCAATAATTTCAAATTTTAAGGGATTGGTGAAGAAAGATGTCAAAACTTGCGCGTAGGCTTCTTTATTTGTTTATATTTGTGATTCAGTTGATCGACACACTCTTATTTGATTTTGGAATATGATAGAATAAAACAAAATGACTTACTAAACTTTCTTTCGATGTGAAGTAGCAGGTGATCGACACAACTTGATGCAATTTTCATTATAGGTTATCGAGAAACAACAATTATTTTATGGGTCATCGAGAAACAACCTATATGTGTAACAAAAGTAAAACAACAATTCTTTTATGCATAAACACATACAAACGTGAGCTATAATTTTATCACTGTTTCCTTACAATTTTGAGGGAATTTTTTCCAAGTTTTTATTTCCTTACCATTTTGAGGGGCGTCTTTATTTTTGAACAAGATCGTACAAAAAAAAAACGAAAAGAGAAACAAAAGTGAAACAACAATGCCACGTTTTACTCTCTTAGAAAAACGTGCAATTTGTTTTTTATTAACAGAATTTGACTTCCATCTGATTTCTCCTTCTGGCTCTGGATCTAGCCTCATCATCCTCTCCTGATGCCACGTGTCGTGGGACGAGGGATTTTGGGTGAAAAGGTCTCATCCCCTTAACCGTGGATACTTTCTACCCATAACCTTTATATACAGAGTTTATCACAATATCAGGTATGATCTGCTATCCAGTTTTCCTATTTCAGCCCTTAAAAATGTGACACACATCATGGGTGAATTGTGCATTTTTTTTAACAAAACAGCATAGCTTAATCATTACTGATAAACCATAATTGAATCGTCCGTTAGTCAACAACAGTCAACGGCTCAATTCCAGTAGCCCAGCATACAAAATACTGCAGTTCAGCGCCTAAGTATGGCTGTTCAGCCTCAACGGCACCTCAGCAAGGCATCATGGCGTCCTTATAACATCAAAGAATGTGCTGAGGTATACACCTCGGCGTCAACGCCATCCTATATCTAGATACCGCACTTCAGACCATTTCCATAGGATAGGGCCAAGTCCCGCACTTCGGCAGAGTTCAGCTGTGTACCACGGCAAGCCATACACTTCGGCAGGGTTCAGCTGTGTACCACAGCAAATGAACCTATCACGATAATACTTTGGGGGACCCTCAGACAGAGATGCAATTCAAATATAGTGGTTACAGCTGGGTATTCTTCCTGAACACGCTAAGGTTATAACAATCGGCCTATTAGTCACATCAACCAGGCCGACCTATTAGTCACATCAGTCAGGCTATTGATCATATCAGCAGACCTACAGCTTCCTAGGTTTTCTGCCCCAAGTAAGCATCCTATCCACAATTTATTATCAGAAGTTAAAGGCGAGAAAAGGTCTATAAAAGCCAGCCAATCAAGACAAAAGAGGGGGATCCGGAATTCAATCTTTCATACCCTAAAGCCAATTCATACACTCTGCTCCTCGGAAAATACTGTGAGAAATTCCTAACCCACCCTTTAAATTATAATCTCAGTGAGATATGGCCCAAACTGACTTGAGCGTCGGAGGGTTTTTCCCGGGGCCAACCCCCCGGGACCTCTGACCTATGCTTCTTTGTGCAGGATATTTGGCGCTATTTCAGCTACACACTTTCGATCCCAGTTAACAACTCTTCAAGTTAACTGACGAATCTATTTCGAGGTCATCTAGATCCTTGGTGAAGATCCGGCTTCATCAATTACACAGAAGCAACGTTTTTGGACAGCAGATCTGATATGTCATAGTTAATGCATGACATGTAATAATATTTATTGTACGTATTTGGAGAGCTTAAGCAAATGGCCATAAATGATACACTTCATTTGTATGGCCAAACAGAGTAAAGAATTAAATGGCAAATTTTACTATTCTTTCAAAACATATACCATAACTCTACTATTATATAATAGATGAAATGATTATTGAAAGCAATACATAGTGTGACTACATTTGCAAGACCGGCTCCCAGAGCATAGTTCAGTTGGTACTCGAGTTGGGATTTGCTCTAAGAAGTCAATAGTTCGAATCCAGGGACACGCAGAAGGTGATTGTTCCACTGCTGCTAGGCCGAAGAGGCCTGGTTTGTGGGAGTACACCTTGTGTCAGTCATCGTGTAAGTCATCATCTTATCTAAAAAGCCGCTGAACTCCTGATTTTTATCATCCGTAATGTTATTCTTTGAGGTTGGGATGGTAGGAGTCTTCTGGTCCGGGATTGCCGTTTTGATCCAAGATTTGTCAAGAGCTAGATTATTGTGAAAGCTGCGGAAAATGCACAGGAGACTGAATTATTGAGGAGCATGTAACGATGTGGTACAGAAAATGAATTATTGGATCCATATGGAATTTTTGGTGTTCACGTTTAAGGGTGTAGGAGCGACAGTAGCTGATGTGAACATGAGTATTGTTAGAATAAAATGCTTTTGAAAGATTGGGGTGTCATGTTAAGCACTTAGGATTCACATGACCATATTGCTAGCTACCAAAATCAATTATTTTTGGAAGTGTACTAGAGAGTGGTTGCATCGTCAATTTCCATTGTCACTGCACAAAGTAATGAAGAATACCAGCAACGCTTGGATGCACTTTTTAATGATTATACTTGAGCTCGAAGGTTTCCACCGCTTTAGTTTTAGGAAGCTTCGCGGATTATATAAATCAGATCACATATCGGTTTTTTAGGTAAGAGGTTCAATACTTGGTATCCAGAAGTTATTTGACTCGCTCCGGTATAAAAAGTTGACGATATTGAACCAAACGCCCACACAATGGTTGCCAAAATTCAGACCAACAACTTAAGATACAAACTATTACCTGAGTACCAGTCAAGCTATGTCCTTAATACATAAAACAAACAATGTTTGTCTGGTTTTCATGTCGTCATTTCACATTGAAGATACATAGTTTGGTAGTTTGTAGATTATCCTTTGACGTATAGAACTTTAAGTATTCGAAATTTATCGTGCGATGACTTACCTTTTGTGCATTGTTTATGGGTGATATAGAAATGAAAAAGTTTTAATTACAGGAAATAACACAATTTAGTTCTTAACCTTTTTATGTCTTCTATGGTGTGAAACTCTGATACTTAATAGCACATCTCTTCGTAACGTAAATGTTTATGTATTTTAGAATTTGAGACTGAAAAGCCAGAAGTGTTATTGTATGATCTTTATTTTTTATTTTTTTGGTTATAAGATGATCATGTCCCTTATAATTGTACATATTTTTCTCACATATCATAAAAAAAAATACCATGATTACAAAGAAAGACAGAATTATTTGTCTGACCCTTATAATGCTCATACAAGAAAGCAATACCTAACACTATATGAGATGCTAACTAGAAAATATTTATAAATATATCTTCGGTCACAAGTCTACATAATAATACCTATATTAGTGAACTCTTGAAGTAAGGAATCGGATAGAGCAATCTCCCGCACCATCCTTAATTATATGTGCACATGTATACATATAAAAAATGTACTATATGTGCATATGTATCCGTATCCCACTATATTTAGTATTATATGAGCACCTATCTGTATAATCATACATATAAATGTGAAAAACATCACCAAATAATCAGATGGTATAACGAGTGTCTCATATTAGCACTTCCGCTTACAGTCATCTACGCATGTATATATAGAACCGAAAGTCTCACTAGAAGCAAACTCTCTATCCTTTGAGATGTAGGTATTGTTTGTCTACCTCTAATCCTCTCCAGACCATAAAGATATCTTTTGTTGTCGTTAGGATATAATAGGTATGTGTGGTTGTTACTATTGCTTGCCGTCATTATCCTCTGAAGTCTGTGTTGGAGAATATGAATATGATATGGAACAACCAAACGTAATCAACAAAACACAAATGCCGAGACGTGATGAAATCACTGTTCTTAAAAGTAATTTCGCCTCCACCGGTTGAGCAAGGTGAACTACAATCGGATGCTTCCTATGATTTAACTGTTTTCCTTGTTTGTTTGCTCTACGAAAAAGAGATTGAACTTACAAAAAGAAGTGTTGATAATGGAGGAGAAGTGTTGGAGAAGACAAAAGCTGAGAAAATCTCAAAGTTTTTCAAGACTCGTTGTATATTTTGTAAAATACCAAGACATACTATTTATAAGCCTTGAGTTGTGTTTTTGACCATTTTTTAAATCTCATTCATCAGCTTTTAACTCCCCTAAGTCAGTTGATTACCGTTCATATGTGAAGGGAGATGAACCTTGGACCAAAAAAACAATTCAAAATAAAAAGTTCTGATTGTTGGCACATCAATTGATCGATGTGATCGATCGATGTCACTTAATGTCATTGATCGATGTCGGACAGAAACTTCCAACTTTGCATCCTGTCAACATAGATCGATCGATGTATCGATCAATCTATGTGATTGATCTATGGACAGATAGTTTCAGCTTTGCATCCACACCACATCGATCTATGTCCAACAGAACATTCAACTTCATTTCAGCTTTCATTTAGTGCGATCCAACTTACACATGGATCGATCAGTGTTCAAATCATCTTTCAATCTCACAAACAACATCATACATTGGATCAAATTTTAAAGTACGTTAGACGTATTTTTCCAACAGTTTGAACACTGTAAATTAAAAACTACCCTACATACAAACATCAATCAGATTAAAGAAAGCGAAGTCGTTCGCCTAACCTGTCGATTTTGCAGTAGCTACTGTTATGTTTGTTTCCTGCACATGCCAATTGATTCTTCTAATTCTGCTGCCTCCACATTAATTATGTTCATCAATTGTTCCTTTGTATTAAAAATAATAGGATAAACTATTAACTAAGGACGAGAGTTTCAGTCCAGAAAGCTGTTAGGAAACTGAAAGAAACTCAAAAAATAGAAAGCTGATTTGCAGAGACGAAGGCACATCTAATTTTAGTATAGTACATGTCTGAT
Source organism: Eustoma russellianum (assembly GCA_036186865.1). Lineage (NCBI taxonomy): Eukaryota > Viridiplantae > Streptophyta > Magnoliopsida > Gentianales > Gentianaceae > Eustoma > Eustoma russellianum. The sequence goes on from AP025044.1 coordinate 3,845,259, forward strand.
CGATCTTTTTTCTGCTTAGTTGAACTTTAGCAGGTTTGTTTTTTTTTTTTTTTCAAAATAAAATTTCTCATATGTTTTAGGGGTGTACATGGTCCGGTCCGGCCGGTTTTTCCGTATGTTGTCAACCAAACCGTTTGTAACGGTTTTGAAATCCAGGAACCGGAACCGGACCAGAACCGGTCAACAAACTGTTTGACCGGTCCGGTTCGGTTTGGTTTGGTTCCGGTTTTTTCCGGTTTGAAATCTGCACTAAGCAAGGAGCATATAATACCAACAATGAACTAAAACAGAAAAGATAGACAATTAGTTTTCTGGCTCATAAGCTGCAGTCATTCTTGGAGGTGACAAATACGTTTGAAGAAGAATTAGGAAAAAATAATGTGAAAAAAAGATGTTACCTTGGTCACATTAGGATGTTCAAGTTTGTGCCAAACAGAAACCTCTTGTGCAAAATCTGCCCTCAGTGAAGCAATTTCAGGTTCAGCTCGGTGACCTTCTTCCCCCCAGTCAAGAAGTTTTACTACCGGAAAAGGATTCAACATCAATAATGCAAGAAAGAAAAATTTTGCAGTTTCCAATAAATCAACCTTACAATGAAAAGGATCAAATTTGATCAGAAATAAGAAAATAAACTACTAGATTTTCAAAAATCACTAGTAACGACATCAAAATTCATGATCCTAATTAGATAACTAAAGCTTAGTAGCTAATCATAACCACACGATATCAAAAACGAAACACCACAAGAAAAAAAGAAGACAAAGTTTTGACCAGAAAAGAAAACAGAGCTTGAACCACGATAGGGAACCTTACCAAATACTGGATTCTTGATAAAAATATCCAGAATTTGTTTTCCAATTACCAAGAAGCATGACATAAACATAAAAAAAAGACACTACTTCAAAAACAAAAGAACAAGAAAAACCATAGAACCCGAATAAAATACAGCAAAAATCAATCCCATTCCTCCGAATTTCTATTTTATAAACACACAAGAATGAATCATTACCAAGAAAAAGTCGTACCAAATTATCCAAGAATCTGAACCTTCAGCAGCAGCTTCAGCAGCTTCATTTTGCTCTGCATGCAAGACAAGTGAACTTTCTACAAGAAAAATTCAAAAGGGTTGCTTTGTTTTTTAGATCTAAAAAAGAGAATCGAATGAATCAAAATGTTGAAGGAAAAGGACAGCATCAAGAAGAAGAAGAAGCAGATGTTCACTTTACAGACAGATGTCAAGTTCTTATTTCACTTCTTGTTCCACTAACAAAAGTCAAGTTCTTATTTCACTTCTTGTTCCACAAAGGCACAAACAGAAAGTTTCAATGTAAAAAAACTACAAGAACCAAATCACAGTACAAGGATTTTTATCACTTTTAAGAACTAAATTTGTCAGAATATGACTTATGCCAAAAAAAATACACAGACCAGAACCGTACCTTAGCCAGATAAGACTGTGGTTCGGGAAGAGACCAAGACTCCAATAGGGAACTGGGAAACGGACGGCCAGACGAGAGTATTGTTTGCAAAAGGAGTTTGGAGGGAAGAAATTTCCTGAAGAAAATTAGGGTTGCAGGTTGCTGCTGGCTGCTGGAAGGGGAAGCGGGGGAACCGAAGTCTGTCTGAGGAGTGAGGAAACGAAAGAATAAAGATTAGGCTGGAACTTGCTTTGGAGACTGGAGCCGGAGGACTGAGGAGGGTTTATTGGTTTAATATTTAATGCAAAAAATATTTAATATATATTATTAAATAGGTCCGGTCCGGTTTTACGGTTTAAAATTTTCAAAACCGAAACCGAACCGGTAAAAACAGTCTGGCTTTTCCTTTGTGTGTAAACCGACCGTAAAACTGTGGTTCGGTTTAGGACCGGTTTGGATCGGTACGGTTCGGTTGTTTGGTCCGGTTTTCAAATTTTTTGTTCACCCCTAATATGTTTTGGTTATTCTTCTATACCTTGTGTCTTTCCAAGAGCTTATGTATTTAACAAGTAGAAGATACAACAACAACACATACACAGTATATCTACACGACATCAAAAGCTATCGCTAGGGTTTGACTACAGTGAGAGTGCAGGCAAACAACGCCTCCATCCCAAACGATAGAGAGTTTGTTTTCAGTGAGATCCCTGGATCTATATTTACATGCATAAATGACACGTTAATAAGGATACAGTGTACTAATGTGTTAGGTCATCCATGCTTAATAGAAGACAGATTCATGATTATTTCTTCAATTTAGTTATAGGAAACTTCAGGATGGCGGAAGAGTGGATTCCTTACAGAATTGCATATTACGTATCTTTCAGTTCTTTTTTTCTGCATGCTTTTCAGTCATTCTTTTGTGTTTCCAGGTTAAATGTACGAAAAAGACAACGAGTAACGGTTCTAAAAAGTGTAATTGGATGATTTCATGATTAATCAGATATAAGTATAGTATGATATCGAGATAAAATGTAAGATTCAATATCAAACTTATAGTACCAAGGTACGCCACCAACAACAGAAACTAGATATGAAAGAATCAAAAACCCAAAAACGATAATCTGTATAGGCTTCCTTTTCCGTAGCTTTCATAAAGATCAAATAGAATGAAGAGGTATTTTTGCATAGGGTTTACAGAAGAGCCGGATCGTTTTGTGATTTGATGTACGCAGCCTTACCCTACACTTTCTACAAAAAGCTGTTTTCCTCAATATTACAAAGCAACCTTACCAGATCAAGCAAAAGCTCCCTGCCAAATAGTAGAAAACATATTAACGGACGTTAGCTAAGGTCATCCACACTTTTTTTAGCATAAATCATTAGTCGACATTTCAATTTGTTCCTCTCCTTCGCCCAAAAATAAATAAATAAGCTCCTGCCGTGATCTTCAGTCTTCAATCTTTTATTGTTGGCAATTGAAATATGTAGAATCGCCTGTGCGAAGTATCCTAATGATTACCTTCCATAAGCAAAACCCAATAGACACATGCATCTCATATACATACATGTTTTACCAAAGGTAAAACAGATATCTCGTACAAAATTCATCTTCAGAAAATATTACAAGCACATGAAGCTATCAAAGGAATAATTACAGTCATAAATGATAGCTATGTGATTTACCAAGGTAGTAGTCAGGAACACGTTCTTTACCATCTATTACACCACAAAATTCACACAGGTTGATGGAGTTTATATGAACTCCATCATTCCTCTGAACAATGGTACTGTTGTGGGGTTGGGATCTCCTAACTCCACTTTTCTTACCCCTTTGTGACCACGCGACACGTGGCAGCAAAGAGGGATGGTGAGGCTAGATGCAGGTGACCCTCATCTAACCTCACCACCCCCTTGCGGTGAGGGGATCCTATCCCTGTTGCAGGTACAATTGTTGATACTAAAATTTGCCATTATATTGTGAAGTAGAAGTTTATCAACGCAGCTTGATGCAATTTTTATTATGGATCATCGGGAAACAACCTATATGTGTTTCTAACACATGGGTATGATTGCGTACATCCGATCCCTCCCACGTCCCGCCATAAGCAGGAGCCTCTAAGGCAATGCGTTAATGTTATTGTATGTCTTCATATCTTACACGGATGTAAGTTTAGTTGTCAACTGTCCCCATGCATGAGAAAACGAGTTCCCTAATGGACTGTTGTTCTTTATGTTCTTAACTAGTTGATCATGCTAATGTAGAGGTTTTTGTTGTTAATCGGTGTTTACTTCTGCGTTCTGCAGACATGGCTTTGGATGTTTATGCTTCATCTGGCACTGAAAGTTACACACTTGATTCTTCTATCTTTTTATCTTTGCTTTTCTGTAGGGCACCATGATTGATACCCACGCACTACCAACTCAATTCTGCAGAATTTTCAAATCAGACTAGAAACTAATTTGACAGTGAATTTGCATACTAATTTTCTTTTCCAAGACATTTTTCATGACAATGCATATGAATAACCAATTCCTGTGATTCTATAAGACAATGGGTAGGATATTTACACAAGTATGGACTTAGCACACATTCAAAAAATACTAGATCAGGGTGGTAGACATGATGGGAGCTTGTCAGCATAGTAACGCATATTTGTCTACTGAATAATCTTCAGTTAGCCCTCCTCTGGTACTCCCAGGAGCCCAAATCAGCAGTATAACATTTCGCGATATGATGAGTCGCGCCATAAAGATTTCTTTGTTCGCTTTTACAGCTTCCTGTTTCCTGTAGACTTAGGTTGGAATTGACTCTGTCACACAGGGGACTCAGCAGCTTGCCTGCTCTTCCAAATTAAAGGTGCTAGAAGCATCCAAACTGCAAAATCAATGTTCAATGACTCGAGTCACTTCAAATGCTCAAGATGGAATACTTGATGATCTTTTATGCATCTTTCAAGTTAAAGAAATGGAGTTTTGGAAAATTTGTGGACATTGTTCATGTGCTCAAGTACATCTAAAAGGGTTACTCACTGTAGACAACCGCGGCTAGCCATTCGTTCACTATCCTCACCCAAGTGCTTGTCCAGCCAACATCAATTGTCCACCTGAAAACAAGCAGTTATACATAAGATTACTCCAAGACATAAATTCCTACCACCAATCACTAGTTTGAGAAACCATAAAGACTAAATGCCAACGCATGCAACATGATTCAGGTATCCGTGGCTTTCATTATGGTCTCTTAAAGAAAAGGGACTTGGAAATTTAGGACTCACTTCTTCATGGAGTGATGACTGTTCCAACCAATTAATAACATTGCAAAGTACATAGCTCCGGTAGCAAAAACAAAATGAAAGAATGCATAGCCGTATGGAACATCATCGTCTTTCTCTGTCTCATCCTTCCTGAACTGCAAATCATTTGTCTCAGAAATCATGTGTTTTAGCCGGTAGATGAGCACTCTTAAAAACAACAGCAAGGCGAACCTGAAAACATTTTGAATCGATGCCAGTAGAAAAGGTTGCAATAACTATAGCCAGGACTGCCACAACAAAGCTCTGCAACATTGGAGTTTATTCTGCATTAGTACTTCTTGAGTAGTGGATTTGGTAACTCTTATGTCAAGATTTAATATGATCGAAATAAGTTGAAGGAAACCTTTTAGAAAAGTATGCATAAATAAGTGAATACTTGATGAATCTTTTGAATTGTTCTCACAAATGAAATCGCAAAATTTTCCGACCCACATATTTCTTCTTACTTGACAAATTTGTTTGAGATAATAGGACTTACTATGATGGTCAGCCAGTCTCCCTTTGCAGTGGTTCCTGCTTTCCTAATACATTTCTCATCTGGCGGTTCACTGAAAAAATAAACAACAAATGAAACGTCTTCGGTATTATGTCATCTCCCCTTGAAAATTTGAACAGAATATACCACAGACAAGAAACAAAGTTGTTCATATACAAATGATTTTGATAGCATACCTTCTAATGGCAGACCAGCAGAGGAATACTGCGTACAGCCCCATAAATCCCGGGGTTAAAATGCCAGCGTTTACCTGTTCAAGGGATACATGTCATTAATCAATGAGTGAAACTGGCCAAAAATGGCAACTATAAGACAAATAAATGGAACAAATAAATCTTGAAAAGGGACTTACTTTTGGATGGAGAGAGACACTGGTCATGAGCTGTAGAAGTACTATGGTCCAAGTGATGAAGAAAATATTAAGCAAGCAAGATGGTTCTGGGGTATACCAGATGTACATTAGAATGACACCCACGACGCTCATAATATATGCTCCAGTTGCAAGTAGCATGACTTGAATGCGGCTGCAATATCATTTCACAATTGTATATCAGTACATTCCAGTCTTAAAGATGATATGTAGCTAACAGAAAATTAAGCATTCATGATAGCTTTAACATTGTTGATGGACTAATATATTCCTATTAACAACAACAACAACATTACCCCATTGTCTTAGAGGCTCCCGCCTATGGCGGGGTATGGGGGATCGGATGTATCCAACCATACCCATGCGCTAGAAACTTCATTTGTCATTGCTTCAGATATTAAGCAAACCGCTGTCCTCGACTCCCAAACATTCAGCAAGGACAGTATCTTAACCATATTTTCCTATTCTCCTTTATAGCTTTTTGTGGAGTATCTCCCAAGTTTTTGCAGGTAAGCAAACTATGAGTGAGCTTGCTATTTAAGAAGATAACTTACCATCTTTCAGCATATTTATCCGACCGGGTACAGTGGTTAAGCCATGTGATAAAACTGATTATGCTTATTAGCTGGATCAGCAGAAATACCCTGAACGTCAGAACACAAAGTGAACATTCAGTCTGAGAAGCCATGTGCATTATCAATGATTTCTACATTTTTTTCATGTTTGTGGAGCAATTTATGTGTTTGCCTGTAAGCAGTCATACCCGGCACCAAAATGAGCAATCTCTCCTGCAATATAGGAAGGATCAACTGTGAGGTTCCAGAATTGGACATTGGTATGAGAATACATGTATACAATTAATGACTTACCATAAAGTGAAATGATTTCTGGTGGGACAAGAAATGGCAACAAAATTAACAGCAACAGCATGATAATTTTAGCAGACCACCAACCCGAGTGCCATAATTCTCTACGTTCATGCAACTTTTCTGTTCCAGCTGTTGATAGAAACATAACAAGATAGAACATCTGATACAGTGTTAAGGTCAGTCAACTAGTAGATATTACAACTTTTTTGTATGAAAAAAAACAGGACTAATATACTTCAAGATATGAGGTTGAAACTCAAATGCATCTTCTTTCTTCTTACACCCCAAACACTGTTCTTTGAACATACATTTTTTCTATTTATAGTTCATCATAATTCAATATTCTCACCATATATAAAAACCCACAGAGGAGTAACAGAGGAAAACACAACAATGTGAAGACATTGTATTCCCTTGACTTACTCAATTAGCTGCTACATTACAAGAAAATATTTAATTAACTTTACTAGTAGTTTATCATGGCCTAAGAGGAATTTTGTGCTGTATATAAAACTTGAATAAGACAGGAATAATGCACATATACTCATGAGGATACTGAACATCCCATGCTAACTCTCAAAACTCCCTCAGCTCCAAGACAGTCTCTGCCACCCTTGCATTCTTTCAGTCCTGCCAACACCACAGAATACAACAGACTGATTTATCACTGAGGGCTGATATAAATCACGAAACGTGCCCATAATGATCGCGATAAAAGAAAATAGATCATGTTGAGACAGAGACATAGCATAACCAAATGTAGCTTGTCTAAGTTACATAGTAAAACATAGAATTGACTGACAAATGCGATTGTCTTACTTTTCATTTCTGACAGTAAACCATGTCCATAATCACGAACAGCCCATGCAAGCATGTTTGTGATGAGAAAGATCACGCCATACATGTATCTAGCCATCCAAGGATTGGAACATCGGAATTGGCTGATCCAGCAGCCCTGCATTAGCTTGGCATACCTATCACTAATGGTTTTTGAAGTGCTCTCCATCTCAGCTTTTGCATTTGGCAAAGAGCTCGCCATGCAATTAAGCTGGAAGGAAGAAACGATAGATGTGGATTCTTTTACATCAGTTCATCTTCTTCTGCAATGAAAGACAAGGCAGCAATTTTAGTAATAATATACGTAAGAACAAAAGGAACCTATACACAACAACAACAACATTACCCTGTTGCCTTAGAGACTCCCGCCTATGGCAGGGTATGGGGAGTCAGATGTATGCAACGATAGCATGTTTTCCGATGACTCATAATGAAAATTGTCAAGTGGGCCGATCAACTGCTATTTCACAATATAAGAAGCGCGGCCGATTTAGTGAGTCATTTTGCTTTATTCCATCATATTCTAAAATCAAGGAAGAGTGTGTCCTTGACTCCATTGGAAATGGAAAAACAAAAGGAACCTATGCTATGGCTATGTCTGATAATATGATATTGAAAAAAGAGAACGTCTAAGTTAAACAAAGGAAGAGATCTAAAATCATTATGTTCAATCTTGACTAGTGATGAAATATTATTTCGATAAACAATGGAAACAATCTACCTAAGGGAGGTATGTTTAATTTTTTGCCTTTTTTTTTGTGCATTTTTTTCTTTGTCTTTCATTATTTGTGTATATACACAGTTATGGCTAGTCTAATATCAGAAGTTTTCTATTTGTGTTTATTAAATTCCTTCACTAGCACACTAGCACAATATATTCCTATTGTTGTGTAATCTGTGTGGGTACATATAGAACTGGGGGTCTCACGGAAAGCAAACTTTCTATCTCTTGAGATGTAGATATTGTTTGACTGCCTCTTATCATCTCCAAACCCTAGCGATAGCTTTTGTTTTCGTTGCGATATTACTAGCATGGTTGTTGATGTACGTCACAATGATTCTCCACATTCGCATATGCAACAACAGAGCAACTCCACTAATTACTCCCATTAACATCTACAAGAGGGAGGCATTAAAATAACAAAGTCAATAATTCCTTGCCAATATATAATCATAACATAAATATATGTATTCTTTTCCGTACAAATTGTATATCCTTTGATAACAGTTGACAAGATTTAAGGCAGACATGGATCCAACATCAAATCTTTTCTTCAGGTCATCTTATAAACAAAGTATCAGAGCAGAGATTAAAGCCTGGTTCTTCCACGTGATAACTTTGTTGAATGGTTAAAGAATCCAAGGTTGAAATTAAGAGCCCACAAAATCAAGAATCAGTATTTCCTAAGACCCTTCAGAATTTTGTTTTAATCTAATCCCATTTTTCACTACCATATTTGCCCAACTGGACTTGCATTTCACTTTTTTTTTTGTTTATGTGTAAATCTTACTGACAGAAAAGTATAAAACTAAAGTAAAGGAAAAATTTTAAGAAGGGAACAGGAAAGGTGGCTTGAAAGAAATAGTTCAACAACTGAAAAAAGTACACAAATAATATTCCAGTTGAAATTTCTTGGGGGAAAATATATATGCTACCTTTAACCAACATTTTATTGGAAATTTAGTCAAAATGGTAATCAAATAAAGAGAAATAAAAACAAAGGAGAAAAGGATAGGAGACGTAAAAAATGTTACATCATCTTTAAAAGCAATTTTGCCTTCACTAATGAGCAAAATAGAATACACGACAAATGCTTCCAATGATATAACACATTCTTCCTTTTGCTTGCTATGCAAAAGGAGTATTGGACTTGTCTGCCCAAAGTGTTTACATAACAGAGTAAAAAGTAAAAAAAAACGAAATTTTTTTACAGGTTTTCATAAAAGACTCAAAACGGTTTTTCAAGAACCATTTCAAGGTATGTCAAAAACATTTCAAAAGTCTATCTTTAAAACCTTTTGATCCTCACAAGAAATAGTGAATTTGACAACTCTATGCATAATTTAATTTCCAAAATTAGTTTACGATCGTTTAAAATTGAATGGAAGTGTCCGAAGTCACAAAAATTGCATCATTTCATCAAAAGACATCAGAATCTACACCGACGGAATGTTGGACTCGAACTTTGTGAACGTTGCAACTCAAAACTCACCACCTAACTTTGGACCGAACGTTCGGTAAATGGTTTAATTGAATGTTCGCTGAAGCGTTTGGTCACAATGAGAGACCTCGGAATTGGACTGAATTCAATACCCATACTCAGAATTTATCGCCGAACATTTGATCTCACTCGTTGAATATTAGGCCACCTCAGATGTCAGAGAACTTAGAGTCTCGTCTCATCTATCCAATCTAAGTTTCAGTGCATTCTCTAATCAATCTTCTTACCTTTTTTATATGAATTTAGAACATTTTTTAAAACATTTTTATGTGTTTTTCCCCAAATTTGACACGAACCATTAATTCAAGAATCTCTGCAAATATTGCCCAGTGGAAAAGCACATGATGCAGACAGAAGTAGATTGCCGCCAAAGGGAAGAATCGGGAACATCGGAGAACACCAAAAGAAAACGAAATTAAAAAACTTATCTCTATGATTTCTTTCTCAA
>AP025044.1:3855245-3909696 GCA_036186865.1 Eustoma russellianum
AAAAAACTTATCTCTATGATTTCTTTCTCAAACCTATAACATATATATATATATATATATATATATAATACTCATGCATGGACTTGTAACAAGTAATAACATAACAACAATTTGAAGATTCCTTCAAAGAAATACCTGGGAAAGGAAATGAAGCTCTGTAACTTGATATGAACAGGAACCCAAGATTTCTTCTTCAAAAAGCAATCACAAAACCTTCTCAAGGCCTCTTTTGGTCTATCCCCATATAATAATCTTGGTGAAAGAGGCAGTCAAGAATAAGAAAGAAAATATTTCCTCTGTTTTTGTGATAATAATTTGGTTGCTATAACTATCCGTTGTGCCGAATTTCCATTAACAGAAAACAGAGGAAGAAGCAAGAGAGAAAAACTAGAGAAGAAGGCAAATGGCGAGAGTACTTTAGATTTGTGTGTTGGTTGGTTATTTGTTTTTGCTTTTTCCCCACCAAATGGCTTTATGGGCATGGGAATCTTGGGAGAGAGGAGGGCCTGACTTTAAAGGTTTAACCCTAGCCAATAAGGGTCTCTACTATTATCGGTCTCAGAGAATGTGTAGGGATGTAAATCAGGTTTTCAGGCTCACTAATAGAAGTTTGTCATAGCACGGGGACAGCACAAGGAGCCCATTAGCACCGAAAGAACAACCGACGGGCTCCCGTTTGCACCGAAGGAACAACTGGCAGGCTGATCTGTCAGCCTATCAGGTGATTCTAAGGGTCAATATCGCTCCCACACTATGCAGCTAGTCTTGAAGGATTCAAATATTCTTGCCTTCGGTAAGGTTCGAACCCCTGACGTTTCTTTCAAAACTCTCTATCTAGAACTACTAGGATATGTTATGGGAACTTAAACCAGGTTACTAGGGGCCTTTAAAGGTTAATCTTATGGCATCACGCCCCTATCCTAAATTTTATGTTGTCATGTACCATTATAAAAAGAAAGTAAATGGAAGGAGGTACACGTTGGTTGTCCATATAAATCTATTCATACTATTTTTGTTTTTTAGCTTTTAATCTTATTATTACTTAGTAGACTATTTTCTTGGATCTCGCGGTTCGATTCTTTTACGTAATAATTTATATTATATACATTTTTAATGCAAAAGTTAGATCGTGGCGAAGCTGAGTAGAGCATGGTGTAACGAATTTGCGTCTATGTTGATGTTGTTCTTTTATTTGAGTTTTAGTTAGAATTCTAGGATTGTATTATAATCTTATAATGAATTTAATCGTAAATATTTTCTTTTAACTCCTGTTTTTAGGACTAAAATAGAAAAATAAAAATGTTAAACGGCACAAAAGAGTAAAAAAAAAGTTAGTAGTTATGAATGCGGGCAGAGAATTGCAAACTTATGGTACAAAAGAATATAAAAGATTAATAATTATGTGTGCACACTGAGAGTAGCAAACTTATGGTGCATCTAAACACATTGTTCATAGTTATAAGCACAAAATGTCATTTTCGTGTTTCTACAATAATTTAGAATTCTTAAGTTGAAAAAAAAAAAACTGAGATGCAGGAAATATGGGGAAAAGATAAAAACAATACTTAAAATATTAGAATAACTTAAAATGAATATAAGAAGAATATTAGATTAATTTAGAAATGAAAAATAGACTAACACAGTAGGATAGATGCGTGAACTATAAGGACGTGATAGTCGAATACTAAATGACTATGTTTTTATAAAAGCAACAATTTGATTCAGTTATATGCATAATATATGATTTACTCGATTTTAAATAATGTAAAGAACTAATAATTTTGGTACACACAATACTTCATTTTTGTATTCTATATGATAAAATGATCCGGCTTCCTGCTCCGCTTGCTATTTCTTATTGTTGATAATTCTCTAATTGATTAAAATAGATATTTCACAAGTGTAGAGCTTATTATTTTTTAACATGAGACATTGTTATAAGTGCCAATTCATTATGTGTTGTAAATTTAGGGCTGTAAATGAACCAAGCCGTTCGGTTGTTCGGCTCGTTTAGTTCGGGCTCGAGCTCGAGCTCGGCTCGGATAAAAGGTTAATGAACAGAGCTTGAACACCCTTTTCTGTTCGAGCTCGGTAAGTAGCACCGTTCGTTTAAGGTGTTCGGCTCGTTAATGTTGTTCGTTGAGTTAAACGAACCAAGCTTGAACAAGTAAATATGTTCGTTTAAATAAACGAACAAGCTCGGCTCATTCGCTAAGTTAAATGAACAGAACTTGAACAACACAATGTTCGGCTCGTTCGGCTCGTTTACAGCCCTAGTTGTAATGATGATTTCCTTTCATCACGCTAGCATGCTTGATCGATGTACAACAATCTTCGGCGTGAAGCAAGTAGTATGACGGTTTATTTGGGATTTTGTAATGATTTGCATTAGTCTACAAAATTAAAAAAGAATATTATGAAATGAATATCATATCATTTTAACGCGCTTTAATTTAAATTTTTTTAGACAAATAAAAGATGTAACAACATTTTTCTTTTGTGCTGTATTTTTAGTGGATGAACTATATTGACTTCCATTGAAAAAGAAATGATGAATTAGTATCTTTATACTACAACAACAATAAGCATACCTAGCATATCCCAACGACGTCAAAAGCTATTGCCAAGATCTGGGGAGGGTAAGAGGCAGACAAACAAAACCTCAAGATAGAAAGTTTGTTTCCAGTGAGACTTCCGGTTCTATATATACCTACATAGACATCACAAAATAAGAATATGGTATAGTGAAGGAATTTTATTAAACATAAATATAAACCTTCTGATATTAAAAATTAGTGTCTTTATAATGAATGGATAATAATTCGTATCATTAGAAAATAAATTACTAGTTGGATGTAGTCAGTTAAACCTTTGCCAAAAGGTTATTTTTCTTGGGAGGGGTATCAATTTTATGAAATTAGACTTAGCATTTTAAAATTAAAGACTTGTACACTAGGTTAACACATTTGATGAGGTGAAGTCATATAGTCATTTACGTCTCATTTTCTAACTTACTTAATAAGATTTATCTGCATAAGTTTAAAGAGAATAGAGTGTATTTTACATACTCATGTTACATAGATTAGAAAACGAGACATGTAATGAGTTTAGATGCGAAAACAGATTACATGCGAAAAAGCATGTTAGGTGCGAAGGTATTTATAAGAGTAATTCCAAACAAGGTAGCGAAAAATGTGTTCAGATCTGAGGAGGCTAAATGTGAGACAAATTATGAGACCTTTAATTATGTGACGCCGTGTGTACAAAAGCTTTTTTTTAACAAAAAGAAGTGCATCACCTCTACTGTAAAAAGCTGTTTTTGTACTCATGGTGAAGAAAATCAAATTTGATAATTGAATGTTTGTCAATCGTATATCGTCGTTAGAATTTACATGTATGTATAGTCGCTAACCAACTATCAAAACTTCAGAAGGATAAGATTACAACAACTCTATCTACAACTCTAAGTTTAGAATAACAACCACAACAACTTTATCTACAAGTTGGTTAGAATAAAATTCTAACTAATTCAAATTAACGTTTATCTCAATACTCCCCCTCAAGTTGGCGCATGAATATTGATAATGCCCAACTTGCTGAGAAAATGCCGAAAACTGGACGGACCAAGTGGTTTGGTGAAACCATCGGCTAGCTGACGTGGACCCGGGATCTTGGATGGACAAATAAGACCAGCTGCATAGTGTTGACGAACAAAATGACAATCAATCTCAATGTGCTTCGTACGTTCATGAAAAACCGGATTTGCGATAATATGCAAGGCTGCTTGGTTATCACAATAAAGTGCAACGGGTTGTGTAACGTGGAGACCAAGATCATGCAAGAGTGTACGAAGCCAAACGATCTCACTGGTGGCATAAGCCATAGCACGATACTCAGCCTCAGCAGAGGAACGTGAAACAACGGGCTGCTTTTTGGAGCGCCAAGAAATTAGTGCCGAGCCTAAAAAAACATGTAGCCTGTGGTCGAGCGGCGAGTGATAGGGCAGCCAGCCCAATCAGCATCACAATAGCCTGTAAGACTTAAGGAATTCGCAGTTGGCAAGAAAAGTCCCTGTCCAGGCGCATGCTTAAGATAGCGCAATAAATGAAAGACAGCATCGAGATGACATTTGCGAGGAGCATGCATAAATTGACTGAGCATATTGACCGCAAAACAAATATCAGGACGTGTCACAGTGAGATAAAGAAGACGACCAACAAGGCGACGATAAAATGCAGGATCATCTAAAAGGGGATCAGAATCATTAAACCGAATATTTTGATCCATAGGAGTGCTGGCCGGGCGACAACCAAGTAGGCCACACTCTAAAAGAATATCAAGGACATACTTACGTTGATTCAACACCATGCCCGCAGGGGAACGCGCTACCTCAATGCCAAGAAAATACTTCAAGGGGCCCAAATTCTTGATCTTAAACTGATGATCAAGATACATCTTTAATGCAGTGATACGAGTAAGGTCATTACCAGTGACAATAACATCGTCTACATAAATAAGGACGGCCACAAAAGTAGACTCATGGGACAAAGTAAATAAAGATGGATCGGCATTAGACTGGGTGTACCCTAGAGCAGTGATAGAAGTAGTAAACTTAGCATACCAATTCCGTGACGCCTGACGTAAACCATACAGAGACTTACGTAGCTTGAACACTTTCTTCTCCCCCTGAACCGTAAAACCAGGTGGAATGCGCATGTAAACATCTTCCGTGAGATCACCATGTAAAAAGGCATTGTTGACATCCAATTGATGAATGTGCCATCGCCGTGCGACTGCCACGGCTAAGAGACATCTGACAGTGACTAACTTAGCCACTGGAGCGAAAGTTTCAGTGAAGTCAACGCCCTCAACCTGTGTATAACCACGAGCAACCAAGCGCGCTTTATAACGCTCAACTGTGCCATCAGGATTATATTTGATTTTATAAACCCACTTAGAGCCAATAGTGCGCTTGCCAGCAGGAAGTGGAACGACCGACCAGGTATGATTAGCTTCAAGAGCCGAAATCTCACGCTGCATGGCCTCACGCCAATGTGCATGTTGAACAGCCTGACGATAGGAAACTGGCTCATCGTGCTCAGTGACGGCCGCAACAAAGCAACGATAAGATCGAGATAAACGATGAGAAGACAAAAACTGAGACAAGGAAAATACCGTAGAGTTTGCTGCTGGAGGGGGGGCGCAGTCGATGGCACGAGAGAAGAGGGCAACATGACATCATAATCAGCTAAGTGGCGGGGCAGATGACGCTGCCGCCTACCCTGCAAGGATGAATCTGACTCGGACAGTGAAGCAGGAGTTCCAGCCGAAGGCTGGGATGACATAGGCGGACAAGGTGATGGGCCAGATGAAGGTATATCGGGAGGTATGGAACCAGTAGCTGGAGGTGGGCATTCATCCGTGGATTGTGAGGGTAGCACGAGAGGGTCATCCCATCGGTAATGATGGCCAGATACGAGTGCTGGAACGGAGCTGGGAACAGAAGATATCACAGCAAATGGAAAAATATGCTCATGAAACGACACATCACGACTAACAAAAATCTTATGAGTAGACAAATCAAGTATCTTGTAACCCTTTTGGGAAGTGGGATATCCAAGAAAAATACCTGGGGCGGACCTTGGAGCAAACTTATCACGAGTGCGATGATAAGTATAAGCATAACATAAACACCCAAAAACCCGAAGATGAGAATAAGAAGGTAAACGGCCTAGCAAGACTTCATAGGGCGTTTTATTTTGGATTATGGCTGTGGGCATACGATTAAGAAGATAAACAGCAGTAAGTACGCATTCTCCCCATAATTGAATAGGCAAGCTAGCATGAAAACGAAGAGCACGAGCAATCTCTAAAATATGCCGATGCTTACGCTCAACAACCCCATTTTGTTGAGGAGTGTAAGCACAAGAAGATTGAGCTACCATGCCATGAGTAGTATAATAGTCGAGAATAGAGTGACTAGTAAACTCCGTGCCATTGTCACTACGGACACATTTAACTTGCTTACCAAACTGAGTACGAACCCAATTAAAAAAAATGAAATAAATAACGACTAACTTCAGATTTTGATCCCATTAAGTAGACCCATGTGGTACGACTGTAATCATCAATAATAGTCAAAAAATATCGTGCGCCAGACAAACTAGGTGTCTTATAAGGACCCCAAATATCACAATGAACAAGATCAAATGAACTGAGAGTTACACTGGCACTAACAGGAAAAGACAAACGTGTTTGTTTTGCTTTGTTACAAGCATCACAAAGAAGATCTTTATTTGAAATAACAACAGAGGGTAAAAAACGAAACTGCGAAAGAGGAAGATGACCCATGCGACGATGCCAAACCGACGCATCACATGTTACTGCGGCCATAGCTGAAACAGGCGAACCAAGGAGGAGACTATAAAGGCTATCGTGCTGCTTACCCACTCCAATCAGCTTCCTCGACGACATCTCCTGTAGAACACAAAAATCCGGACCAAAAGTCAGCGCACATTTCAGATCTTGCACCAGACGACTAACAGAAATCAAATTAAATGCAAAATCTGGAACCCCTAAGACATCATGAAGAATCAGCGAATCTGAGAGCTTAACCGTGCCAATGACACGAACCGGCACATGTGTACCATCCGGGATTTGTACAGTAGCCGCCACTTTATCCGTAACGACAGTGGTAAATAGAGACAAGTTGTTGACAATGTGTGCATTGGCTCCACTATCAAAAAGCCAACGGGATGACAATAAAGGAGCAAAAGAGACCGTACCCGTTGCATCTTTGGCAGCTAGCGGAACATTCGAGCCAAAGTTACCTCCATTCAAGTGGTCAACAAACTGTGCCAACTGGTGTTGCTGGGCTAGTGTAAGACCTGCAAAAGTGGTGGATATCGGCACTGTTGAAGTGCCTGCCGCAGAAGGGGTTTGCACGGGCAGACCCTTGGCTGATTCTCCCATGGCCGTATGCACTGCTACAGCGGCTGTCCTATCCTTGCGACCACGTGGCACATTCCAATGGGCTGGATAACCAATCAGATCATAACAGGTTTCACGTAAATGTCCGAGCTTACCGCAATGGGTACAACGAGGCCGCTCCCCCTTACTCTTGACTCTGGAATGGCGGCCTTCAACAGAAGAGTGCAAAGCTGCTAATGCTGCGGTTTCAAACGAAGGGGCCTGACTATGGGCAATCACCCGTTGCTTTTCTTCCTGTGCAACAATGGCATACACACGCCCAAGTGATGGCAAAGGATCTATACTTAAGATATGGGAACGTACCGTATTAAAAGATTCATCAAGTCCCATTAGAAAATCAAACACCATCTCCTTTTCACGAGTCTTTTCAAGTGCTTTGGACAAGCCACACGTGCACAATCCGCAACTGCAAATCGGAACCGCTTCAAATGACTGAAGTTCTCCCCAGAAAACTTTGAGACGTCCATAATACGCTGAGACCATGCTTCTCTCCTGTCTAAGAGAAGCAATAGCACGACGTAGCTCATATATGCGCGCATCAATCCCTTGAGTGAAACGCTCATCCAGATCCACCCACACATCGCGTGCCGAGTCTGCGTGGGCTGCAGTACCTTGAAGCTCTTTAGCTAATGAATTCGACAGCCATGCCAAGACAAGAGCATTGCATTGCTGCCATACAGAATAATCGGTAGAGTTGTGTCCGGACGTTTGATAGTGCCGTCCACAAACCCGGATTTGTTCTTGGACCGCAAGGCATTGACAAAAGCCTTACGCCAGACAAAGTAATTTTTGCCATTTTCTCCTAATGGTTGGGTAACAAATACGAGACCAGGGTGGTCAGATGGATGAAGGTAGTACGCCGATTTGGGATCAGTCGTATTGAGGGACTTTTCGGCCATGACGTTAACAGACGAAGAAATTGAAAATGTTGATAAAGATGATGCAATGAAACAGAAGTAGCAGCGTAAAGAACAAAAGCTAAGCAAGGGGGAAAAAAATTCGTAAGTCAATCACGATGACTTCGGCTGGACAGATCGAGCAAATTGGGACTCAAAATTTGAAATCCTCGGATACCATGAAGAAAATCAAATTTGATAATTGAATGTTTGTCAATCGTATATCGTCATTAGAATTTACATGTATGTATAGTCGCTAACCAACTATCAAAACTTCAGAAGGATAAGATTACAACAACTCTATCTACAACTCTAAGTTTAGAATGACAACCACAACAACTTTATCTACAAGTTGGTTAGAATAAAATTCTAACTAATTCAAATTAACGTTTATCTCAATACATGGCGTAATTAGATGTTTCATAATTTAGTCTTACCTTTTAGCCTTCTCAAATCTGAACCAAAAAATAAACTACAAAATTAAGGTAAGTTTCCCAAGTTTTCTTTATCCAAGAAAAAAGAGAGAAACACGGATAGAGCAGTTTTACCCGAAGTTTTCTTTACCCGAAACGTAAAGACTCATCACAGCTGTTGTTTCACGGATGAGATTAGATGAGGCCTATGCAAAATATAAGGTCTCCAATCACGTGACGCCACGTGTATAAAAGAGTCCGCTGTTTACTTTTTTTTCTTTTTTAAAAAAAGACTCTTTTGTACACGTGGCGTCGTGTGATTGGAGGCCTCATATTTTACTTCATATAAGGCCTCCTCATATCTCATCCGGATGCGCTCTCTTTTTTTTTTCTCTCTTTCTTTTAACGGATTCGTAGATTATATTCATTGTCGGAGTAAATTGCACTTAGCACCCAAACGTTTGTCACATAATCCAGTTAGCATTTAAACGTTCCGAAACCTCAGTTGGCATCCAAACGTGGTCAAAATTGATTCAATTAACACCAGAAACCGGCTGCTGACCTGCTGCAGCCGGTTTCATCAAATTTTAGCGCCAAAATCAATGTTTTCCACCAAAATAACGTCTTCTCCTTATCTCCCTCTTGCTGCAATTGACCCCCTCTGATTTTATTCATAAATTAGCCTCCCAATTCACCTTAGAAACTTGTTTATTAACCTATATGGTGACTATTATTTTTTCCATCGGAAGGAAGGCAACACCTCACTCACGTTTATCAATTTTTCTTATATATGGTGGAGAAACCCAGTCCGAAGATTCAGAACTACAGCTTCAGGTACAACAAGAAACTAACACTTCAGCATGAGCAGGGCAATTTAGCTAACATAAAATTCTATGAAAAGTAAAACCAGCACCTATCAGCAGATGTCAAGGTGGGTTCCGAAAAAAGTACAATGGGAGGGTGAATTAACCTATCTCGGACATAACCTAATGCAACATGACAATACAGAGATGCACCCTCGAAAAAATCCACTAAACAAGATCTCAACAACCCATGACATCGCAATTATAGACGAAGACACCAGAATGCTCCTTTATACCGATAACCCTCCAGTCCAAAGTTCCATTGTTGGTTCCTGATTTTGGATTCCAAGAACTCAAGACGATAGCTTCACCTTCAGGACCCCGCTGTCCACCCACAACAAGAAGCTCCTGCCCACATGCTTTAAAAGCTAGACCCCAACCATTGGAAAAATCCGCTCTAACATGAAATGGAAAGCTATAACCAACTTGAAAGTTTGAAGAACAAGTCGTAAATTTTATCATTGAGGCGTATCTTTCGACCTTTCTAAGGTGAATTGGGAGGCTAATTTATGAAGGAAAATCAGAGGGAGCCAATTGCAGTAAGAGGGAGAGAAGAAGAAGACGTTATTTTGGTGGAAAAAATTGATTTTGGCGCTAAAATTTGATGAAACCGGCTGCAGCAGGTCAGCAGCCGGTTTCTGGTGTTAATCGAATCAATTTTGACCACGTTTGGATGTCAACTGAGGTTTCGGAACGTTTAAATGCTAACTGGATTATGTGACAAACGTTTGGGTGCTAACTGCAATTTACTCTTCATTGTCGACTATGTATACTATAGCATAGTTTGAGAAAACCATGCATAGAACTAACCACTTTTATCCTAAAAGTTCAACGCACCCCTAAAAAGTAATTTCATCAATGTATAAGATGTATAAAATATATCAATCTCTTTGGTTCAAATACACTGTGGCGGCTCTTAGAGTAACTGGTAAGATTGCAGTTTTGAGATCTTAAGGTTACGGATTCGAACCGCGGAAACATCCTCTTACGCAAAGTGTAGGATAAGGCTGCATACATCAGATTACGAAACAATCCAACCTCTCTCCGGATTCTGTACAAACACAAAAGACTAGTCCAACAAGAACACCTCTTTTGATTCAAATACATTGCGAAAAGTTAGCAACATTAATACCGGATTGTTAAAAGTAATTTATACTTTTGTTATTAACATGCACTACTAGAAGATACTAGATTGCACTTCTTTGTTTCATTTCTTTAAAAATTTATTTATTTTAGAAATACCAGATTGCCTTACTTTTACTCTGTCCGATGACTTCCATCAAAACTATTTTGACGTTAAGGGAAAGAGAAAAAGTTCATTACCGACTTGGTCCCTCAAAAAATTACATCTGATCATTAATTAAGTTGCGAAATGGGACTCGTTGAATATGCTATATTAACTCGTTGAGACCGATGTAACGTTATGTAGTTATGAGTTGAGATCAAATAATAGGCTGTTTCTGGTGTATTAAGTTTTTGTGTTTGCGCATGGTCTGTGGAGGACCATATACTTGTTGGAGACAATCACTCTTGCACTAAGACGCAGTCGTTTAGTGTGTGGGTATGGAAATGATAAAATAAATCAAACCCGGGGCGAGTCGAGGACTCTGTCCTTAAGACGTATTGCTCCGGTATACTGTGTCCAACCGGTGTGAGCAATCGTCTCCCAGGATACAACGGGTACCTGTTCAGTTGAGCGGCACTGCTGAACTCGAACTACTTCGAACGCTAGAGTGTCCTGACTTCTCCTGGACGTAATGCAAGCTTTGATTGCTATGAATGCTGAATGCTTTATGAGATGCTTCAGGTGTATAATGAATGAACCCTTAGCCCTTCTTATATAGGGGAGTCGGTTGGAGAACAAGGTACTGTGACCGTTGGATCAAAACCGAAGTTTAATTTAGACCGTTGGATTAAAACCTCCTATCCAGATTAGGATGGTTTAATCTCAGCCTTTAGATCGAAGATAGATTAACAGGTTTAAACCTGGAGCGCTAGATGGAAACCATATTCGGTTAAGCGGTTAAGACAGTTTAAATCTCGGCCGTTAGATTAAAGCTGATTCTCCCACTACCGTTAGATCACAACAGATTGATCTTATTTTAAATAGGAGGATAGTGTTAGTTTCACGTTTGAAACTTAACAGCTTAAACAGATACGATCCAGCCCGCTGTCTGACTTCGATCGATCACATCGATCGATCGAAGTGACATCGATCGATCGATGTGATCGACTGATGTCTGACATAGTACTTCAATCGATCATTTTGATCGACTTAAGAGACATCGATCGATCGAAGTGATCGATCGATGTCCTCTGATTCTCTTTGATCGATCAATCAAGCGATCGAAGCTTCCTGATCCACTTCGATCGATGACATCGATCGATAGATGTCATCGATCGATGTCCGTCAGACGCCTTTTTCCGCCACATGGACACTTCCAACGTGGCATTCCTCTATACGGGTGACACGTCACCCATCCACAACATTTCCATCTACTTTGAGCATTAATTTCACATTCACACAATCTCAAAATTGAGTGAGTTCACATCCTAACATTAACCACTCGTTACGTAGATAACTAAGGATTCATTAGTTTTCGATTATCATTATCGGAAACTCATTAAGCTCAAAGTACGTTGCACAACCAAGTTTAGCAACACTCATTAACGGGCCAAAGCCCAAATCTTCAATCTCCAACGATGGGCCAAAGCCCAACCTTAAATTCTCTAACAACATTTTGTACAGTTTTCGTGGTTCGAACATGTAAATTCAAGGTCACAAACTATCAACGTTACCAGTTGTTTTAAGGACCATCCTCTCAGACTGAATAGAAGACCAATATAAATTAAAAGTAGTTTCTGGTAGTTGCGTATAAAAAATCGTAAGTTTGTGGCATGATTAAATGAGTATCCATGACAAACGGCCGAAAAGAAGTTTGAGAGATGATTAATTTCAAGAATCGGTATGATGATTTCTTCACTTTGGTGACCAGGATGTTGGGACAAGTGCATATTAAAGGTTGTTAAGTGCTTAATTTGTGCTTTTTCCCTTTTGACCACGATTTCGGTAGAGATAAAAAGAAAAAAGAAAAGGGAAAATAAAATGTCAAGCTCTGACTTTAACCCTTAAGGAAAATAAAGCCGTCTCTTTTTCTTTTTGGGTTTGAACCTAAACCAGTAAAGATTTTTACTACCTTCGGTCCCACAGGATGTGCAGAGATATAAATTGGGTTTTCAAGACCTATTAGTAAAAGTTTGTCATAGCACAGAGATAGTAAAAGGAGTCCATTGACACCGAAAAAACAACCGACGGGCTGGCCTGTCAGCATATCAGGTCATTTTACGGGCCAATAGTACTCTCACACCATACATCTAGACTGAAGGGGGTTCAAACATTCTTGTCTTCGACAAGATTCGAACCACTGACGTTCTTTTCAAAACACCCTATTTGAAACTATTGAGATGTGTTTTGAGAATGTGTTTGTTTCTTTTTGAAGAGTAAGGAGTGTGGGGTGGAGAGGGTTGGGGATTGAGGTGGGGAAAGAATACCGTTGAAAGATATTATTTTTTTAAATATTGATATTTTTTTTAAAAAAAAAAGTTACATCTCCAAACTTAAAGGACTTCTATTGTCCAGCCTGTATGATTTTGTGAATTAGATGTTTATTGAGAGGTATGTTTTAGTGAACATTCTTCTGAACTTGTTATATACACTAAAAAGACGTTCATGGTGTACTAAGTTTCTGTGTTTACGTTGGGTTTAGGAAGAGTCCAGATCGCTTCGCGACTTGATGTATGCAGCTTTACCTATACTTTGTGCAAGAGACTGTTTTAGCGTTCAAACCCTGACTTTAAAAGAACAAAACACCAACATCACCCGTTGTGAGTCATTATTAGGATTTGAACCTCTTAACACTACAAATAAGTGACTGTTACTACAACATCTTCGTGCTTTTTCAGTAGCTTAAGCCCATGTTCAACTCATCCGCAATTCTATTATAATATAATTTCAAAATATTTTAAAGAATTAAAACGAACGATGGCATATAGTTCACGTAATACTCCTGAGAACTTTTTGTCCTCGTAATCTTAATTAAACCAATATAAGATGTAATGTAAAGAAACTGCTAACGATGTCGTACGTTCATTGGCAATGAAAATATATGCTTGAGGACAGAGAATGAAGCTGGGAGCAAAAGCCATTCCCTGGTCATGAGGATCTTCAATATTCTAACCACAAATTGTATTATGAAAGATGCAAATCAAAAGTTCAGCGGACTCTTAGGTTGAATGAAGACTTACGCAGTGACCCACACAAGATGTCCCTCCACAAATCAGGTCTTTAGTATGTGTCTCTGAATTCGAACTCTTGAATTCAAATCACAACTCGAATATTAACTGAGCTATGTCCCGGGAATATAAAAAATGAAGCTTTGAATCCAAGGGTTGGCGTGTGGAATTCATCATCAAGCATGATGAGCAGTGTTGAGTTGTTTAACAGAACGTGAAACAAAAGTAAAGAGAAGTGATAATTACGCTAGCACCCTCATAAAGTTACCTACTTTTACCTTCGGTATAATCCATAAAATCTGTACGGCTTGGAACCAAAAAAGGAGAAAAAGAAATTACCCCCAGTAAAAGTTCAAGTTAATTCTAGCAAATCTCTTAGCATAATCATTGTGATTATTTTAGTAATGCGCTTGCTACAACTTACACTTTTTTATCTTTATCTTTGTCTTTTATTATTTGTTCATATACATGATTATGTTTATTTTAATATCGGAATCTTTCGTTTACTAACACACTAGTATACCATATCTCTATTATTGTGTCATGTACATATAGAGTCAGAGCTCTCACTCAAAGCAAACTCTATATCCTTTAGGATGTAGGTATTGTTTGCCTGTCTTTCATCATCCCCAAACTCTAGTAAAAGCTTTTATTGTCGTTAGGATATACCGGATATATGTGTTGTGTTGTTGCTTGCTACAGCTCTGCCGCACACTTTAATGGTCATAAGAAGATAATTAAGGATAATAAATTTTTTATTTGGTCGATGATTTGAATATCGTTTGGTCGAATTTCTGTCACGTTTGAACACATTCCCTAACTTACCTCATGTTTTTATTGTTTTTATAAACGGGACTATGTGTGGATAGGTATATCTTATTCAAGAGCAACACTTGGGAGCTATCCCTTTACCCAAAAATGCGTTTGATATAGATATGACTATGTGAAATCAATTTTAATTCAAGCCAAAACATTGAGTAAAGTGTGATTTTCGTGTAAGTAGATTAAATCTAAACGTGTTACGGAAAATACAGTTAACTTAGATGAGTATTGTTAATATAATTCAATAAAATTGATAACATTTATACAATAATGAGATTGATTTCTCACCAGATGGACCAGAGATGATTCGAAGGTAACGCCGCTAGCGCCTCGTTAGGGTCTTTCCAATAACCTGCGAGGGAAAGACAATGTTAGAGGCCCAGGGCTAATGTCCTGAGGAAAAGCCTACGACGCTCAAGTCAGTTTTGAGCATATTTGTGTAAATTTATGTTGGAAGTAGAGGTTGAAGCAACCTGATAAATGCTCTCTTTTGAGAGGATGACTGTTTAGTGAGGATGAGATCAGAATAAGTTCCGACCGAGCTTAAAAGTAGCTTGAGATGTGCTTAGGCCAACTTGAGTTGAACTTTGACTTGTTTAGCTTCAGTTGAGGAAGCGCTTCTTTATAGCTGTTGAAGTTGAATGCTACATGGCTAAGAGAAAAACGGTGATGACACCTGGTTGTCCTAGTGGCAGTTTTTGCTTGCATGGCTGCCACGCAGCGACAGGTGGCTGCACTGCTGGTAGCTCACCTCTGCATGGTGGCACATGGAAATAGATGGTTGCGCTGCTGGCAGTTCTAGTTTGTGTGATGGTCATGTGTTACCATGCGTCAGGTTGTGTGGCCAAGATTGCTGGGTGACAAGAGTCTGCCTAAGCACGCCGTAGCCGAGCTAGGGCACTACCAGAGCAGTTCAGCTGAGGAACTGAAGTGGGGGTAGCCTGTCAGACATGAGTTCAGGGCGTTCTAGCGATCTGACCTGAACAGGCTGTCCTATCCGGGCTGAAAAGAGTGACTGCTGAGCTCATATCCTTGGCAGGTTTACCCGATATTTAGGCATGTGACTTTGCGGGTGGAGCTGGTCTTGCCGAGCTCGACTGGTCAAGATCTGCTGAGGGAGTTTATCCTCCAGACCAAGCTGGCAGAGCAAATCTGGGCTGGCCAGATAGCCGGATTTTTAACTGGTGGAGCTTAATAACTTTGACTATTGTTGACTGACGGAAACATTTTTGGTCGTAACCCCAAATCTAGTTCTGAAATTTGTGTCAAAGATATGCCAAACAAAAAAAAGTTAGGATTAAAAATGAATTACATTTCACTAGATTAACGTGAACAACTTGAGTCCAACTAGTCCAGCTTTTGAAAATCTCAAAAATAGTCTAGAATTGATCTCACACACACACACAAAAAAGGGACATAACCTATAATCTACTGATAGCTTTAAAAAAAAGAAACAATCCCAAAAAAAAAAAAAAACCCTTCCCACCTGGAAGATTAATCGCTAAAGAGCTTTAGCATGAAAGTTGACCCATTTTCTGTCAGAAGGGGATCGATATTTCATTGTTCAAATATTATATAGGTCAATTATAAATTAAATCACAATATTACGTGATAAATTGTTCCTAATACGATTGTATTATATTTGATTGGTTTATTGTAACTATTTGTTTTAAATTCTTTTGCATACATAATTGTAATGGTAAAAGTAATAATAACTCAACAATCACATACTGTATCACTAGACTAGATGCAAAGACTAAAAATGACAGCATCTCATGTAATCCAAAAGTTAATATTCGGGTTGAAAAAATTGCTTTCAAAAAGTTGCATGTCCAAATCGAGATACGCACAGAGCCTACCAATACTGTTATCTGGATCTGAAAGCCAAAGGCTTGAATCTGATCCAATTGAGTGCGGATTACAGGCTCAGTTTGCAGTTGATTTCTTATGTAATTTTTAATAATATCTTACCAATATAAAAAGCCAATAAACTTCTAATTTACATCATCTACGAAACTCCATAAAACTAAAACCAAAAAAATTCAGGACTAAAGATTTAGGCTTTTGCTATCAGGACAAACAAAAGTCAACATTTCAAACATTTCTTAATTTCTTGGATCTAGCGTCAACAGATTCCGCGAAAACCATTGATGGGGGTGGATCTTGGAAATCGCCATGAATGTGTTGTTCGTCCATAGTTCATCATCATCATCATCCGTATCTAACATATCCAGGAAAAGCTATCGTAAGGGTCTAAAAAATCGCCATGAATGTGTTGTTCGTCCATAGTCCAATTTCTTTTAAAGAATCTGTCTGGAAATATGTAACATCATTCCTCTTTGAAAATTTTCTTACTTATATCAAAATTTTAAGTAACAAGCTACCATATCTTCTGGATTTTTTCCATACCTCTATTCAGGCAACCACACCATATTCGGGATAAAACAGACTGTTAGTATCACTAGCTTATCATAGGGTGCTAAGCGAACCGAATAGTTCATGAACGTTTCGAATTCGATTGGTATTTGGTTCGAGTTTGTTCGTTAATTTTACTTAAACGAGCCAAAGTCGACACCCATTTAGGTTCGTTTAGTTAAACGAACCAAACTGTTTGTGAACTATTCGGCTCATTTAAACGGTTATAGTGTTTTCGAGCCGAATTCGAATCGATTTAAAGCTCGTTTAGCTAAAGGAACGGAGCCGAATAATTCGTTTAGCTAAAAGAATCCGAATTCAAAAATCTAATATTCGGCTCGGCTTTGACCCTTCTAGGCCTATATTATCTTTTATTTTCCGGTATCATATGCTATTCTTGACAACGGCTACGAGGCATAAGTCAGGGCCGCCGTACCTAAATTTTTTTTAGCAACAAAAGACGTGAACACGAATCCTTGATATTGATGAAATGTTCCTCAACGTACATAAATCGTTATGCCAAATATCCCAATTTTTCCAATCAGAAAGGTGTTAGTATTTCTTATTCTTATACATTTTCGGGAAAAATATTTTAATTCAAATTATGATTATGGATGAATTGCATTAATCACATTTGTTTCGGGACAAATTGCCTGGCCTTCGAATTTTGATGGCACAGGGCCACTAATCCACTAAAAATGTAAGGAAACACAATCATTTACACACGGAGAATCAGGGACCAAATAAAGCAAGGCCTAATCACAGGGCCTAATTACACGCAGTCAAATCAATATAGAATATTGTATTAAGTGTACAATTAGAATAGAATACATGATTGATTTGTTATCATGTATAGAGACTAAATTCATACTATAAAGGTAGGGCATGTACAGTGTACGAAATCATTGAGAAAAATATACAGAAACGTTTTCCATACATCGCTCTTCATTTACACATGGTATCAGAGAGGATACGATCTCTCAATCAACCCTAACGTGTGAAGGGTCCTGCTTGGCTCAGTATCCTCTTCACATCATTGCCAAATAACCCCACAATTGAACACAATTGGCTCAGTGTTCACATCACAGCCAGAAAGGCCTTACCTTTAACTCCAGTATAATACCTGTTCTTATCGGTGTGAAGGGCTCAGAATTAAGCTCTTCATTGCCCCTTACCTATCTCATTCGACCAAAGATCAAGCACTGTCCTCATCCCCTGCACAAAACCACAAACCAAAATGTCACAAACTCCAAGTTCCAGTGAAACTCCAAGTTCCACCAAAACCAGTCAAGAATCAACAGAAAACACGCCAAACTTCCCTGTGCAACCTGACCTTTCAGAACAGTTAGCCCGTTTCTTGCAACAAAGTTTGATGGTTAATCCAACTCCAGCGCCATCTACAAATTTAACATTAAAAGTCAAACTCAATGGCACAAATTATCCACTCTGGTGCAGATTGATGAAGGTAGCCCTTGGTGGCAGGGGGAGGAGCTCCCACATCACAGGGGTCCCTCCACCCCCCTGCCTATGGACCGAAACTACCCAGCTTGGGAACAAATGGACCAACTGGTGTTCACTTGGCTTATAGACAATATTGATGATAGCCTTGTGAACAATGTCTTAAAATACTCAACTGCCAAGGCCTTGTGGGATGGATTGGCAGTTACATGTGGATCTGGAGGAGATCCATTACAAATCTTTGATTTACACAAGAAGTGTTACTCTATCAAACAGGGAACGAACTCGTTGGAGGCCCTATGGAACCAGTTCCAGGGACTCTGGATGACAATCGACTCCATGGATCCAAATCCCATGGAGTCCCCGAAAGACATTGCTACCTACGGACAGAAGGTCCAGGAACAGCGGCTGTATCAACTCCTTCTGGCAGTTGATGAGAGTTTTGGAGAGACAAAAAGGGAATTGCTGAAACAAGTTCCCAGACCAACCGTGGAATCAGCCTACAATGAGCTCCGAAGAGCTGAGATACAGAAAGGGGTCTTCGCCCCATCAGAAATACCACCATCATCTGGGGTAGGGCATGGCTTGGCAGCCAAACAAACAGGAGACCGAAGCAAACCCAGAAAGGGACCAAATCATCCACGCTCAGGGACCCCATCACAGCGTGAAGAAGGAAAAAATGCAATCGAATGTACCCACTGTAAAAAGAAGGGCCACATCAGAGAAAACTGCTTCAAGCTTAACGGGTTCCCAGATTGGTGGGATGAATACAAGAAAAAGGCCATGGCTTCTGCGGCTCAGGGCACCAGTGAGGAAACCTCAGGCACCCAACCGGAAGAAAACCACCAGAATAGGAAGGAGAAGGGAGGAACTGCGAAGGGACTAGACGGGCCAAACATGGAGGCAGCCGCCATGGCTGCAAGCAGCGGGGCATCAGGTACCAGGGTTAGGGATTTCCCTAACCCTAGCAATTTAAATACTACTAGAAATACCATGTACCCCCCTGCGTTTAATAAAAATGATAGCACAGTCCTGCATTTTTCTGGTGTAATTAATTCTAACCCTGCAGGTTTCGAAATCCCGCCTGGAACCCCTGGATCTTTGGAAAATTATAAATTGACCCCCCCAGATTTACAGGTTTCAATAGCTACCCCAGAAAAATCTGATTTTACTCCAGAACCCATACAATTCTCAGAAATTCCCAAAACAAACACCATGGCCCAATGTCTCTCCACTCAAGCTAAGACCCAATGGATATTCGACTGTGGTGCTACCGACACCATGACGTTTGATAAAAATGACATACTCATGCATACCCCACCTACAAAAACCACAGTTGAAACGGCCAATGGTGCGTCCGTACCTGTTATGGGTGGAGGCACCATTTCAATTAC
The DNA here is from genome assembly GCA_036186865.1 of Eustoma russellianum. Taxonomy (NCBI): domain Eukaryota; kingdom Viridiplantae; phylum Streptophyta; class Magnoliopsida; order Gentianales; family Gentianaceae; genus Eustoma; species Eustoma russellianum. Next base: position 3,874,790 of record AP025044.1, read on the forward strand.
ACCTACCATGACTCTCAGTAAATGTCTTTACGTACCCTCTTTATCTACCAAGTTGCTCTCAGTTAGCCAGCTTACCAAGTCATTAGACTGTGTAGTAATGATGTATCCGAATTTTTGCCTTGTGCAGGACATTCATACGGGGGCGATCATTGGGCGTGGTACTGAACGCCAAGGGCTGTACTTTGTGGATGCTATAGCACAACAGGGACAGTCTAATCTTGCCACCGGAACAGCCAATCGACAGGTGTGGTTGTGGCATCGCCGGTTAGGGCATCCTTCATTTGGCTATCTCCACCGTTTATTTCCTACTTTATTTTCTTCTCAAACCAATACCTTGTCATGTGACACGTGCCTTCGGGCCAAACAAACACGAGCATCTTATATTGCGAATAATACTCGAGTTAATCGAATGTTCTCTTTGGTACACTTTGATGTGTGGGGCCCCTCTCCATATAATACCCCCCTTGGTTTCCGTTACTATGTACTGTTTGTTGATGATTTCTCTCGTATGACTTGGTTATATGTCATCAAAAATAAATCTGAGGTTCACCAGAAATTCGTACATTTTTACAACATGATTCAAACACAATTTGATACTAAGATCCAGATTCTTCGCTCTGATAATGGGGGTGAATATCTTGACGGAACATTTCAGAAATTCTTACTTGACCACGGTATTATACATCAAACAACCTGTCCCTATACTCCTGAACAAAACGGAGTAGCCGAACGAAAAAATCGCATTATTCTCGAAATGACTCGTGATATGATGTATGATTCTTGTGTTCCTATGAGTTTTTGGCCCGAGGCCGTGTCCACAGCTACATATCTTATAAACCGATTACCCACCAAAATTCTAAACTACCAAACACCCATTCAAGCTTTGTCGTCCCAACATGATATTCCCTCTATTTGCACCTTACCACCAAAAGTGTTTGGGTGTACTGTGTTTGTTCATACACCCAAACACGCACGCACTAAATTAGACCCTTGTTCTGAAAAATGCGTTTTTGTTGGATATGCTACCACTCAGAAAGGATACCGTTGCTATAACCCTCATACCAAACAGATTCACATCACCATGAATTGTACATTTCTTGAAACTGTTTCCTATTACCAACCCCGTTCTCGGCTTCAGGGGGAGACTCCATCTGAAGGAATCCTCAACTGGTTGAGACCACTCCATACCTACTCGACGGTAGATCCAACACGGCAAGTAGATGGCGCCGACTGTGCAGTAGCACCCGAAGTGCCACCTCAAGCGTCAGTACCAACTCATGGTCCCTTACAAGTGAATGAAATGCCTAAGGTAACAATTTCTGATACTAGTACTTCACATTCTAGTCCTACTTCACTACAGTCGAGTCCTAATTTTCAGTTGAGTCCTGACCCTGAAATTAGTTCACATACGCCTACTGCAGACAGTTTAAATGAATCATACACACTTGCTTATTCACCCACACCAGAAATACAGACTGATGCTAACATTTCTATTGAGCAGCAGCAGGTACGAGTATTACCTCCCAGGACAAAGAGAGGGGTACCTCCCAGCCGGTACTCTCCTGAGCAAGCATCAAAAACATCCAGGTATCCGGTAAATACATCAATGACAGGAATATCTGATTTGGCTCAAGGCTTCTTTGTATCACTTTGTACAGAACAGATACCACGAACAGCTGATGAAGCCCAAACCCAACCTGCATGGAAAGAAGCAATGGCAACAGAAATGGAAGCCCTTGAAAAAAATCAAACATGGAAAAAATGCATACTTCCGCCCGGAAAGAAACCAGTTGGGTGTCGGTGGGTGTTCACAGTGAAATACAAAGCTGATGGAAGCGTTGAAAGATACAAGGCTCGATTGGTAGCAAAAGGATACACTCAAACCTATGGTATAGATTATTCAGAAACATTCTCACCTGTGGCTCGCATTGATACAATAAGAGTGTTGTTCTCAGTTGCAGCCAACAGAGAGTGGCCTCTCCACCAGTTTGATGTCAAGAACGCGTTCTTACATGGAGATCTAAAGGAGGAGGTTTATATGGAACCACCACCTGGTTTTTCGTCCAGCTTTGAGACAGGTGAAGTGTGCAGGTTAAAAAAGGCATTGTATGGGTTGAAGCAATCACCACGGGCTTGGTTTGGCAGATTTACGGAGGTTATGAAACAAGACGGATACAGGCAAAGTAACGCAGACCACACTTTGTTTACCAAACGAAGAAACGGCCAGGTAACTTGTTTAATTATTTATGTTGATGATATGATTATAACAGGTAGTGACACAGAAGAAATTGCTCGTCTTCGAAAGCATGTGTTCACCAAATTTGAAATGAAGGACCTTGGAGGGCTAAAGTATTTCTTAGGAATTGAGGTATTAAGGTCAAGAACAGGTATTTTCATATCTCAACGTAAGTACATTCTAGATCTTTTAACTGAAGCAGGAATGTTAGACTGTAAACCCTGTGATACTCCTATGGTAACAAATCCTAAGCTGCAGGTAGTTGACGGAGCCAAGTCTACAAGATCTACTTGTCACATACATGACCAGACATAGCGTTTGCAGTCAGCATGGTAAGCCAGTTTATGCACCAGCCCCAGGAACATCATATGGGCGCAGTCAGAAGAATTTTACAGTATCTAAAGCGCACACCAGGGAGGGGCATTGTGTTTCAAAACAATGGACATTTAAGGATTCAAGCATATACAGATGCTGACTGGGCTAGAAACCTGGTAGACCGGAAATCTACATCGGGTTACTTCACACTTGTGGGAGGAAACCTTGTTACTTGGAGAAGCAAAAAGCAGAATGTAGTTGCTCTCTCAAGTGCCGAAGCCGAGTTCCGAGGAATAGTTAAAGGAGTGACTGAGGTACTGTGGCTACAGAAGTTGCTGAAGGACATTGGAGTTCAAATTGAGTTACCAACACCGTTGATGTGCGATAATAAGGCGTCTATCAGTATATCAGAAAATCCTGTACAGCATGATCGAACGAAGCACGTGGAGATTGACCGTCACTTCATCAAAGAAAAGTTAGAAGGAGGGATTATCGAGTTGCCATTTGTCAGGTCAGAAGATCAGTTAGCAGACATATTGACTAAAGCAGTGAATGGAAGGACATTTGAAGCTGTCTTGTGCAAGTTGAACGTTCTCGACCCCACCGTTCAACTTGAGGGGGAGTGTAAGGAAACACAATCATTTACACACGGAGAATCAGGGACCAAATAAAGCAAGGCCTAATCACAGGGCCTAATTACACGCAGTCAAATCAATATAGAATATTGTATTAAGTGTACAATTAGAATAGAATACATGATTGATTTGTTACCATGTATAGAGACTAAATTCATACTATAAAGGTAGGGCATGTACAGTGTACGAAATCATTGAGAAAAATATACAGAAACGTTTTCCATACATCGCTCTTCATTTACACAAAAAATAGACTACTATCAATTTTCTTGTGATGGTGTCAACTTAAGAACATCGCCAGCACAGTGCTGCATAATGCTGGCCTGCCTACCCACTTATCTTTCACCTTGATGCCGTGTATAAAGTACGAGTAAACCGGACATCTCTTTGTTTCTGTAATTTTGCATGTTTAACCAATCATGCGCAAACGTATGAGTCTAATACCGGAACATTCTGTATGATTGAATACTTATCAGTTTAGTATACATACTAAAACAATGGAAATAAAAGAATCCAAATAGGCATGCTTATGAATTTTGATTCATAAATACTATTTCTCCACATAGGGATACAAAGAAAGATGAATGTGGCGGAGTAAGTAGCGTTTTTGCTCCCAGGTTATTATAATTTTCATTCCTTTTTATTATTTTAATCGGCAGAAAAAGTTGCTACACATATAAGTTTTACAAAAGTTTTAAAATACATGTGGCTTAAAGTTAAGCAAACTGAGATTTCACTGGTCCATTTGTTTGTCTTTCTAGAAGATAAACACAGTAAACGAAAGGATGAAATAAATAGTTCATTTCTTTGGTTATAAGACGAATGGAACTGTCTTCGCAAAAAAAAAAAAAAATGAACAGAAAAAAAAACAAACAACAAACAAATGGATCTGAATAACGCAAATGAGGATAATGATATCAAAAAAACGGTCTCCCGTCTAACGTTGATTCTTTGTGAATATTTTTATCAATTTTTCACTCATAGTTTTATAGCTTATTTGCTCATGTCCTTATCAACTTGTTTGATGTTTTCCTCAGAAAAATTCAAATAAAAAATGGAATTTGTACTTGTCTGATTCTGTGATACGGTTTGTGGACAAAAATAAACAAAGAAAATGGATATTCAATTGTAGGAGTTGTACTCTCATTCGTGCTCCTTTCTCAACCATTTGTATAAAAAAGATAACTCTTACTAATACAAGATTAACATATAAGAGTTATATTTTAGCTATTTTAGCATCAACCCCATTAGTTTTGGCAATATCTTTCTAGAGAAGGGATATAATAGTCTTTATTCTTTTAATGTGGGAAGTAATTCACGTTTATAGTAAGACGACCAACATCCTAAACTCGGAAGGCAGCCTTCCTAGTATCTTCGAGTCCAGGGGGTTTTAGGGACCGGGTGAGATCTGAGGAGGTTGGAAATGAGGCAAAATATGAGGCCTCCAATCACGTCCCGCCACGTGTAAAAAACATTGTCAGTGGTCCCACCACATTCAAATTTTTTTTTTTAAAAAAAAGACAATTTTTGTACACGTGGCGGGACGTGATTGGAGGCATCATATTTTGTCTCCTTTCCAACCTCCTCTGATCTCACCCGTTTAGGGACAATAACCTTATTTGGGTGTCGAACACCTTAACGTTGGAGAACGTGTCTGTGACATCCGAGGTTAGCAAGATGGGGCAATCAGTCTTATTTGAGAGTTAAACCGCTGCTATTCGGAGAGTGTCCTTCCTATGGACTCCTAGTAGGCCAACTTATACACTCTCAGTTGGTGTATTTCAATCTCATTACTCATATTTAACACTTCTCATTAAACTTGGAGAGCACCCTTAAGGGGTCGCCGAGTTCACTTGGTACGCCTTAAAGGTCGTCAGCTATAGTGCATTCATGCTACATCTCTGATAGCTACCTTGAAGGCCCATAGGATCTTTGAGTTAAACTTGTTGGTCTCTGATGTTTTTTTTTCTTAACCACTAACTAGCAAGTGCACTAGGTACAATTGTAGAGTAGCAGGCAAGAGGGTTGTCGATCCCACGAGGACTAATTTTAAGTACCAAAATTATTTTCGCCTTAATTTAAACCTAAATAAACAAATTGAATAAAAACAAAAAAAATACTACTAATTAAATCACCAAACCTTAACTTTTCCCCGTTGAAGATTTCCTTGACTAGTTTATGTTTCAGTTGAATCATTTTCTAAAGTGTAATCCATTCCTTAACCCCAAATAATTAACTAGTCTCTATTCCAAACCGCTAAGGAAGAAATTCTCTATTTTAATTTTTACCCAATCCCTTGGCGTAGAAACCTAACTCGGTGTGACAAACTCCGTATCCCTACGCAAATTTTAATCCATCGAGCCGCATTTAATTTCCTTAGAATTTTCTAGTTATCCACCCGTAAAAACCGAATCTATCCCTAGTCAATTTTACTACAGGTCCGTTGTTGACACGATCGTAATTAAAATCTTCACCTCCCGGTCCTTCGAAATTAATTATATGTCCTATCAATAGGTAGCTAATCTATTGACGCAATAAACACACCAACAACAATTAACGATTGGGATAATAAACTAGTAAATTAAATAAATCAAAGAGGGAAAACTAATACATTGAAACATCAAAATAATTAAACATTCACAAAAACTAGTCAAGAAAATAAAAATCTAGCCACAAATTAAATTCATACTATCCATCATATCCATGTATAATTGCATAAAAGAATAGTATAAAAAGAAACTGTAAAAATTTACACTGCACAGCCCTCGGAGACCGCGCCGAAGGGACTGGCGGCTGATGCGTCGCCCTTCTGACTGGACAAAGAGGGGACTGTTTGGCAGCGGACGTGGCGAACAGACACTGGCTGAATGGTTGGCCACCTGACGCGCGCTGACGCGGCGCTGACGTCACGCCTGTGCAGCCTCAATTCTTTTTCTCTTTCCTAGCTCTTGGCCAGGCGTTTGATGGCTTTCTTTTTTTTACTTTCTTTCTGCTTATTTGTCTTCTCTTTGGTGTATAATGATGGAGAGAGAAAAGTGGTCTTCGGGAATCGTGCGGCTGGCTTGGGAAAAATCCCATCTGGGAATTCCGATTTCTACTGTGATGCTGCTCCTTTTTTATAGAAACAGCCTTCTGTTTCAGCTCAGTAAATCATATCTCAACCACTTCCTTGATTTAATCATATCTTCTTAAAATTCCATCTTTATCTTGATATTTTTCGGGTATATTTCCTGCATTTAATATAAAAACACATGTAATTCCGATAAAAATAAACTAAAGATTTATTTAGCTACTAACATAGAAAATAAACTCATTTAATTAATAATTCACTTAAGCTCAAAATATGTAGTTAAATTAGCTAAAAATCAATAGTTTCCGATTATTCCGATTAAAACTAAAAAAACCCGAATTAATCATTTTTACCCGATAAAGTGCCAAAATGTTGCTCAAATTAAATAGTAGAAGGTACAAAAATACATATAAAAATCACTTATATCAGTCTCATAGTCTTTTGTTTACAGGTCAAAACTCAACTCGAAAGGTATACGAGCAGACCCATCACTACTACTGCTAATCACTCTTGATGCCTATGTCACATATATATCCTGTAGCGACCCGTCCCGAGCCCTAGTACTTGAAACGACTCATCCGTCGTATCTCACTAAGGAGAATATAAGGCGTCGATACATTTCAATTACACGTCATCGAAATAATGTAAATCGATGTCAGCGGAAGTCATAAAACCTAAAACCTCGAAGTAATCATCATCATTAATATCAATGTCTAGGTAAATTTAGCTCGGTGCAAATGTCAAAAGTAGATGAACACTAAATCTCCAAAATACATGAACCTCGAATATCAAAATAAATGCCTCAACTAAATCCTCGAAAGTCTCATCTGAATATCCTCGACCTCGAAATCTCCAGTCCCGATCTTCAACGGTATACTAACTCCTTTACCTGTCTATTTGCAAAACTGATTGATAGAGGGAGAGGGGGTGAGCGACATACATCGCCCATCAAGTAACCTGCCTATATTTACCATGTGCTCATACACGGAGAAGCAATTGTAATAAAATAAATACATAACGATATGAAACATATCATGCTTCTCTTCGGAAATAAAGTTTACCTTTTTACCCCCTATATCAATCAAGCAACAAAAGCACACACAACTAAGTCAACAACACACAAGTGTTAGTACAATCAAAATCGATGATGCAGTTTCAAAACCGATGCAAATCAATCTAACTTCCGATATTCAAATTCGATTTCAAAAATATCCCTTTTCTTGGTACTATGATAGATACGATACGATACGATGTTCGATACTATACGATACGATATGATATTTCGATCATCAATACCAATACAATTTCGATGCAATGGCCATGACGTGTACCTTACAAATGACTTATATCGCAAGACTTACGAATTGATCCCCCAATGGTCAAATATGCCACATGCGCTCTATTGAAATAGTCAAATATGTATGGGCGCTCCAATTGGCGGTCAAATATGTCCGGACGCTCTATCAAAATAGTCAAATATGTCCGAACGCTCTGTTGGTTTGGGACCAATCTGGCTTACAGATATATTTCCTTTGTAAGGGTGACTTTCAAAATATGCGATGCAAATTTCAAAACGATTTTCAAATATCGGTACGATTTTTCAAATACGATTTCAAATGTCAATTTTCCAGATATATTCCAAACGATAAAGTCCAATCCATTTCGATCACATCCGATACAAATATACAAATACTCAAATACGATCACATATCAATTTACGATATCAATGTACTAATAACCACCACTCACATGTACGTCTATACATATACATGCCCACGTCCATACATGTGCATATACACATATACACGTACACGCACCAAAACATATATCAAATATATATATATATATATATATATATTTTATAAAAAAAATTGGGGAGGGGAATCAAACTCGAGACCCGAGAATGGGATAAATGTTACTCAACCGCTAGAACTAAAAGTTTTTCGCAAACTACTGTAATTAATCGGTATACTTATTAGGTGTAACGATTCTAATGTGTGTATATATATATATATATATATATATATATATATATATATATATATATATATATATATATATATATGGACACACACACCTATGAACATTTTTGCAAATAAATGTATCAATTTACGTCAGTACATGTGACATGGTTTCAAGATTTCTCGGGATAATGAAGAATTGGCAAATGCAGAATGCCATGCATGTGGATGCACATGTCTGCTACGCTTAAGTCTCCGCTAATTGTGTTATTAGTGTGACAAAAGCAAAAAGTAGGTCTGATTAGATGACATTAAGACAAAAGCAAAAGTACCGTCTGATTTAATTGCATTTGGCGTCAATAGAAAATTCCCCTTAGTTAACCCCTTCTAAAACTTAGATAGTTAGATTTTCCTCATTTTTTACTATCTACATAAGTCTATCTGCTAGAGCTTTCATGAATATCAGAAGTAGACAGTTGTCTAAGGAATAGGAGATGATTTGAAGCAACTGATAAGATTGCTGTTTTGTGACATTGAAATTACGAGTTTGAGTCGCAGAAAAAGCATCTTGTATAAAATGTAGGGTAAGACTGCATATTCAGATCGCTAAACGATCCGACCCCTCTCTAAACCCTACCCAAACGCGGAAGACTAGTCTACTATGAACGCATTTTTACAGTTGTCTAAGGAATGTGAACCAAAAGGTTTAATCTGGACTCTCGTGATTGTCCGATTTGACACAACTAGATCCAAATATTTTTAGCTTTAAGTTTATATTCTTTTAAGGAATTCAAATCTTCTGAAATTCTTATCTTTTTTGAAGGTTTAGTGGTATACATTGTTCCAACTTATCCCTAGTTCTTATGTGGCTTAATAAATTCCCCTCCTTGCCTCGCGGTCCATACGTGCTAGTAGCCCGTAATTTACCCACACATATTATTCATATTTTTTTTGTGGCTGCCAATTAAAAAAAATGCTCTCACAATGAAAAATAAAATGTTAGGCTAATTGACCGAATAACGTAAATTAACCACACATATTGTTCATGTTTATTTGTGGCTGACAATTTAAAAAATTATCTCACAATGAAAAAGAGAAAATGTTAGGCTAATTGACCGAATAACGGTAAAATATCATGTGACTGAATGACTGAATCTATAACCAGCCCCCATCTCCCCTTCAAAAAATGTTTGAAACTTTGATGAGAGGGTGGGTTCTCCCCCACCGTACCAGAGGCCCCTTAGCCAGGTGGGATGTAAATCGATGGATGTGCTCCACCGGCAGCCCTGCAAAGGGAGAGGACACACGAGACTCAGTCAGCCCAGATGCAACCCTTGTAATATTTCAACAATGATTGTCTCTACACGGACTCGAAATCGGGACGTCGGGGTTCTAGCCCCAATCACCTTTGCCACTTACCACTGGACTATGCCCCTCGGGGCAAAATGTTTGAAACTTGGGCTTACATGAGGTGAGGCCCATATCCACTCAAAACCTTAAGGCAATGGGTGGTGGTACATCATCCTCATATAAGCCATGCATGTTTTCTCCCAAATTACGAATGTGGGATTCTCAACATCCGCTCTCACGTGGCAACGTGGCTTGACATACACACGCGCCTTACAACCTGCCTCCAATCACAACCACAAGCCAAGCATGAACATCTGGACTTAGGTGAGGGGAAACAAGCCATACATGAGGTGAGACCCATATCCACTCAAAACCTTAAGGCAATGGGTGGTGGTACATCATCCTCATATAAGTCATGCATTTTTTTCTCAAATTACCAATGTGGGATTCTCAACACCCGCTCGCGTCTTACAACCCGTCCCCAATCACAACCACAAGCCAAGCATGAACATAGCCATGCATTTTTTTCTCAAATTACCAATGTGGGATTCTCAACACCCGCTCTCACGTGGCAACGTGACTTGACATACACACACGCCTTACAACCCGTCCCCAATCACAACCACAAGCCAAGCATGAACATCTGGACTTAGGTGAGGGGAAACAAGCCAGCCATGGGCCAGGCAAGGGGTGAGTCCACATTTTTAAACCTGCTCTGATACCATATTGAAACTTGGGCTTACATGAGGTGAGGCCCATATCCACTCAAAACCTTAAGACAATGGGTGGTGGTACATCATCCTCATATAAGCCATGCATTTTTTTCTCAAATTACCAATGTAGGATTCTCAACAAAAAAATTGGCGTCTCAGAAAAATTTGGTTCACCACTAACTTTTTTCCTTCTTTAAAACACTGTAGAGTTTATTTCATAATTTTTAGTACATGAATGAATAAAAATGTGATGTGTGTATATATATATATGTATGAATACACACACGTATATATACACATATACATACATACATACATACATACATATATATGTATGTATGTATGTATGTATGTATGCATTCGAATTTTTGGTATTAACGATAACCTTAACATCCAAAGTAATAAACAAGATATAAAGTAGACTTTGAAAGTCCCACAACTCTTTTCCTTTTTTGCTTGTCCAAAAATTAAAAAACGAAATGTGCAAATTCGAATCCACAACCCAGTGCTTTGCTTTGAACGGTCTGGGGAATTATTTGGAGTTGTACTTAAAGGGAAATGGTTTTTTTTTTCTTTTGAAGGAATGAAAATGATTTTAAAGTCGTAAGTCCACTTACTTCAGCTTTGCCCTATTTTCTTTACTTCTCTCTTTTTTTTTACTTTCTTTGCTATTACATAAAAGATAACACCAAGAAATAAAAACTAATACAACGTTCCCGGTACATTAGACTTCCGTGTTTGCGCAGGATCTGAAGAAATAACACTTTGTACAAGATGATGTTTTCGCAGTGCAAACCCGTAGGTTCAAAGTTATAAAGCAACAATCTTAGCAGTTGCTTCAAAACTAGCTCTCTCAATAAATAATAACTGATATAACAATTCTCTGTGATATTTTTTCTGGGGTCCAATGCCCACAATACCAACAAGCAAGTTTGGTATATCATATATCAAATGATATATTATGGATGATGTAACGCTGATCTGAAAAAAATAAATTGATGGCAGAACCCTACCATAAAATCCTAAATTAATGTTTCAAATATAGATCAACGATTTGTAATAGAAAAAGATGCAAGGACGAGTATTAGTCCTTAAAAATGTTCTTCCAACTATAAATTAAGCTTAATCCATCTTATATCATCATCATCATACTCAGTATAACCCAATGACATCAAAAAAATATCGTTAGGGTCTGAGGAGGGTGAACGGCAGGCAAACAATACCTCTATCCCTAGGGATAGAGAGTTTGCTTCCAGTGAGACTCCCGGCTCTGGCTGTACCTGCATAAATAACACAATAAAAGGAATATGACGTGCTAGTGTGTTAGTGAGAAAATTCAGTAAATATAAATACGAAACTCCCGATATGCAAATGGTCATAAACGTGTATATGCACATATAATGCAAGACAAAGATAAAAAAACAAAAACAAAACCAAAAGAAAAGTGCAAAAAAATACACTCAAATCGTAGATAATATCTAAGCCCCTTAGTATACTCTAAGGTGTCATTAATCCATCTTATATCAACATGACTAATATTGGACTTTTATGAACTGGGTCAATAAAGATGGATGACTAAAATTGGACCTTAAAGAACTGGGCCAAGGAAGATGGGCCACAGTCCAGGATAGTTTTAGACCCGAACCCTATCCGAGATAATAATTAAACAATAAATTTATGCCCATGTTGTCAAAACTCCATTGTCCGACAGTCTGACTACTCATTGAGATAAAAAGACCCGAGGATTTGGGTTGTGGCAATTCTATCGGTGAAAATGAGTACCACATGGTCTGTAACCTGAAGACGTTTTCGGTGTACTATGCTTTTGTATTTACGTAGGAATGGTCTGTAACGTAAAAACAGCAAAATAAAAAATAAAAGAAAAGAAGAAGTTACTACTTACAGATTTATGTCAATGTTGATTTGAGGGTCTTAAAAATAAGAACATTCTTAAAGTAAATAAAATAACAGCATCATGGAATCTTTATATATTCATTTTCCCCCAAAAGGCTGCCAATGATTTGTCATGTCCGAATTCACCTTTTTATGCTCTTTTTTCAGGTAAAAGAAAGACAAGATAGTCATCTGGGAAAATGACATCGACACTATTAAATTTGTCATTCACACTCTTATCTTATTTATCCATTATTGAATTCCAGGCTTATTTTGTTTGATCATTTATTTAAGAGTATCAAAAAAGTAGCTAGAGTGTACTTAATGATGAGAAGGGGCTAGGGAAAAGATTGAACCCAAAATGCTGATATCTCCTTTTCAGTTCCTTTTTCTATAACCTGATCTCGGTCCAATACGTAATTTTCCATACCTCAAATAGTTGCAACGGAATATATTATAAGTCGGAAAACTATATATTTTGTCAATTTAATGTAGTCGTGAAGCAACGTAAACGCAGATCCATACTAAGTGAAACATTAAAACAAAGGTGCATACTATAATATAGTCTGTTCGTCTTTAAAGGACGTTCTCGGTTCATTAAGCTTCTGTGTTTGTCTATGGTTTTAAAAGAGGTCGGATCGCTTCTCGATATGATGTAAGCAACCTTATCTTATGTTTCCGCAACTCGAACTTGTGACCTCAAAATCACAAAGAAGCGACCTTAACATTTGCTCAAATACCTCTTAGTCTATTCACCTTTAGAGTATCGAAAACACATTGAAAAGTAGTACCATTGGTAATGAATAGTATAGAATAAAATTTTATAACTCAATTATCGTAGTATACCTTGGCATGGAAGCAATATTTATCCAAGTGGCCTTCATGTGGATATTTGTCGAGAATGGGTGACATTGCATGATTCCAGGAACTTTCTAAGAATATTATGAGTATTGTTATATACAAATAATATCAAACCCTTCGGTTAAGGATTTGATTCCTATTGTATTGTTGTTGGATCGCAACGGTAACCATCAAATTTAAATGATAACCATTAGACCAACAACTGCAATGCAGTTTAATCATAGCAGTAGATCATCAGATTTTTAATCATAGTCGTAGGATCAAAAATTATTTTTTCGGAAAAATTTAAAAGAAAATTTGTCCAAAAAGATACGAACCAGGCCAAACCCACGAGCCCGAGCAGGCCGGACGGGCGACGGCGGCGCGCGCATGGCAACCATTTGCGTCTTCCCTCTGGTCAAAAATTCTCTTGCCCTTGAGACACATCTAAAGTGGATCTCCTAACAATATATAAGGTGACAACTTTTTCTCAATTGGCCAGTGTGGTATTCTTGCAAAGAATTGATGTGTCCTCTTCTCATGAAGCCACATCACCAATTTTCTAATTTCTAACCAATTTTTACTCATACTTTGAACATTAATTTCTCATTCACCCGGTATCGAAATTGAGTGATTTAAAAGTCTAAATCATCTACTCATTACGTAGATAATTTAGGACTAATTAGTTTCTATTTTTGATTAACAGACACTAATCATAATTAAGCTCAAACTATGTTGCTCACCAACTTTGGACATACTTAATTCCACATGACCAAATTTTTCTCCAACAATCCCTCACATAAATGAAAATTAATGCAAATGCAGATGCAGACTCTAACGAGAAGTCAGACAAAAAAAATGTTGCATCAGAAGAGGTAGACAATAATACTCACACAACATTTTCTTTAACGCCCTTTTGGTTCTCATGGTTGTGTTCATTTTGACCATGAACAACCTAGTTTCAGAAAGCGTTTTAGAGAATTTTCGCCTCACAGAATTCTCATAGAAGCGGCTCCACTTCACACTTACATAAGTGATTCCTATCAGGAGCATTCTCTCATACCTCACTTGATGTATCAAGATATAGGACATCATTAGAAGCTTTAGCTTACCCTAAATATCCTCTGCAAACAGCATTTTTATGTAACGGAATGAGTAAGTGCTAAACTAAAACTTCATAACTTAGTTGTCCCATTAAACCAATATTCTGGGATCTCCAGTCAACAAGGTTGGGTTATCATTATAAAGATTCTTGCATTGTAGGCTTAAGTCCCATTCCGTTTGTCAATTTTGACATCTGATCTCTGGGCAAGCCTTTTGTAAGCGGATCCACAAGATTCTCCTTTGATTTTATATAATCAATGGAAATCACCCCATTAGAGATCAATTGTTTAATGGTGTTATGTCTCCGGCGTATATGTCGTGACTCATTGTAGATGCTGTTTTGAGCTCGTCCTATAGCAGACTGACTATCACAATGTATGCTAATAGGAGCTATTGGTTTAGGCCAACATGGAACATCTTCTAGGAAATTTCAAAGTCATTCAGCCTTTTCCCCAACTTTATCCAGTGCTATAAACTCGGCTTCTATAGTGGACCGAACTATGCATGTTTGCTTTGTGGACTTCCATGAGCTATTCTTTAAAAGTCAGCTGTTTTGAGTGTTTATGTCATTTGAAAAGTAGAACGGCTATTGGTTGTTAAGCTACAAGGCCGAGGAGCGACTATAAGACTTATTTTTAAGATGATAGGCTGAGGTTTTGGAAGGATATAGAGGCACGTTAGAGTATATTTAAGGATTTAGATAATCTATACACTTTCGATTAACTTTGCACTTTTTTGTTTATGTATGTCTTTGATTATTTGTGCATATATACGGTTATGACTATTTTAATATCGGAAGCATTTCTATTTGTGTTTACTAAATTGCTTCACTAGCACACCATATTCCTATTATTGTTTCATCTATGCAAGTACATATAGAGATGAGGTCTCACTGGAAGCAAACTCTCTATCCCTTGGTATAGAGATATTGTTTGTCTGCCTCTCACTCTCTCCAAACTCTAACGATAACTTAGTGTTTTCGTTAAGATATTACTGGATATGGTCGTTGGCACGCTCATTGTAAGTAGGCCCAAAAATAGTGTTCAAGATGAAGTGTTTAAAAATATTACTCTTAGTGAAAATGTATCAAACGTATCAACTGTACACACATATTTCAAACATATTTGAATGAGAGAAGAAAAAAAACATCAGTCCTGAAGGATGATGATTAATCCACATTGGTAAACCCACCAGGAGGGGTGCAAACACACACATCTGAAACATATTTCATGGAGAAAAGACCACCATTCCTGAAAGAGAAGTAATCCACAACTGTACATATACCAGGAGAAGATTAATACCTCATTAGTTACATGGATGAAAAAAGGTTGCCATTGATTCATGTATTATTCACCAGCACAAGTCTTGGTTCAAAGCCAAGGGGAATTGTATATGGGGGTGGCAACAGCTTTAACTTGAAGATACTTTTTGAGGCCATCCATTCCTTGGTCTCTACCAAAGCCACTCATCTTGTAACCTCCGTAAGGTAGGTCATTGTCAAATGCAAAATAACAGTTGATCCAGATTACACCTGCACGAATCGATCTTGAAACTGTGTTTGCGATGTTCAAGTTATTGGTCATAATTCCTGCAGCCAATCCATATTTTGTTGCGTTTGCTCGTTTGATCACCTCATCAACAGTCCTGTATTCGAGTCAAAAAGACGTTATGCTCTTGAACTATATGTATGTATGTAAATCAAAGAACTGCAGCATTAGTGTTGTTTCGCGAACACAAGATTAGTCCAATCCATTGAGTGACTCACTTGAATTTAAGCACCGACATAAAAGGGCCAAAGATTTCTTCCTTAGCAATGGTCATGTCATCCTGTTCAGGGAGAAAAGAAAAACTTCTTATTGAGTTGGGAGGACATGGCACCCAAAAATATGGAAGACTTTCTAAAAATCATTACCGCGACATCAAGGAATATAGTTGGCTCAATGTAATAGCCCTTTCCTTCACGAGGCTTACCACCGGTTAATAGGGTCGCACCTTCTCTCTTGCCGTGCTCGACGTATGAAAGTATCCGTTCATACTGTTTCTTGTCAACCTGTATCAGACAAATAAGAACAAGAAAAATGTTATCTTGACATTACTTCTGCATCAGTGGCCAATATGAAATAATTATAGCAAGTTAGCAATATGAAGAAAGGTAATTGAAGGTTGCTGCTAGTTCACTGAGCTCTTAAATATCATACTTGGGGTCCTTGATGAACTTGAGGATCAAAAGGATCACCAACCACCCAATTCTTTAACTTCTCTTTCAATTTTGCCACAAAGTCATCATAAATGCCTTCCTGAACAAAGACACGAGAGCCAGCCACACATATTTCACCCTGGAATTTTACAAAATGTTATCAGTAAATTTACAATTTGTGAATGTGACTAAATTCTTAATCAAACACGACACAATGGAGATAAAAGTTACCTTGTTAAAGAAAGATCCCTGCATAGCAAGATCTGCAACTTTGTCAACGTCCGCATCATCAAAGACTATGAAGGGGGACTTTCCTCCGAGTTCTAGAAATACAGGTTTCAAGTTGCTCATTGCTGCAGCTTGCATAATAAGACGCCCTACTTCTGTAGACCCTGTAAAGCTTACCTGAATGGGATTTAACAACCATTATCAACACAAGCCAGGAAGTTTTTCCTTTTGGTTCCAAAATTCTTCACATCTCAAATTTAACATAATTCTTGGGAAATGTACCATATCGATATCCATATGAGCACTGATAGCAGCACCAGCAGTGTGTCCAAATCCTGTTACTACATTAATCACTCCATCAGGGATTCCAGCCTGTTTCAATATTGGTAAAGCCAATATTAGTAAAACGACTTGACTAAAAGATGTTCAATGAATGGCATATGCCAATGCATCAAAGAAGTAAATCTTGCAGCCACTGATATTGCTGTGTCTAAACTAATAGTGACATGTAAGCAAGAGATTACCTTCTTCGCCAAATGAGCATAAAAGAGTGCTGAAAGAGGAGTTTGTTCAGCAGGCTTGATAACCATGGTACAGCCTGCAGCCAATGCTGGGCCAGTCTTCATGACAAACATTTGAGTTGGGAAATTCCAGGGAATAATATGTCCCACAACACCAATGGGCTCATGTAGCGTGTATGCTTGCAGCTCTCTAGACATCTTAAGAGTCTCCCCGTGAATTTTATCAGCCGCACCAGCATAGTAGCGGATGACATTTGCTGCACCAGGAATTTCCCAGAGCTTTCCAGGATGAAATAACTTTCCAGCATCAATGGCATCCAAGGTAGCTATTTCTTCTGCATTTTCAGTTATCAAGTCTGCAAACTTCATCATGATTCTTCGTCTCTCCTGAAGTAAAAGAGAAATGAGGGAGTGCACTTAACAATGTTTCAAGTGCACGGCTACAGGAGAAAAGACAGAATCGGCGAAATTGTGTGCCTAAAATCTATACGATTATCACCAAATAACAAAATTCTACTTCAAGCAAATATAGTGCTAAATGCCGTAAACGCTTGTCAAAAACTGTTCAAACAATTGCTATTTTTTTGTTCTTCAATCATAAATCAATTAAATAACGTTTATGCACAAAGAGTAGAACAGTCGTATAGAATTTTTCTTGTGTTATTTGAAAAAAATAGGAGTCAACATATAAATTATATAGGTAGGTAATAATTTCCTTCTCCATTGTCCTCCCAAACCCAACGTCAAAAAATAAAAAAGAAAACAAACATACAACCTTGGATCTTAGTTTCTTTCTGACATCATATTTGTCCTACTCTCTTATTTTTGACCTAAAAATACACTCTTAGATCACATGTCAAATACGTAAGTAAAAAAACAACAAATATATAGATATCTTTCCTCCACTACAATCCTGCAACTTTAAGACAGCAAATAGAGTCACAAGGTAAAATTCAAAAAAAAAAAAAAAATGACACGCATGGGAACAAAGATTTAGTATTAGAAGTAGATGTCAAAAACAAGAAAGCATATTACTTATATACTCATCAAAAATAAAATATTACATGGAGCATCTTTTAGCACGGAGTAAGTCGTCCTTTAGCTTTTTTTTTTCTTTTGGAATTTTCTCCTTTTGGTGGTTGTCATCTGATACAGGTTAAGACTAAAGTATGTTAAAATAAACAAAAAAATAATTTCTGGGCACCAACTAACAGATTCGCAGGCACACAAACAGCAAACGAGAATATTTAGGAAAACATCAACTTGACAATGTTTATGAAACAAGTCACTTAATTTCTGCTAGTAGCGATGTTAAAAAATAAAAATTCTGTTAGTAGCAACCTCACGTTTATAATTATGTTGCTTTAAGGGATCGAGATTCCCACCGAGCTGGAGCTCGCGTTTAGTTTCCCTCCTCTACACAGATGTTGAGAATCTACTCCGTTCAGACTATTTCTTAACTTCATGACACAGAGAGATTAACAAAATTATTGTAAATTACGCAACAAAATAATTCCGAAATCTTTTGATAAGGTTTAGGAGACTGCAAAAATATTTGAATGTCAAACCTAATAAAGAGAGTATTAAAGAACAAGGGCAAGGAAAGGGAAAAAAATGTTAATAATCCGTCTAAGATACATCATCGCTCGAATCATTACTTGAAATTATTATGAGAAAAGTCAGAACTAAACTTAGTCCATGTGTTTAGTAAAGCGACGTTAGAATTCTTATAGTTTTAGCTTTTTGACTAGACATATTTACTAGTTCAATAAGATACAACCTCCCAGAAAAATACTCAAAGTAAGAAAGAGTGATGATTCACCTAAATGTGTAATTCCAAATTTGTGAGACCAATAATGTAGGACAAGCAATACAGTTAACACTAGTCTTTATGATAAAAAATTTAAGATTATATAGAACAAATTAGTGACAAAAGCATTTTTATATAAATAATTGTTATCATAGACCGAAGGGTCCGTATATTTATTTAATTTTCCTCTTTGCCTTTCTCATTTAGCAGACGTTTAAAAGTCTATAACTTTTGTCTGACATGCATCCACCAGTGTCGTTGTAACACTAATGACATAGAAAAAAAATAGTAAAATCTTTATATTCTGTTTATACGGTAAATGTTTTTTCACTTTTACGTATTGGAACAAAAGAAAATTAAGTTAGAATCTAACGATAGACCAACACTTTTATCAAATGATAACACGATTTAATAATATGATACACTATTTAATATAATGCCTCTATACTTCATCCGACAGCATTTAGATATCCCACTTGAGCCCATTTCAAGTTTGTCCTTCATGAAAATACCACTTCGGAACAAGGTTTAGATGTAATTTCCCAAACCTCAGTTTGCTCGCTTGTCCAATATGTAAAAGTCAAAATTTAGTTTTTTTTTTTTTTTTTTTTTTTTTTTACGAACCTCTTGTTCATTTTTATCTGTATTTACAGGGAGACAATGAGAAGAGACATGAAACTGGACATCAAACCTAAACCGCCAGAAGAGTAACTTTACAATTAATATAGGTAAATAGTAACGATTACAAGTGATTTTACAATGATCCAGAAGGAAAATTATTTTCTGTTTCCTTGGATGTTCAATATTTTTCACCCAGAACTTAGGATTACGCTACATATACTGATTTGAAGATTAGCTTTTGCTGTCGTTGGGATATACTGGATGCGGATGATGATGATGATACTGATTTGAAGAGGCTTGATGGGTGTAATATCTCATCCGGGTCCAAGAGCAACTACTTACCTTACCAGTTAATTTCATACACACACAAAATCACATAAGACCAATGGAACCCACCCTGTTTATCTACTTCTTATTAATTACTACTCAGCTTAACATTTTTATTTTATTTTCAGTTTTTTGAATCATTCTCATCCTAGTATTTACTACCCAACAAATGACATGCAACAACATCATTACGTCCATTGTCTTATAGGCTCCTGTCTATGCCGGGGTATGAGGGTCGAATGTGCGCAACCATACTTATGTATTAGGAACACACAGAGGTGATTTCCTGATAACCCATAACGAAAATTACGTCAACATGTGTCGATCAACTGCTACTTCACAATATAAGAAGCACATCCAATCTAGTGAGTCATTTTAATTTATTCCATCATATTTCAAAGTTAAGAAAAAATATGTTCGTCACTTCATTGAAAATGGAAACAACCCAATACATGAGATGAATATATGTAAAATAGAATATCATGCCATAATGGTTGGTGTATTTCTCTCTCTCTCTCTTTTTTTTTGCCATGATGCTCGTTACACTGGAAACGAGGTCCACTGTCTTTTTATTATTTACGGCGTAGTTATATCATGGTGATTATAAAATTTGGCCATATGCGAAACGTCCAGTCAAAATAAGTAATGTAATGGAAATATATGAGTCACATTGGAAATTACCAAGCCAGAAAAACGAGGCCATGGCCCATTGTCGAATGCTTCACGTGCTGCTTTCACGGCCAAATCAACATCTTCTTTCCCACCTTCAGCAATTTCTGCAATCACTTCCTCTGTCCTGGGATCTATCGTCTGGAACGTTCGTCCTATACGCCCAAATTTCAATCATCAAAATTTGATCAACACAAGTGTTTTAATTTCATCACTCAACAAAGATTCATCGTCATCTAAATCAACAAATTTGGAGAGACGAAATTCGCTCTTCATCGGAATTCTGAAGCTGAATTCTAAACTAATAGAAAGTGACGGCTAATGAAAAGGAGACTTGCTAAAAATAATAAGAAACTAGTGGAGGAGGCACTCCCCGGATGCACCGAAAAATTCTTTGTTAGAATTTCACGATGAGATAAATTTGAATTATCTGTTCCAAAACCTCTCGGACCCCACGGAATAATTAAGCATCGATATGAATAAGATATGCAGATGAGTGAGTGAAAATGTCGTGATGCGTCTGCACCGCCACTTTTTATGACGGAAAGGAAGGATTCAGACTGAAAATGAAATTCCCGAGGCTGTTTAACAGAAAACGTCAAGCACGTTATCTGCGTTTTCTGCTCACATACTTCACCAACCGAATACAAGCAGAGACAAAGACGCTGCTAAACAACGAAAATCACTCACACTAGACACACACACAAACAGAATAACAACGCCAAGGAAATGAAGAAGAAAATTAATAAGTAGGGGAAAAAACCTGAAACAGAGTCAACAAATTCTCCATTGATGAAGAGCTTCGTGAATTTGACTTTGGGAAGTTTGACGTGCGACTCCGACTTTCCGTTGCTATCGACAGCCATTTCTTCGGCTCAGGAATCTGAAAGAGTGAATTAAGCTCCGGTGTTTAGCAGATTTAACCGGGATATCTATTTATCTCGGTCTCAGCCGGAGCAATCGGGAGCGGAGGGGATAGTCCGGACTCGCGTTTCGATAGTCCATATATAGGTCGGTATCACACATGATGTGTCACAAAGATGGAAAATATTGCCCCAGGGGCATAGTCCAGTTGTAAGAGGTGATTGGGGCTAGAACCCCGACGTCCCGAGTTCGAGTCCGTGTGGAGACAATCCTTGTTGAAATATTACAAGGGTTGTCTCTGGGCTGTCTGAGTCTCGTGTGTCCTCTCCCTTTGCAGGGCTGCCGGTGGAGCACATCCCTCGATTTACATCCCACCTGATTAAGAGGCCTCTGGTACAGGTGGGGGGAGAACCCACCCCCTCATCAAAGATGGAAAATATTATCGTACGCATGCGAGTTAAAATGGAATCTCCTGCCCCACTTTTCATTCACTCCACTCACGTGGAAGTAGGGAGTTGGTGGTGAAGCTAGATGCGGGTCCCTCTCATGTAGACTCACCACCCACTCTCGGCTGCCACGTGTCGCATGGTAACGAATGGGGTGAGAGGAAAACGGTGAGGGGATTCTATCCGATACTCCCAATTAGACTACTTCTAAATGTTACTCTTTTATTAAAAATTATTGTGATTTAAAAAATCAAATTATTTTGTTTATTATTTCTATTTTTATCATTAGCTTGATAATTGATATAAATAAAAAATTATATAAATATTAATTGAAATGATAGTGCAAAAACTTTGACTATTAATCTATTCCTATTTTTATAAAGTGGACTTGAGACAAATTAAAATATAAATTAAGACAATATTTTTAGTAAGAAATGCATTTCTTGAAATTCATTTCTCTATGTTCCGACTCACAAGTATCAAATTATCAAACCTGTCTCGGTAAAAATCAGGATTTTATTCTCATCACTCTTTCCGTGAATGTTAAAATATGTGTGTGTGGGTGTGTAAAAGTCATGCTAGTTGAAAGTTTTGTGAAATTTTATCATTGTGTATATATATTGTAATATTGAGAAGTTTTAAAATATCATCGGAGTGAGTATGATTAGTCATTCTCCAACCATTCAGATATAAAAGATGTATGTAGGTATCATGTACTATTAGTCACCACTTTTTTCATTGAAATGTAAATCTTTATTATTATGTCACTAGTTGTTTATTACTTATTTTCGAATCTAAAACTTCTCTATAATGTCTAATATGAGTACATAGTAATCGGTTATAAACAATTAAATACAGAAAGTGTATGATCGGGTTGAATATCGTCCCTGGATACTATTAAAGCTGGTGTCTTTTGTGTACATACATTATTCTATATAAAGAAAGATACTTGTCACGATCAACAAAACCATATTTATAAAATGGCATATCTTAAAAATGTTTCTTCATATAAAACAAATGTTCCTTGCATAGTTCCAAACTTTGATTTAACTCATCATAACATAGATATCTTGAATACTGAATAGAAAGGAAAAACGAGCAGTGAACCATGGATGGTTGTTTCTATTTTCAATTGAGTCAAGAACACATTTTTTGACTTTGAAATATGATTTAATAAAGCAAAATGAATCATTAAATTGGTTGCGCTTCTTATATTGTAAAGTAGCAGTTGATGGACACATGTTGACGTAATTTTCGTTATGAGTCATCGGAAAACAACCTTCGTGTGTTTCTAACACATGGGTCTGGTTGCGTATATCCGACTCCTCTATACTCTGTCACAGAAGATTCTAAAACAATGAGGTAATATTGTTGTTGTTGAACTATGAATGGTGGAAGGTTGAATTCATTGAATAGAGTATTCATTGTAAATATTGTACTCTATTTCCTTCTAAGACATATGAATTATTTTAGGAAAGAATGGAAGGTTGAATTCATTGAATTTATCTATATGTTACGTTTTCGTTGAAAAAAAAGAATAACTAACGTCCAGCTAAAAAAACTAATAGAATAGTTGCCTTCTGTAAGATGAAGGGCATTTATACATTAGGCTTTCGTATTTATGCAAGGTCCGAAGAGGAAATGCATCGCTTCGCGATCTAATATATGTAGTCTTACCCTATATCTTTTTATGTAAGAGGCTGTTTCTGCGGTTCGAACATGTGACCGCAAGGTTATAAAGAATCAACTTTATCTGTTGCTCCAAGGCGCGCACCCTCTTTTGTTAAGATATACCACATATAATTGTTATTTTCTTAACCTAACCCATACAAAATCTCAACGAATTTTACATCTTCCTCCTCAAACTCGTCCTCTATCCGGCTGTTTTCCTTCGATTGCAAGTGAATCCGGATGAGATCTTAGAAGTCTAAAAATGAGGTAGAATATGAGGTTTCCAATCACGCGTCGCCACGTGTACGAAAACAGTTTTTTTTTAAAAAAAAATTTGCAGCACCTATTTGCTTTTGTACACGTGGCGATGCATGATTGGAGGCTTCATATTCTATCTCATTTTTAGCCTCTTAGGATCTCATCCGAAGTGAATCGTTCAAACTTTTCGGGGAAAGCAAAAAGTTCCTCATTTCTTATGCTATATGAACGATCACTCATTTAAGGTATATTAGTTTCTTATTAGTCATATTACTATAAACATAGAAGGAATTATTATTAAGCAAGCTATCTTTAAATACTGATTCCGTTTTAAAATATAAATTTATTCAAAGTGACATATAATATAAGGGAAGAGTTTAAAAGGCTATTGAATTTTGAAAAACAAGGTAGGTCAATTCCAAGAAAGTTTGATTTACGAAGGAAGAAGCCCTAAATATTAAGTTAAAGTTTTTGAACGAATTTGTCAAATACTTCATCGGTCTTAAAAATATTGTCATAGATGATTTTTTAAAATAGTTTTAATAAATTATAGAAAATGTTGACTAATTTTAAGAAGGAAGAAATATTAAACATGTTTTGCTAATGATGTGTTCACTCCCTTTTTATAGAAAATCACATTGGAATTCTCGAGTTTTGTTTTGTTTTTTCTTTTCCTTTTTTGAATTACTCACTCGTCTATTGTGTATGTACGCATAATGCTTAGAAGTTTCCAGCAGGAATATTTTTTTTGGAAATGGGATCATTTTATTCATAACTGAAACAACTGTAACTGTACAAAGGGTATGCAACTATCACAAACTACGCACTATCGTCATTTCAACTACATTCCATTTGCCATGCAAGTCTAAAGTTTCGCACCCTATCAAATATCTGTTTGGTGGCCTCCGACACGCTTAACGCAGTGAATTCGTCTTCATACATGCTTTGATTTCTTGATTTCTATATGTGGGCAACAGCTTCTCGGAAAGTATACGGCCATGGCACCTCACCCACTTGCACACAGCGCCATGCATCCAGATTTTTGTCTATCCATCCTGCCACATCTCCATCTACGTTGAAGAACTGGGATCGAATGTCCGCCGGAAGTATTCTCTGCCAGATCGCTTTGGCATATTGGCAGTCCCGTAGAGCATGTAAGTTAGTCTCCATTTGGTTTCGGCAGCACTCGCAGTAAGGTGTGTCGCTTAGGGTCCTGCTGTATAATAGCTTCCTTGTTGGGAGACTGTCAAGGCGAGCTTGCCATAGTAAGAAGTTACCCCTCTGAGGGCCGCGTAGTTTCCAGCAGGAATATTCGAGTGTTGGTTTTATTAGACTTCTCCTCTTTTTCATTTTATTTCCTTTTCTTTTTTGCCTTTTTATTTCAATTACTCGTTTGTGTATTGGAACAAAAGGTCATTTCCTGGTCTCGAGAATCCCACCGTTCCAGCTCCAAAAAAATCGTGGAGGATGCAAATCAGGAGCTCGTCGGCCTCCTAGCCTGGGTGAGGCCCTAAGAGTCCTACCGTCCCAGCTTCTTGGAGAGGATGTAAATAAGGAGCCCATCGGCCTCCTAGATTGGGTGAGACTCTAAGGGTTCCACCGTCTCAACTCCAAGAAGCATTGTGCCTAGGCTGGGTGAGGCCCTAAGAGTCCCACCGTCCCAGCTTCTTGGAGAAGATGTAAATCAGGAGCCCATCGGCCTCCTAGATTGGGTGAGACTCTAAGGGTTCCACCGTCTCAGCTCCAAGAAGCATTGTGAAAAATCCAAATCATGAGTCCAACGGCCTCCTAGGTTGTGTGAGGACTACCGTCTCAGCTCCAAGAAGCATTGTAGAGAATGCAAATCAGGAGCCTAGCGGCCTCCTATGTTGGGTGAGGGCTTACGCAATGACCCGTCCCCCGCAAACAGGGGCGGAGGGAAGGGGGGCCTGGGGGGGCACGTGCCCCCCCAACGTCGGTGCAAAAAGCCTATAGATAGGTAGGTGTATTTGTATTTTTGGTCATTAAGTTGCCCTTGCTTGACAAACACTAACCTTCTGTTACGTAGTCACATAGTGTTTAGCGTTCGACAATTCTCTGCTAAGTGACTAAAATGTGTCTAAAATTTACCGGAAGTTCGGTCTCTTAAATATATTAAAAAAAATTTCAAGGTTTGGAAAACTAGTAGTCTTTTTTGCATGTAAGGTCATCGTTGAAAACTAGTAGACTTTTTTGCATTAGTTTGCTTATGAAAATGAAAGTTTCTTTTTTTTAATTGGTTGCTAATCTTACGAATCCTGTGAGGGCTGATGCTCGATAGTTGATATATATTAATTTAAAAACGGCATACGGTTATGCCACTCCGTTGGGGAAGATGCTACAATTACACAGCTTTTATGATTTTATTTGGTTGCTCTAAAGTCGTTTCAAAGTTGAGAGCTACACATACCTTTAGGTTGCATTTAAATCCTTAGTGTCGGCTGTTGCTGGTGTGAAAACTATTTTATAATTTCTAGGCAGCTATGTACACCGTATATGATTGGTTCATTGATTCAGCATTCAGATAGTAAACTGTAAAAGGTAATATGCTTTTCCAAATGCCCATTGTTAAACACTAGCTTTTGTGACAGTTGTTTGTTTCTAATTTTTCTGCAATGAATATCGTCAAGACTGATCTACGCAACTGGTTGGGAGGTGACGTACTATCAGATTATTTATTGCGTTACTTTGAGAATGAAATTTTTAGCACCACTGAAGATAAAGCAACGATTTCAATCAATGTCATCTCGAAGAATCTTTTTGCATCCCTTGACAAATATCCTTCTCCAAATAAAAGATATGTATTGATGTATATTATTATATTCATTTAATAATTATGATCCGCATATTGTTTGTTGTGTATTGTTTATTTTTTATGTACATTGGTTGATAGATGTGTTTTCTTTCACGTATTTTATGTTATAATACAAAAATATGTCTAGAAGATTTTGTCGGTTTTCTCGGTCTGAAACGGTGACCGGTGGTATTCCTATTGCGAAGCCTGTCAGTGCCCCTCCAAGAAGATATTCCTGGCTCCGCCACTGCCCGCAAACCAGGCTTTCGTCTTAGCAGCAGTGGAACACCCACACTGTGCATGTTTCTGGATTCAAACTCTTGACCTCTTAGAACAAATTCATAGCCGAATATCAAGTGAGCTATGCACTGGAAGCTAGTCGTTTGTCTATTGTATGTATGTATATGTCTAGAAGTTTCCAGCAGGAATTTCCGATACGCTGATTATTTTTCTTTAAGTTGTACATATAGTTGATCATTTTATGCTCGATTACATTCCAATTTTCATATGGATTTTGTGCTTGTAATTGAATCATAAAATCACTGTAGCCTGTAGGTTATGAGTCAATCCCGTACTCATGTTCCATATCTCGCATACATGTCTATATCTGAACTAACGTATATATAATATAAAAATATATCTCATTACAACTAGTCTTAATATGTCAAAATTCCAAAGAATATTATGAACTAGATAACGTATCAATATATGCAGAAGAAAAAGTTAAAAAATAATTTGATGGGACAAATAATTCCTCATTCGAGCATTTTCAATTTGGAACAAAATCTCGAACTATAAGTTTTGCTTTTACAACATATAAGTTTGCGTGATTTAATATTAGTAAAGAACCTTCAGTCTTTTCTTAAATGAAGTATGAAGATCTATCATGAGGAGAGCAAATCAACGTTTGATATTCTAGCTATATTTAAAATTATATACCATGTCAATTAACAAAATTTAAGACATTTCAAGAGTATTTTTTTTAATTATTATAAAACTTTACGTAAAGTGTAACCATGATACTAAGAAACCAAAAAGAAGAATAACCAAAGGGAAAGACCCTAACCGACTTCACCATGGAATATACTATTTAATATAAAGTCAACCACTCACATACTATATACAATAATTAATAGTAGCC
Organism: Eustoma russellianum; assembly: GCA_036186865.1. Lineage (NCBI taxonomy): Eukaryota > Viridiplantae > Streptophyta > Magnoliopsida > Gentianales > Gentianaceae > Eustoma > Eustoma russellianum. Next base: position 3,902,472 of record AP025044.1, read on the forward strand.
TGGAGTATCATAATGTTATAGTTACATATGAGATATTTTACAAGCCACGTTTTATAAAGTTACAGTTCAAACATCTTTAGCTTCTTTGATAAATTTCATCGAGTTTGCTCATTATAATACCTTTCTGAAAAAATTGGAACTTGAATTCTCTCATAGGTTTATGATCATTTAAAATACATATATCGATTTATAATGTTTTTGTAACGCAGAATTTGATTCAAAAAGTATAAAAACCAATGATTTGCCCGTTACTAAAATAAACGCAGAATAAAAAGACATTGGCTGAAGAAGATCAGTTGGTACTCGGATTGGATTTATTTCAAGAATAAAGAAATATGAAGTAGCCGTCACACGGTGGCATTGCACAATGTTGGCCGCCGGCTGCTGGAAGCAACCCGGAAATGTCGTTTTGTTTAGGGATTTAACCAAGATAACATAATGGGGGACCAAAATTCAAGGGTAGTGATACTTGCACTTTTCAATTTTGTCATCTGCATTATTGTGTTATATATATATATATATATATATATATATATATATATATATATATATATATATATATATATAAAACCGAATGTTTTACTCAAAGCAAATTTTTTATCATTTGAGATAGAGGTATTGTTTGCATGTTTTTTCTCCTTCCCATACCATACCGATAACATTATTGTCGTTGTGATATACTGGTATAGTTTGTACACGTTATGTTTTATTATAACCAAATCAACTAAATATCACAAACTATGCATAAGTTGGCAATAAGTTCAGGAGCCATGGTCCCCCTGGATCCCATGGAGCATCGCCCATGGCTATGCAACATCTAGTTATCACCATAACTATATAAAACAGAGAGATTTAATTTTTATAATAGTTTTAACATACATACTTCTGGTTTTGGTCGTGAAAATGGAGAAAGAAGTAGATTAAAATTATGGTGTATAAGAACTTGTTAAAATCTAAAATTTTATAAACTTGGTGAATGAATGCGTCAATCGAATGCAAGCACAGTGTATTGAGCATACATATGGTGCCAATTATAAAATAATTATATTCCTTATGTCTTCAAAATATAGTCGCAGTTGGTCAAACATTACTTAAAACAAAACTTTTAAAGATTGAACACAACAATTTATTTAAAATAGTCATTCATAGTATTTATGATTAAATTTTAATAAATAATATATAAATACATTAAAATTTTGATTAAATAAAAATTGAACAATCGAGTGTTGGAGATAATATTTTTTGAACAGAGGAGTAAGCAGTTAGTTAGAGCACCTAAATTCCCATGCGTTGTAATGGGATAAGGTCACCTCACCGCAAAGAGTTACGGTGACGCGTGACCGCGCGACACGTAGCAGCAAGGGGGTGGTGAGGCTAGATGAGGGTCTAGATGAAGGTGACCCTCATCCAGCCTCACCACTCCCTTGCTGCCATGTGTCGCGCGGTCACAAATGGAGTAAGTAAAAGTGGGGTGAGGAGATCTCAACCCGTTGTAATGTTCAAACGTCAACCTCAAGCCTTTCAAGTTGAACTATTTTATTCGCAATTTAGATCATCAGGCGTTATCTGATGTGGGTTTCGCCTGGAGTAAAACTTGGAAACTTTTCCATTATCAAGGTTGAACTATTTTATTTTATTGTATTGTCATAATTTGTTTATTTTATGCGACAGTTGAAGATTACACAACCACGAAATATTTTATTGAGGAAGAAAAAAAGTCAAGAAACTAAATATAAAAATTTTAGATGATAAAACACTAGCAATACATTGAGATGTAAATTCTCTTTTGTAAAACTGAATTCACCAAGTCATTCTTAAAAACAAAACAAAAAGAAAACCATTAGATGAATTTTAACTGGTATTCTGATTTGAGTTTATTCTTCATATGTCTAATGGTAAAGTGGTAACTGTTCTAAAAACCCGTAAAAAAATTATGCATACATTCAACGAAAATCCAACAACAACGACAACATTATTTTATTGTCTAAGCTCTCGCCTACGGCGAGGTATGGGAGGTCATATTTACGCAACCATACTCATGTGTTAGAAACACAAAGAGGTTGTTTTCGGATGACCCATAATAAAAATTGCGTCTTGTCGATCAACTGCTACTTTACAATATAAAAAGTGCAGCTAATTTAGTGAGTTATTTCGTTTTATTCCATCATATTCAAAGTCAAAGAAGAGTGTCTCCTTGATTGTATTGGAAATGAAAACAATTCAACGAAAATCCAACAAAACCCATAAATGGAAAATTTCAAAAGTAAATGTAAAAAACTGAAAGAAAAATATCACCACAAAAAAATTGTTGTTTACCGACGAAAAAATCACCGACGAACAACGTATAGTCGTTGTTTCGTCGGTAATAGCGACGACTCTGCGACCAAAATAATGTAGTCGCTAATTGCGACGAAAGTACGATGAAATTCGTTGTCGCTAAAAGAAAAATAGTCAGTCAGGTGAATTACGTCGGTGATTTGTCGGTGTCTCGTCGCTATTCTGCGTGTTTTTGTTCGTCGCTATTTAGTTTCTAACGGTTCGTCGCTATGTCGTCGCAAATGTGTCGCAAAAAGTATAAAATAAATTCGTCTAAACAAGTTCTTGGAGTTGTGTATCGTCGTTTTTTTGTCAATGAAACCCGTATGTGGCAAATGGTTTGAATGGCTTTCCGTTCGTAATTCGGTTTGTCGTTGTGTCGTCGCAGATACATCGAGAATTAAACACGTGTATTGATTAAGGAAAAAGAAAGCGGCAATTGGGAAAAATACTCATTCATTTAATAATAAGAAGTTACATTATCAAACGAAAAAATAAAAAAAAATCTAAAAAGAGATGTGGAGATGGGCCGTTCACTCTTCGTCATCGGACGAAAGAGTGACCGCGACATTCTGCGCAAACTCTTTGAGAAGGCGCTTGAGCTTGTAGTATCTAAATTTCATCTTCCGCAGCCTTCTAGTCATGTAGTGCAGTTGCCGCGACTGCTGATGCATGTTTGCCATCAGCATACGGAAGTCGGCGTCCTGCACCGGCATTTGTTCTTGATCATCCTGATGCGGCGGTGAGCCATAGACAGATACAGAACCCTCTCGCTCAACCGATGGTGGTTGAGGAGGAGGCCCTTCTGGAGGGGCACTGTTTGCCCGTCCACCACGCCTTGGGGTTCTTTTAAAACGACGCGGCATATTTTGATTATTTATAACGTTCTATGTGTGTATGTATAACAGCGGATGTTTGGGGTATAAATAGTGAAATGAGCGACGACATAGCGACGACATAGCGACGCATTTGTCAACCGTTGGGAATGTGCAGTGAATGTGCAGTGTGTGCAGTGAATGTGCAGTGATGACCTTTCGGATGTTATAGCGACGACGTAGCGACGAATTAGCGACGTAAGTTTATCGTACGATGCAACCGTTGGGAACTGAACTGACACTGCCGAATAGCGACAACTTGGCGACGGAATAGCGACGAAACGCGTCGAATAATGTGAAGAGACGTTTTCCGTCGAATTAGCGACATAAGTTTATCGTACGATGCAACCGTTGGGAACTGAACTGACACTGCCGAATAGCGACAACTTGGCGACGGAATAGCGACGAAACGCGTCGAATAATGTGAAGAGACGTTTTCCGTCGCTGTCTCGTCAGTAAAGCGTCGGTAAATTCAAAAAAAACCCGCGAAGCCCGTTCTTCTCATCGTATTTAGTTTTTCCCTTTTTCGTCGATACGGTTAGTAGGTTTTTGTCGTTCTATTAAGTTTCGTCGGAGATATAGTTAGGTTTCGACGATACGGTTAATAGGTTTTTGTCGTTCTATTAAGTTTCGTCGAAGATATATATAGTTAGTAGGTTTTCGTTGTTGTATTAGGTTTCGTCGGTATATAGTTGATGTTTAGTCGGTGAATTAGTCGGAACAAATTTTTCTTAACCACATTTCGCGTATACAGGTGCGTCGTCAGGATTCGTAAGAGATTAAACACGTGTTATAATTATTAAGAAAACAAATACGATATTAAAAAAACAAACTTCATTAATATATAATTAAAAATTAAAAATTACAAAATATAATAAGAAATATTTAAAAAAAGCTAAATAGCGAAGAGTAGCCACTCACTGTTCGTCATCCGAACAGAGAGAAGCTATACTCTCCGCACACGCCTTCAGTTGGCGTCTCAACTGTGCAGATTTGGATTTAATCCGCATCTGCCTTTTATCTATGCAGTCGAGACGCTCTTCCTGAACCGTGACATGGGCCTTCACCTCATCTAACATTTTCCACAGATCTCGTACTTCTGTTTGGAGTTCGACAATTTGTCGATCCCGGCGATCAGAGGTCTCTGGTGGGGGAGGAGGTGGGGGAGGAACAGTTGAAGAAGAAGGCACTTCAGTTGGCGGTGTTGCCGCCCTACCACCACGTCTACCACGTCGTGCTTGCGCTTTAGTACGAACCATTTTGGATTATAAAATAGTTGTTTTATATGTTGTTGTGGGCACACGCTGATCCACTGTTTATATAGTGAAATCAGCGACGACATAGCGACGAATTAGCGACGCAAAACATCGTAAGTTGTAAGCATGGGGAACTGGACGGACTGTCTTTTACCGACGACGTACCGACGACTTAGCGACGAAACACGTCGTACGGAATGAAGAGACGTTTTGCATATCAAACGACGTGTTTCGTCGCTGGTCGTCGGTACGTCGTCGGTATATGTGTTTGTTTGTCTCCGGGATTTGTGTTTCTTGTTCGTCGATGTTCGTCGCTAAGTCGTCGGTATATGTGTTTGTTTGTCTCCGGGATTTGTGTTTCTTGTTCGTCGCCGTTCGTCGCTAAGTCGTCGGTATTGTCTTATACTGGGAACGATAAAACCATTGTATTTCTTCTTCTCTTCTTCTCTTCTCCCATTCTTCTCTCATTTCAAACACATCAATCATCAATTTTGAACGAAAATACAGAAGTGTGGAATTTTGATTTTTTCTACACACGAAAAAAGATAGCTGCTGTTAGTTTCAAGGTGTAGCGAGAAAATGGATCCGAGGAGAAGCGATAGAAAGTGGATGTACCAGAGAGTAAACAACGGGGAGTGGTGTTTTAGATTTGTTGAAGGTCTCGAAGAATTTATTGATTTTGCGACGAGTAATGAAAGTGGAACGCAGATTAGATGTCCGTGCAAGAAATGCAAGAACCGTAAATATAAGGATCCGGGTGACGTGAGGGTTCACATATTGAAACAAGGTTTCGTCCACAATTACCATACATGGTACTGTCACGGCGAATATGAGGGGGCGTCTACATCTGCAACTGTACACGTCGAAGGGGGACCCGGTCAGGTTAATGCCGAAGAAATAGGCGAGGGATCTCACAACCCATACATGCAGATGGTGACAGACGCAGCCGCTGGCGCATTTACCGGAGAGCAGTTGTTACAAATGCAGGATCCGGATGAACAGCCGCGTACATTCGTGGAGGAAGATCCGAACCCTCAGGCGAGACAGTTTTTTGAGATGCTGAACGCCGCCAACACGCCGCTGTATCCTGGTTGCGGTAGTCACACACAGATGTCCATGATCGGTCGGATGACGAGCATGAAGACGGAACACCGCATGACGGAGAGATTGTACGATGGGATGTGTCAGCTGATGAGGGAATCTCTTCCTGAAGGGAACACAATGGTCGACAGTTTTTATTCGACGAAGAAACAGCTGCAGGCGTTGGGACTGCCGGTTCAGAAAATCGATTGTTGTTCAGAGGGGTGCATCATATACTGGGGCATCAACGAGGATAAAGACATGTGCAGGGTCTGTGGGACAAGCAGGTGGAGAACGAACAAAAGAAACCGGAACGTGCCAAGAAAACAATTTTACTATTTACCTCTCGCCCCTAGACTGCAGAGGCTATACGCATCCGGTGCCACAGCTAGCCAGATGAGGTGGCACGCGGAGCACTACACGAAAGACGGTGAGATGTGCCATCCATCTGACGGCGAAGCTTGGAGGACGTTCGATGCGACGCATCCGGGTTTTTCGTCGGAGACAAGGAACGTTAGGTTGGGTTTATGCACCGACGGGTTCAACCCGTTTGGACAGTCGGGAGAGCAGTATTCGTCGTGGCCTGTAATCGTGACGCCGTACAATCTACCGCCTTGGATGTGCATGAAGAAGCCTTACATGTTCTTGACTGTGATCGCACCAGGTCCTAGGAATCCGAAACAGAAGATCGACCTATACCTGCAGCCGTTGATACAGGAGCTGAAGTGGTTATGGGAGTTTGGCGTGGAGACGTTCGATGTATCGACTAAACAAAACTTCCAGCTACGCGCCGCGCTGATGTGGACGATCAGTGACTTCCCGGCTTATTCTATGTTGTCGGGGTGGAGCACAGCGGGGAAATACGCTTGCCCTTGCTGCATGAAGCAAGCGAAGACGATGTCCTTGAAACATGGACGTAAGATAAGCTGGTTCGACAGCCATAGGAAGTTCCTGCCCAGACGTCATTCGTACAGAAGGAACGTGACGGCGTTCATGCCTGGCATTGTCGTTAAGGACACAAAGCCCGAGCTCCTCACGGGTGCAGAGGTGCTGCAGGAGATAGACAGTTGTGGATTCGTGGGGGTCGCTGATGATCCGGACGGCAGTCACAACGAAGACCTGGCTCGTTACTGTATCGGGTGGAAGAAGAGAAGCATATTCTGGGAGCTTCCGTACTGGAAGAGCAATATGATCCGACATAACCTGGATGTCATGCATATTGAGAAGAACGTGTTTGACAACATTTTCAATACAGTGCTGAATGTGCCAGGAAAAACAAAAGACAATTCGAAGGCACGACTTGATATGCGCGACCTCAACATGCGACCGGAGCTGCATCCCGTTGGCACATCATACATGCCGAAGTCCTCGTACACGCTGAATGCGGAGCAGGTCAGTGCGTTGTTATCGTGGCTAGGGACGGCTAGATTTCCTGATGGCCATGTTTCGAACCTGTCGAAGAACATCGACGTGAATAAACGCGGTTTGCACGGGATGAAGAGCCACGACTGTCACGTGTTCATGCAACGGTTGATGCCCATTGCATTCCGCGAGCTGCTTCCAACCAATGTATGGGAAGCAATTACCGAGATGAGTCAGTTCTTCAGATGTCTTACAGCCACGAGACTCAGGGCGGATGATATGTCAAGGCTGGAGGGCGAAATCCCAGTGATCATATGCAAGCTGGAAACTATATTC
>AP025044.1:3909706-3925419 GCA_036186865.1 Eustoma russellianum
CGACAGGGAAAGGAAATGATATTGGGGGACAGCGAGCTGAAGATTGCTCATTCTTATGTTCTGCGCAACTGCCGTCAAGTCGACCGTTTCCAGAGGTATAAACGATTTCCCATTTTATTTTGTAAATACCTTGCGATACTCTATCCATTATGTTACAAATATATACAGGGTACTCATTCGTAATTTGCTTCAGCTTGTTCGTTGATTTATTGCAACACCGTTCACCGGGTATATCGAGCGATGCAATAAACAATGAGTTAGATTCCAAGTTTGCTGATTGGTTCAGGTGGCATGTAAGTTTAGTATTTGCCTGTTACGTGTACGATATGTGATACACATTTATTGCCCCGTTGATGTATATTTACTTGTCCTTTTACAGGCGAGCAAAGGTCATCTGGCTGACGATGAGTACGGTTACATTCTGACGCCAGTAGCCGAGGGTCCATTGAACAGAGTCACGCGACACGACATGTGTTTTGTCAACGGGTATAGATTCCACACAGTCTCCCATGCCAGCCGAAAATCATCGGAGAACAGCGGTGTGTGTGTCAAGCGTTATGACAATAGCCCGGACGAGGATGACTTCTACGGCTACCTTACTGACATCATTGAGCTCGAATATCCCGCATTGCCTATAAAGCGGGTGGTCTTATTCAAATGCGAATGGTACGATCCAACTCGAGAAGGTTATCGCGTTGGCACAAAGGTCCACGACCAATATAAGTTGGTAGACATACACCAAGGGCGACGGTACAGAAAATACGATCCATACGTTTTGGCTAGTCAAGCGTCCCAGGTGTACTATCTATCGTATCCAACAACGAGGATGAATGCGAGCTCAAAAGACTGGCGAGCTGTGTGCAAAGTGAAATCGAGCAAGTTTGATGTGAGTATACAGACAGTTTCAGATGGTATGGACGCCGCATTTCAAGAAGAAAACCCGTCCGTTCTAGATACGACACATGTTGAACTGCACGACCTCCCTCTAAATGACCCCAACGGCGGTTTTATCGAAATTCATCTCAACATACAACCGCCTGACAATATTGAAGACGTAGTCGAAGACGAATACGAGGATGAAGAGGACGACGAGCATGTAGATGAAGATGAAGATGAAGACGAAGATGAAGATGCGTATGAGGATGCAGATGACCAGGAAGATTGACGTTAGCCAAAATTTTTTATGTACCTCTTTATATGAAAGTGTGTATGTGTTGATGCACTTATATTCATGTATATACTACTTTATATTTTGTATTATTTTTTTTTTCGAAAATGATAACACCGACGAGTTACCGACGAAATGTTTCGTCGCCAAATTTGAAATAACGACGACCCATGAAAAATAGCGACGAAACTAAATAGCGACGGACGTTCCGTCGCTATTTCGTCGCAAAATTTCGAAGATAAACTGAACTCCCCCTTCTTCTTCCCCATTTCCCTCCCCCGCAAAAAATCTCCCCCCGGCCTCCCCCGCAAAAACTCTCCCCCCTCCCACCGGCGAACTTCGCTCTGAGGACCCCCGGCAAAATCTCCTCCCTGCAACGGTTAGTTTTTCTTCCTATTTCTTTTTAAATGATTTTAAGTAGGTATAGATTGAATTCTTTGTTGTGGGTGTTGGTGGTGGGTTGTGGGCGGGGGTGGAGGGATTGTGCTGGGGTGGAGGGATTCGGGCTGGGTGGGGGCGGTGTGGGACTGGGTGTTGGATGGGACGGCGGAGGGTGGTTGTGGGTGGGGCTGCCTGGCTGTGGATGGGGCTGGGTGGCTATGGGGTATGTTTTCACATTGTGCGAGGGTGGGGGCCTGGAGCTGGTTGTGGTCGGGGGTGGGGGTTGGGTGGTGGTGCGGCGGTGGTGCTGGGTGTGGGCTGGGGCTGATTGTGGTCGGGGTGGGGGCTGGGTTGTGCGGGGGTGGGGGCCTGGAGCTGGTTGTGGTCGGGGGTGGGGGCTGGGTGGTGGTGCGGCGGTGGTGCCTGGGTGTGGGTGGGCTGATTGTGGTCGGGGTGGGGGCTGGGTTGTGCGGGGGTGGGGGCCTGGAGCTGGTTGTGGTCGGGGGTGGGGGCTGGGTGGTGGTGCGGCGGGTGGTGCCTGGGTGTGGGTGGGCTTGGGTGGCTGTGGGTGGCATATATATGTATATAGTATATATATGTATATACGGTATATATATATATGTATATATGGTATATATATGTATGTATGTATATACGGTATATATATACATATATGTATATACGGTATATATATATGTATATACGGTATATATATATATATATATGTATGTATATACGGTATATATATATACATATATGTATATACGGTATATGTATGTATATACGGTATATATACATACATATATACACGCACATATACATATATACGGTACACGCACATATACATATACGGTATATGTATGTATATGTTTTTAATAGATTTGTAAATGTATGTATATATATGTATATGTATGTATATGTATGTATATGTATAAGTATATGTATGTATATGTTTTTAATACATATATACACGCACAAATACATATATACGGTACATATATTTAATTTCGTATTTAAATATAGTTAAATTTGTAAAAACTGTTTTTAATAGATTTGTAATATATCTTTTGTAATGTTTGTATATAAATATATGTAAAATTATTACAAACTGTTTTTTTTTGGTAGAATTATGTATGTATATATATTTTTCCTATTTAAATATATTTATAATTATATAATCTATTTTTGGTACATATATGTATATGGTATATATATGTATATACGGTGTATATATATATATATGCATATACGGGTATATATATGTATATACGGGTATATATGTATATGGTATATATATGTATGTACAGGTATATACGGGTATATATGGTATATATGGTATATATATGTATATACGGTATATATAAATGATTTATTTTTTTGTGCCCTCCGTTTAAAAATTATTAATATGTTCCTCTCAGATCTGATGGCTAGTGACGGTTTACCGACGAGATCCACATACCCACCATCTGCACAGGACCTTCAAGGAGAGTTCGATGCTTTCATTTCTCAGCATGATACGTATGCCTCGGTTTCGACCGCCGCTCTGGCTGCGGACTCAGACCTTTTACGGTCTGCCGACATGTCCGCACCCCCCAGACATACGACGCCACCCACACCCAGCGTTTCAGCACCTCATTCGGCGTCTGATGCGGCATCGGACCAGGGTGTCATATCAGGACGTCGTCCCCTCCCTTGGTCAAATGATACCCATACGTAAGTGATGATTAATTTATTTAACATGTTTTCAAATATATTTCACGCGTTATTTTTTCCTAACAACTTAAACTCTTTCAGGTTTGGATCGGACAATGGCGCGCTTTCCGGTTGCATCACCCGGTCCTTCCACCTGAGGCTTGACCCATCTGGATATACCTGGGGCCGTGTCACCCCGGAGACACGTAGCTTCTACTGGGATGAGTTTCAGGTATTCAAATTTGATGAATTTCACTTTTTGATGCGTAATCAATCATTACTTTTCTAACCACACTTTTATTATTCCTCCGTATGATAATTGCAGAAGTCGTACAGCTGGCCAGCCGACATCGCCCGCGACGTGGAGCAGGCCTGGCGGCATAGGGCCGCCAAACGCTACGGGGACTTCGTCAACTCCCTCAAGACCAAGTCGGAGCGTGACCCCACGTGGGTAAGGCCTGCCTACGTATCCGAGGCCGTCTGGGCGGCGTGGGTAGCAGGGTGGAGGGACCCTGCTTACCAAGCCCGCAGCGCCCGGAACGCGGCGAACCGGCGCAGCGGCAACATACAGGGCCCAGCACCTGCCACACACTCAGGTGGTTCGGTTTCCCACGCCACCACGATGCGTTCTATGGTGAGTATTTTAATATTGGATTATAACGACCTTCATTGATTTCATTGGATTATTTACATTCATCGACTTAATTGGATTATTTACATTCAGTGAGTTAAGTGGATTATCTATATTCGTTGATTACTTATGTTGCGCTGTTGTTTTTTTGGTATTCGTATATGGTTACTTTAAGTTGGTACATGTGATTTGACTTGGGAGAGGCCTTTAAGGCCGGGATACCTCCGATAAACGAATAGGTCATGCCGAAATTTTTAAAAATTCTGCATATCACTAACATATTTTATTTCATTCTTTCAGCAACAGGAGACGGGGGAGTGGCCAGCCTCCTACGATCTCTTCTACAAGACGCATCGGAAGAGAGCCTCCGACGGAACGGAGGACTGGATCACGACGAAGGCCCGCGACATCAGTGTAAGTAGACTACGATTTCATTTGTTTTTTTCCTTAGTTTGTTTTATTGCTAAACCATAACAATTCATATTCTCATTTCAGGACGAGTACAACAGATTACTCGCAGATAGGGGCGAACATGCCGACAAGAACCGCGCTTATTGGGATGCGGTTCGGACCGTCGGCCCTCAGAATAAGAAGAAGAAGGAGGTGTACGGGGTTGGATCAGCAGCGCCGCGATTCTTTCCCGAAGTTCTGCATCCAGGTGCTTCCTCTGAGGCCAGCACCTCCGCGCCTTCTGCGACGCCAGAGGATATTTCGCGCCTGGAAGCAGATAATGCGGCGCTGCAGCGTGAGATAGAGTCCATCAGGACGAGGCAAGAGGAGAGTTTACAGGCACTGCAGTCGCAGCAGCAGGCGATGCAGCAGGCGCTTCAGCAGGCGCTTCAGCATGCGTTTGAGCAGGCGCAGCATCAGACGATGCAGGTGCAGCAGGCAACGAACCAACAAATCTTCCAGCTGTCGCAGGTCGTCATGACTTTCATTTCCAACTCATCGCAGCCTCAGCCTCAGCCTCAGCCTCAGCCTCAGCCTCAGCCTCAGCCCCGCCCTCCTGATGGTCACTCTTCTCCGCATGATCCCCCTCCATCTTCCTCTTCATAGTTTTTTATTTTTTCATTGTTTGTACAGTCTATTTCATTTGTTGTATTGACATTTTCTTTGTATTTTTATATATTCTATCTGACAATTTTACGGATTCTATTTCGTTTGTGTTGTTTAATTATACGAACTTGAATGCGCAAATACCGTATTACTGTATAATATTTGTACAAATGATTTAATATACAAAATAAAATATATTATAGAAATTAAATAATAATAATAAAAACTTTTTAATTACTAATGTATTAATATTATTAATAAATCAAAAAAATTTAAAATTTAATATTAAATAATGTATTTAAAATAATTATTAGTAAATTTAATATTTTTAAAAATAAAAAATACCGACGAACCAGCGACGAAATTGGTCTGTCGCAGATCGGAAATAAAAAAACAAAAATTTAAAATTAGCGACGACAAGACATATTAACGACGACATTTTGCGACGAAATAAAACGGAAACAAAAAATAAAAAAATAATAAATAGCGACGGTAAAACATATACCGACGAAAGTTTGCGACGAAATTATTTGTCGCAGAACATTAATAAAAAAAATAAAAAATACGAAATAGCGACGAAATAATTTACCGACGAAACAGCGACAACAGAATAAAGGTCGCAGACCTGACATTTTCTCGTCGCAGTTTTGCGACGATACACCGACGCAATTTTGTTTCGTCGCAATACAGCGACGCATTGCCGACGAAATTTGCTTTGCGACAAGCCGTATAACGACATTCTTTTTCGTCGCTATTTCGTCGCTATATGCCTGTAGCGACGAAATAGCGACTTTTTTTGTCTGTCGCTATATGCTCTTTTTTTTGTAGTGAATGTCAAATGATGTTCTAGGTGCATTAGTCTCATCCGTTTACGTAAGATCTAGAGAGGAGTTGGATCGCTTCGCGATCTGATATACACAGTATTACCCTACATTTTATTCAAGAGATTGTTTATGCGCTCTGAAAGGAGAATGCCAGAGAAACCCTTCTAACAACCATGAAATTGACATTGGGAGGAGAACGAGAATAGGAGCATCAAAGGATAAGAGTTCAATAACATTTATTTATTGGAACTTAATGCATAATAACAAAATGCGACATGATAAATTTAGGCATGTAACGACCCAGAAATATTTTCCTAATTAGAGAAATAACAGGGTCATTACCTGTTAGACCTAGTTAAAAAATTAGAAAAAAGGATTAAGGGATTTATCAGATTAATTGATAATTAATTACATGGATATAGATAAATTAGATAATGTAGTTTTGTTTATACGAAAGACCCTAACAAATCAAAGAGGCCTAAACCAATTAGGACTCCTACATTAGCTATAGCCAGCAAAAGAAAAAAAAACACCCTAGACTCAATTTTATTTATGTGAAAGAAAACGCAGCTGATGGGGAGAGAGAAGTAGACTTTGAGGCCATTCAACCCGGTTCAGATATGAAGAGGCTAAAACTGAAGTAAATTATGAGTCCTCTAATCACGTGTCGTCATGTGTATAAAAGCAGGTTTTTTAAAAAAATGCATCATGCCCTCTTTAAAAAACTGCTTTTGTATACGTGTCAACGTTTGATTGGAGACGTCATAATGTAACTCTTTTAAAAAATATATGTATTTTTTTCTTATTAGGTGTATGTAATAATATCATAAGTACAACATAACTATAAAAACTACATATTGGAATGTCATTGGACACTAAATTTCCGTGGACTTTCCGTCGGAAATTATTTGCCTACTTATACATATATAATATTGACGTTGACTAGCATTTCCAGGCATTACACAAACATTCAATTATTGGGCCCACAATTGATATTATACCCATTTCATGAAGCAATCTTCTTCCAGCTAATAATATTAATGCCTAATGAAATTAAATATTCAAGCCTTTGTAGCAGTCTTTTACCTTCAACAGTTGATTCTAAAATCAATCAATCAATCGAACACAGTATTTCCCAACGAGATCAAAAGCAATCGCACCAGTTGATTCTAAAATAAAAAGAAAAAGTCAACGGCCTCTTTGATACCTATATCGGATTCATGTACTTGATAACTATAATCTCAAATAATAATTATAATCAGATTACTATTTCACCTCCCAAATGCGCCCCCGGGTTCTTTGCTCACTTTCTGATCTCATGTGGTGTCATCTGATCTAATACTCTCCGGCCAAAAATATTGTCATAGTCGGTGAATATGGATAGCTGGTCAAATATCAATTAAGATCAAACCGTAAACTATTCACTATAATAGTTTGTCAAAATAGTTTGCAATTTATTCATGACCGAATTCCACTGAACAATATACAATATACTTTAAAGATTTATTTTAAATAGTATTTAACCAACTGTGTCAATACGACATGAGTGGGTATGATTTAGTGAAGCTATCAGGTAATATTTTAAACAAGTCACGTTGATCGGAAGGAAAGCAAACTAACTAGTTAATTCTCCCTTCGTCCTAGAAATAATTTCATAGTTTGACTTGAGTACAATTTAAGAAATCAAACTTTTTGAGTTAATATTCTTATTATATCTTTTGTTGGTTAGTTGATGCAATATAGAAATAAATCATTTAAGTGTTAATTGAAGGGGTAATATAGAATCTTTGACTATGAATATTTACCATTTTTAAAAAGTGTATAATATTTTTAGGACAAACTACAATGGAAAAGAAGATAATATTTTTGGGACGGAAAGAATATATGTCTTCTTCCATTCAACATATAGAACTATTCAGTGTACTCGTTTCTGTTTTTTATTTTTATTTTTTGTATATTATTTGAATTTTATTGTATATTTTGGTCGTTAGAATGTATTGTTAAATATATTTTATGAATATCAAGACAAAAACATATACATGACAATATGCAAAAGATACCAAAAAACTTAAAAAAGATAAAAAAAACTTAAAAAAACTTAGAAATCATGTGTGTACCCAATGGTTTATTATGGTTAAGCCAAGAAAACCCCAAATGGTAAGAGTTTGGATGTATAATAAACCTTGCATTAAAAAAAATTAATTTCGTGTCTTCTGAAACCATTGACAATTGTAAGTAGCGGGTGACATCAATAAATATGAAACTATTTAGCTACGCATTACCCTGTTTTTTTTTTTTTTTTTGGGTCAACGCCACAAAGGTGGATTTTTTTTATTTAAAAAAAAAAAGGCATAATAGCAGTTCTTTTTTTTTGTATTTGGTCCTTTATACTCTCTAGATGTCATGAGTTGGCAAAGGTGTCATGAGATATTTCCTTCCAAACTTAATCAGCCAGTAAAAAATGGTTGAGATGAGGAGAGGTCAAAAGTGAGGCAAAATATGAGGCCTTCCAATTATTTGTATCCACATGTACAAAAAGGGAAGAGTTTTAAAAAATTTTTGTTTTTAAAAAGAGCTGTTTTTACACGTGGCGGCACATGATTGGAGACCTCATATTTTGTATCACTTTTGGCCTCTCCTGATGCCCAACCGAGTAAAAAAGATACTTCTTCTCTGGCATGGGCTGTGTGTTAGGGATTTAGATGTAGTTTCCTAATTTCATGTTCCACTACACTAATCTATGAGTAAAAATAAAATGTACATAAAGAAACAAAAATTTAATGAAAATGATAACTTTTACACTTGAGACATAAGAGTAGGATATTGAGTTGGGACAAGAGATTCGAACATGTGTTATAGACCTATGACCATATAAACCATTTCGTTTATCTTCTGAGAAATGACAAAGAGCTTGTTTTCAATAAGATGAGAACGATGAAAATAGATAGGTTTTTCCGATATCGAAATGGACTCTCGTTAACCACCCGTCACCCCACCCAACCCTGCCCCTTCTCCCCACAGAACTCCCGCTGGAACTTTAGTAGTCAGGATGTCAACATCTTCATGGGCACCACAGGAGTACATAATCGCTTGTATTGTTTACATATATCTGTGTTTTTGTGTAAGTGCAAACGCAAAACCAATCTATCACTTCAAGAAATACAAGTTCAATTAACAACAAGAAAGCAGAAACTGAAAACTATGAAAAGAATAGCAACATTTTGAGTTCTATTGAAGATTTTGACCATCAACAAACGATTATAGAAATCTTATTCCGTAGACAGATATTAGAAGGATATCTGCCAAACTAGATCAATATAATTTTGGGACAAAGTAGTAACAACGTTATGTTAACATAGCTTCACTACCTTTGTAATCGTGTTTTAGTTAAAAAAGAAAATGAAAAGGGTTCCCCACACCCTCATGATTATTGAAATTTAAAGTACATAGATGTATTGTGCCAATCTTTTTAAAAATTATACGTATGAAAGGTTACACAAGTACCGGCAAGCCAATTAATGTTAGCCATGAGTCCAGAACCGTTAATGATTATTTCACTAGAGTTCCATAAAATTTTGTTTCAACATAAGAGAATATGCTTAGAGGTTTTAGACTGTCCAAAATGACTTGATACGAATCATTTTCATTTAAAGTCACCAATGGTGTGGCAGCCAGCACCTAAGAGGACACGTTTACCCTGTTACTCAACCTTTTTCTCGGAGCAAAAGTCGAAATTCCTCACCCTAGGGTCCCCATAGTCACAATTCCAGAAGCATGTGTGGAGTATGCAAATCAAGAGTTCAGCGGCCACTTAAATTGGATGAGATCTTATGCAGTGACCCACACAAGTTGTTTCCCCGCAAACCAGGTCTTCGGCCTAGCAGCAGAGGAACACACATTATGCGTGTCTCTGGAGTCGAATTATTGACCTCTTGAAGTAAATATCAACTCGAATATCAACTTGACTATGCCTTGGAAACTATTAAATATTTTTCTTTTTAACAAATTTTCGGTAAGCTAGAAAATAAGACACGTATCTTAAAAACAACGGTTCATCTCACTGGATCGCCCTTGCAGCTTTTAATAAATACAGTTGCTAATTTTGCGCTGTTCGTCAGCTTTCCATTTCTTAACCTTTAGGTTCTGAAGACCAAATTACACATCTATTTCCTTTGCGGCATTGTATCGCACGTCAGAAGATAATTTATCTTCGTTGAGGTGGACGTACAATTGTTGACTTCTTCTGATCGCACAACTTCATGTCCTGATTGGGGGATTTACATCGTAACGATCCTAAAAACTTTCTGGAGGATGTTGTAAAATAGAAACTCATTAGTTTCATAGATTCGTAAGGCTTTTATTGGACAATTCATACAAGGCGTTTACGGCAAACTAAGCAACTTTTTAAACCCAACTGGACTATACTATGGTCTAAGCAATATTGGTCGAGATAACAGTATTGCACCCACTCCTGCGTGTGAACTGGTTTGGACATGCGTCATTCTGGTTACCATGTCTACCAACTGAGTTATGTCATAGAGCAAGTGTTACTTTCGTTGTAACATACATACAAACTAGGAGGAAAAACACACGCGCATACACACACGCACATTGATATATATATACACACACATACACATACATACATAGATACATACATATACATATACACACACATATATACATATACATATATACATATATGTACATACATATATACACATATACATATATATACATACATATATATACATGTATTTATATATACATGTATATATATATATAGTATGTATATGTGCAAGTAACGCACACACATAGTCAATTTTTACAAGCAACCTTAACATGGACATGTACATATATATGGAGGATTGGATTAGATTTTCTAACTAACAACGTATACTTCAAATTTCCATAGGCACATTAAAAGGAAGTTCGGAATGCTAGAGTCCAAGTGGACAACAAGTTAGCAGCTACCAATCGTTTGCAATATTATTCACATAATAAATATGGTGGTTATAGATGTGTTCAACTGGACTACTTGTCCCTTTTCTGGAAAAATTAATGTTGTACAAAACGTTTAGACGTTCCTTCAGTTTCCACCCGTAAGGTGTTGCCCTCTTGATGGGAACAACTCAACAGAGAATAATAAGGTGGGTGGGCCCCAGTGCACACCTCATTTGGTATTCGGGTTGAGATTTGGTCCAAGAGGTCAAGAGTTCGATTCCACAGACACAAATAGTGTGGGTGTTCCACAGTTGTTCGTTTGCAGTGAGACAAACTTGTGTAGATAAATGCGTAAGCCTTCATCCAACTTAGAAGAATGATGAGCTTTTAATTTACATTCTCAACTATACTTCTTGGAGTTGAACAGTGATCCCTCAATACATTGCTCAGTGGATGGGACGAAAAGAATAGTGGTTATTAATACAAGGGATCAGAAAAGAAGAAGGGGGGGGGGGGGGGGGGCTGGGGGGGGGGGAATTGAAGATAAAAAATAACAGTATCCCAATAATGTTGTTTTTTTACTTCCTTTTACTAAGTTGATTTCAGATTTAAATGAGTTAAACCTTAACATATATTTTGTTTGTTCAGCCATAATAGAGAAACTTCACTGTAATTTGTTTGGGTTGTCCATCATTTTCGAAAGGGTTACTGAATTAATATAGTTCTCGCCCAATCTCAAATAATTTTTCATTCTGTGTTTTTTTTAATTTTTATTAATAGATCGAATACAAATGTCCAATGAAAATAAAAATAAAAACAAAATTTACTTAGTGGACCTTTGACTTTTATGCATAGTTGTCGCTAAGAATTGGGTAATCATGCTAAAGTGGACATCCGGTTGATGAAATGTCCGATACTGACCAATTGCCTAATTAAAGAAAAACCTGTTGGTTTCACCATCAAGTTAATAATTCATCGAAAATAATAATCAACCCCGTTTAAGTCCGTTTGTATCACACGTATCAATAGTTCTAAATATTGAAATATTATATATAACAACGCAAAATTACCTCATACGATAAACAACAACACATAACCAGTATATTCCAATGACAACAAAAACTATCGCTCGGGCCTTGGAAGAATGAGAGGCATGCAAACAATACCTTCATACCTAAAGATAGAGAGTTTGCTTCTACTGAGACCCCTGACCCTGTATATACCTACATAGATGACACACTAATGGAGATATGATGTGCTAGTGCGTTAGTGAAGGACTTTAGTAAATACAATAGAAAGCTTCCGATATTAAAATAGTGATAACAGTGTATATGCACAAATGATGGTTGGTAAAGAATAAGGCGATTCTGTTCATACGAATTACCTAGAATACAAGTAAGGGTGGCAATCTCAGACACGACACGAAAACACGACCCGGACCTGACACGCTCTTCGCGGGTATGAGTATGGCCTTGGCGGGTTTCATGTACAAACCAGTAACACCTGAAAGTTACCCGCTAAGAGTGGGTCGTGTCTAGGTATACCCGCGGGTTATCCATTTATACCCGCCATACACAATTTTTTAAAAATATATTTAAATTAATAAATTAAAAAAAACTTTCATCTAAAAAAAACCTAACCTAATATCGGCTAATTCCTCCATTCCCCATTCCCATTTCTATTTCCCCCTCCCTTGTGCCACGCCGCCCCCTTTCCCTTTCTTAGTTCTTCTTCTTCCATCCCCCTATCCTAGTCGTTGACCCTCCCGCCGTTGCTACCCCATGTAATCCATCATCCTGTTGACTTGCTACTGTTATCAGGTGAGTACTTCCTTGTATGTTATTGTAACGGCACTTTGTTTAAATTTTTTGCTAGAAAAAATGCACTTTAAAGAGAGGATTTTATTGTTTTATTTGTCTGTTGACTGATGTTGTATAATAAGAAAGTGGCAAAAGTTCTGCGCGATAGAATTCAAGTTTACCTAAGCTAACCCATAAGAGGGCCTGCAACGTGCGACGGCTCAATGAGAACTGTAGAAACTTTCATTCAGATTTCAGTGCAACAGAATTTCTATGACATTTTTAATCTTGAACCTTTGGTTCTGGATCTGTTGTTGTTTCATACATTGTAACATCAGTAGTTTTAAACACATGAAGCCTAAAAAATACACGAAACCTGAAAATAACTGAAAATACATGAAACGACCCGTACACGACTTGAAATATTTGTACTTGTCAAGTTCATGGGTATACATGATACACGACACGAAACCTGACATGTACAGGTTTTAGATATTTATATCCATCCATATACGCGAAAACAAACGGGTAAGGTATGAGTCTGGTACTTTGATACACGAAAACACGACCTGTTTGATACCCCCTAAATACAAGGTTGGGAAAAAAAATAAAAATAAAATCATAGTTCTTAAACGACATATTTTACTCTTACAAACTTTTCAGAATTATAGTTTTAAATTTCAAGAAATAATATGAAACTTGATGAAGCCGAAACTTCACCAAGGATCAGAGATGATCCAAAATAACGTCGTTAAGCTTGTTTAAACTTGATAATTTGAATAACTTCCTTGATGACATGCATAGGGAATGCAAAGATCAGAGGTCCCGAGGGTGTGACCCCGGGTAAAACCCTCCAATGCTCAAGTCAGTTTGAGCCATTTTCACTGAGAAATGTTTATGTTTAATGAGTTGAGAAGAGCTCACAATTTTTTGGGCAGAGAAGGATTTTCTGTGAATTAGCTCTTAGAGCTGAGAAAATGTTTCGAATCCCCTTTCTTGTGTCCGTTATATTGCTTTTGTTGCTTTCCTTCCGTCCCTTGCCTCTGACAGCGGATGAGACTCTTGCTTGGGTAGTAAGAATATGACATTATAGGTCTGCTGATGGGACCAGTAGGCTGCTGATGGGACCTTGCCGTATGTAGGCTGGAAAGTCTGATGTACACCCCTTCTTTGTACTGTACATCTGCCCAGCTGGTTCCACACTTAATTGCGTTTGACCCCTGTCAAAGGTTTTGCCGAGGTACAAAGATGGGCCTGGAGTCCTGACTCTGATCTGATTGAAGTGGTTTGGAGTACGCCCCTTTTAGGTAGAAGCCGAGGCTGGAGCTCGTGGCTGAGGTGTGAAACCCTTGGTGTGTTGCTTGTTATTCCCAATAAGAAGTGGATGCTTTGGTTAAAGCATACCTTGCTGAGACGAAGTGTAGTATGACGAGCAGAGATGCATTTCTCCCGAGCTGCAGGAGTTGATCGCTTTCAAACATGGGTTCGCGGTTGACTGTTTGTTGACTAACAGATGAATATTTTTTTGGCTTATCAAAACTCAAAATTACAATTGATTAAGTAAATAACTAAAGACAGTGAATTTTTTATACTTTCGTCATTTTTTATGATAGTCCACGTCATTTTTATTTTGTTGAGATGTTGTATCGGCCAAAATTCAAGACTCCATGGAAGTGAAATTCTTACAATGAACAAATTGCATCGGGAGAATACAATACGCACAGATTTATTTATTTTTCTTTCCGAAAGCGGATAGTTTGGGAAATATATACATTCTGTCTTCTTTTATTACGTTTTTGGTTCAACCGCATTGATTAAAGTTAATAAATATACACAAATTTTAATTTTATGGATAATTATATTTGGAGTATTTCTCGATTTGGGTGTTGTCATTATTATGCAGAAGCTATGCTAATCTTCTCTATATCGTTCTAATTTTAATTTTATCAAATGTCTCTAAAAGGACGGAGCATCATATTTCAGGACATATGGAAATTTTATTGGAGGTACTATATACATAGAGAAAGAGACTTGTATCTATAAAGAGAGTAGGATTTTATTGTTCTGGAAATACTAAATTAATGATAATTTCAATAGTTCGTATTAGAAAGTAAGCCTTGAACGATACAAAAGGAAAATTTTATGTTATTCACTGTGTAAGCGTTCACCCAAGAAGATTGTTGAGTTTCTGATTTGCATCATTTATCGTGTTTATTAAGAATGAACAGTGGAAGTGCTCAAAATCCATGGTCTTTTTGCTCCAAAAGAAAAAGTTGACAAAAACTAGACGAAAAGGTCAAAAAATAGCAACACTGAATTATTGAGGTGTTGTCTCGGTCATGGTCACCTGCATATTATTGCAAAAAGGTGTTTTCTTTTTAAAGGTATACACCTCATCATTTATTTCGTGGAGATACAAATTAATGTACAGAGTTAATTGCATCTGATATCCATTATTTTCCACCAAGTTTTAAGTAGCATCCAATGTTTCATGAAACACACTTGCCATCAAGACTTATAGGGTTAATAGACACCTGACATCCATGCTGACGTCATAAAGGCAATTTTCATTTATTTTTTAAAATTCTATAGAAAAATAATTCAAAATAAAAAGAAAAACCACACCCCCACCCCACCACTCATACCATCTACCTCCCTCCCCCATCTTCCTCCATCTTCATCCTCCCATATGAATCTAAGTTTAATTTTTCAAAGGCTTGTCAAGGAAATAGCCCTGAATCGTTTGGTATTATCAAAGGCTTGTCAAGATATGTTGTCAATCAAAGCTAAAAACTGGTGTGAATCCGCCCACAAATTTCTCAAATTATTTGTCGACGACGGAAATGCCGAAGCTTGTTTTATCCTTGGAATGGTATGATTTTTTTCATTCCAAGAATAATTATGTTTCCATATTGTTTCAACAACTGTGATAAAATTGAAAACAAGAGGCTTCGAATGAAACATCTCACCGTATACATCACAAGAACAAACAGCAAACTAATCGATTGATCAAACAAAGGTTACAGAAGAAGAACGAATTAAGGAGGACGAAGATGTAATCAAATCACCATCATCAATATAGAATGGAAAAGAATTAACAAATACACAATCAAATCTTGGAGAGAATAAAGCTCTCGGAGGAATGCAGGAAAAGAAAGATTAGGAATTGCAGTAACCGTTCCTTCGGTTATATACCGTTGCACAATGTGAAAAGAGCC
>AP025044.1:3925429-3964445 GCA_036186865.1 Eustoma russellianum
CAAGTGATTTTGTAAACATGTCAGCAAGTTGATGTTCGGTTCGGATTGGCATGGGCTTGATCACTCCCTCTTGAAATTTTTGTCTCACAAAGTGACAATCAATCTCTATGTGCTTAGTTCTCTCATGAAATACAGGATTTTCTATAATATACATGGCACTTCTATTATCACAGAACATTGGGACTGGCTCCGTCTGAATTACTTGAAGGTCCCTCAGTAAGTAGGTCAGCCATTGAACCTCACAGGTGGTGGCAGCCATTGCTCTATACTCAGCTTCTGATGAGGACCTAGACACGGTGGTTTGCTTCTTTGCCTTCCATGACACCAAAGAATCTCCTAGGAATATACAGAAACCAGTAATGGAGCGTCTGGTCTCCGAACATCCAGCCCAATCCGAATCACTGAAGGCTTTCAGTCTCAAGTCACCTCCTTTTGGGAAAAATAAGCCTTGGCCCGGTGTTCCTTTGATGTACCTCAGGAGTCTATGAGCTGTCTTAAGGTGCAACTGAGTAGGACAATCTAGGAACTGACTTAACTGTTGCACGGTGTAGGTAATGTCGGGCCTTGTGATGGTGAGATACATCAATTTCCCCACTAGACTCCTGTACCCAGATATATCTTCTATAAATGGTGAATCATTGTGTTGTAGCTTGAGGTTTCTTTCCATGGGAGATTTTGCTGCTCTGGAATCCACGAAGCCCATTTGGTCCAAAAGCTCCAGGGCATATTTCCTTTGGCATAGCATGAGGCCCCCCTTAGACCTAGCTACTTCAATACCAGAAAGTAGCGAAGGTCACCTAAGTCCTTAATTTGAAACTGGGCATGAAGATGGTCTTTGATGGACTGGATAGCGGGGTAAGTGTCACTGATAAGTACTATGTCGTCTACGTACACAAGCAGTGCCAAGAAGTGCTTCTGGCTGTGTTGAATGAACAGTGTATGATCATTCTGAGATTGAATAAATCCCTGAGATAGGAGTGATTGCGTGAGTTTTTCATTCCATTGCCGGCTGGCCTGCTTAAGGCCGTAGAGAGATTTATTCAGTTTGCATACTAAGCCAGGTTCTGAAGGCTTAACTCCCAAGGGCAGCTCCATGTATATGTCCTCTGTTAAATTCCCATGTAAGAAGGCATTGTTTCACATCCAGTTGATGGATAAACCAGCCCTTTGAAGCAGCTAGTGCCAGGACAAGTCGTACAGTGGCCATTTTTGCAACTGGGGAGAACGTGTCTATATAGTCTATTCCCAGCTGTTGCGTGTAGCCTTTAGCCACCAATCTGGCCTTGTGTCTTTCTATAGAACCATCAGGTCGGTATTTAGTTTTATAAACCCACTTACATCCGATTGGAGTTTTGCCCTCTGGAAGCTTAACTAGGCTCCAAGTGTTTGTTCCCTCTAGTGCATTCAGTTCTAGTTGCATAGCCTGCCTCCATGCATCAGACTTTGATGCCTCATGAAAAGTTGCAGGTTCTTTGTTCAAACTGATGTGTAATGTGTATGCTTTGTACTCAGGAGACAGGGAATCAAACAAAAGGAATTTGAATATTGGATGAGGAGTGCTGTAATTAGTCTTGGGCTGAAAGGTGTATGATGGGGAGTCTTGAGAGGATAGTTGATTGCAGTAGTACTCTTGGAGATAGGATGGAGGGTGTCTAGCTCTTGTGGGACGAGGGTTGTCTGAAGGAATTGATGAAGAGGTGTTTTCGTCATTTTGAGGTGGCAAGAGACTGGGAGAGGAATTGTGGCAAGGCTGCTGAGTAGTTTCCAGGCTTGGTTGAGCATTTGGCATTGAGGGAACTTGAGAGCTATCATAATGTGGTGAAGATGATGAAGGATGAAGATAGTCAAGAGGATGATCTGAGGGTATAGCAGGCTCTGCATATGACATGGGAGGGATGGAAGAGTGATGACATAGTGGAAAACTGTTTTCAATGAATTTGACATCTCTTGAGATAAAAATTTCTTTGGTGGTCAGGTCTTGGAGTATATATCCCTTTTGGGTTTGAGGAATGCCTAGAAACACGCACTGTCTAGATCTAGAGTCGAATTTGGATCTGGTTGGCAGGATATTGTAGGCCTGGGTTTTGCATCCTAACACCTTGAGATTTTCATAGGAGGGAGATGTCTTGTATAGCAGCTCATGAGGGGTTGAATATTTTAGTAAAGGAGTGGGAATAATATTTATTAGGAAGACAGCATGTTGAATGCAGAAGCCCCAATATTCAATTGGTAGGCAAGCTTGGAATCGTAGGGCTCTAGCAACGGTCAAGATATGTTGTTGTTTACGTTCCACTAGGCCATTTTGTTGTGGGGAGTACGTGCAACTAGTTTGATGAATGACCCTCTTTTCTGAATAGAAGGATCTTAGTGATAATTCAGGTGCATTATCTGATCTAATAGTTTTGATCTTCTTGTCAAACTGAGTGGAAGAGTATTGAAAGAAGCTTCGTATAACTGAGTTGGCTTTAGATTTGGTTTTGAGTAGATATACCCATGTGTATCTGCTATAGTCATCTACGATGGTAAGAAAGAAACGTTGTCCATACATTGTGGGGTGCTGATAGGGTCCCCAAATGTCAATGTGAATCAAATCAAAAATAGAATTGAGATAGAGTTTGAAGTTGGAAATGGTAAACGTTTGTGTTTGGCCATGGGGCAAATATCACAATGCAAGTCAGATGAAGGAACTGAAACAAACGAACTTCTTTTATTCATTTCTTTGAGTCTTTGTACAGAGGGATGACCAAGTCTAGCGTGCCATAGCACAGACTTGTCATCAAGGCTAGATGCAGAAATACAGCTATGTATTGAACAGTTTACAGAAAAAGATTTTGAAGATGCACAAGCCACAGTGGCATCACGTCTGTGTCCTTGTATCAGGTAAAGGCCGCCAACAAGTTCAGCTGAACCAATCATCCTCTTGGAGAATTGGTCCTGTAGAAGACATGAATTTTGAAAGAAAGAAACGTGAATATTAGTGGAAGAGACTAATTCACTTAGTGACAACAGATTGAATGAAAAGGATGGCACGTAGAGGACTCTGTGGATTAACAGTGAAAGAGTTATTTGGACTGAGCCAATGTGTGTTGCAGGTGCAGATACATTGTTTGGCATTTTTACAGTTATATTGGAAATAGGCTGAAATGAGGAAAAGAGGGACAATGAGCATGTTACATGATGACTGGCACCTGAATCAAGAACCCACACATTGTATTGATTGATTGAACAAATACCTGTCCTCTGATCATTTGGGATCAAAGATTGAGCGGACATGACTGCAGGCTGAATGAATGCTCCAGAAACCGAACCACTTCCTGCATTCCCTTTTTCACCAATCAAACTCATCAGCTTTTCATATTGATCAAGTGTTAGAGATGGTCCTCCAACTGGTATGCCCGCAGAACTCAATCCAGAGTCATAATCCACCATGTTAACTTGTGGTCTGGGTTTCCATCCCGGGGGAAACCCATGCTTTTGATAACACCTGTCCACAGTGTGTCCTAATTTTCCACAATGGGTGCACACAGGCTTCTGGTTAGAATTCCCTTGGCCCCTGCCGTAACCTCTTCCATATCCCCTTCCTTGGGATTTCTGATAGTACACATTTGCTACAAAACCGTTTGCATTATCATCATTAATGTTCACAGAGTCAGGTCCTTGTGAGTTTATATCTCCGTTAGTCATCATCACAGAAGGATTATTAGCAAACTGACTGTGGCCATGCCCCCCCATCACTTTCCGTTCAAATTGCAACGCCATAGAAAAGGCAGATGCAAGATTGGGTAAAGGTTTCATAACAAAAACTTGGGATTTCACAGCATCATATTCATCATTTAATCCTTTAACAAACTTTATCACGCAATCACTCTCCACGAACTTGTTCATTTATCAGTCACATCGCATGAACAACCAGTACATGTGCACTTAGGCACAGGTCTGAGAGCCAACATCTCCTCCCAGACCAATTTAAGTTTTGTGTAATACTCATTGATTGACAAGTTATCTTGCTTAACAGCATAATATTCTTCCATCAACTCAGACAAACGAAACGGATCACCGCTTGCAAATCTTAATGTTAAATCATGCCAAACGTCATATGCAGTGTCATACCAGATTATGCTTTGTGCAATGGAGGGAATCATGCAATTCTGAATCCAGGCTTGCACCATCACGTTTGCTTGGTTCCACGCTTGGTACTTTGGATCATTACTGTCAGGTTTCCTCATACTTCCGTCAATGAAACACAGTTTGTTTTTGATCGTGAGTGCCATTCGGAAGGTTCTGCTCCACGAATGGAAATTGTGGCCATTTAGAGGCGTTTGCACCAACACCGTGGCTGGACTCTCATTAGGGTGAATGTACAGGGGATTGGAAGCCGGACTTTCCATCGTTGTGCCGCTAGTGGAACTTGAAGCCATTTCAACCAAGATTCACAATATACTTTCCAAGAAATATACAGACACACAAGAATTAACCAGAGAATCGATGGTTCACCAACCAGAGCTCTGATACCATGATAAAATTGAAAACAAGAGGCTTCGAATGAAACATCTCACCGTATACATCACAAGAACAAACAGCAAACTAATCGATTGATCAAACAAAGGTTACAGAAGAAGAACGAATTAAGGAGGACGAAGATGTAATCAAATCACCATCATCAATATAGAATGGAAAAGAATTAACAAATACACAATCAAATCTTGGAGAGAATAAAGCTCTCGGAGGAATGCAGGAAAAGAAAGATTAGGAATTGCAGTAACCGTTCCTTCGGTTATATACCGTTGCACAATGTGAAAAGAGCCCAAAATTACAAAAGTGTCCCTATTCTATAAAGCTGTTGGTAACTTTAAGTGGGGGCATTCTTGTCCTTTCGCCTTCATTTAAAACAACCCGCCAAACAACCTTCTTCTTCCCGTAGCTCCTCAATTTCATCACCCAGTTTCCACCTCCAATCCGTTCACGCAATTCCCTCTCACATTCGTTCCTTTCAATCATCCAGCGTGGCAGTCCATATCTTTCCTGGTAACCAACTTGTTCTTTGCATCATCATCATCAGAGTTGTTTCTCAACTTTCTGCTTCCTCTGCATTGTTGCCTCCCATGTTCTCCTGTTTCCTGCATTTCACCTTCAACAAACTGGAGAAGTGGAGAAGTGGAGAATAATTATGTTTCCATATTGTCAAGATATGTTGTCAACACAAATTCATTTCTATTGTTTCAACAACTGGAGAAGTGGTGCATCTTTGATGGCAAAGGCGGCTGTTAATTCTCATGCGCAGGCTGTGTATTCCTTATCGGTAATACAATTCAACGGCAGCGGCGGCGAGAAAAGCGACAAGGACCTTCAAGCCGGCGTGGCACTCTGCGCCAGATCAGCTTCTCTGGGTGTTGTTGCTTCTATTACCCAGCTTCTGAATCATGATAATGTCGACATTGCTATTGATGTTGTTACTCTTATACAAGATCTTACTGACGAGGAGGTTCTCGATGATGATGAGAATGACGAGAGCCGGCTAATGTTCTTGTTGATGCTTTGATTGAAAACAATGCACTTGAGCTTTTGGTGAAGAATTTAGGCCGGCTATCGGAGTTGGACCCAGATGAATCAGCAGCTATTCACAGTACGCTGTCATGTATTCAGAAGAGATGAAGAAGATGAAGATGGAGAATGAAGATGAAGATAGACTAATGTAGATTCATATGGGGAGGATGAAGATGGAGGAAGAAGATGAAGATGGGGGAGGGAGGTCGATGGTGGGGGTGTGGGGGTGGGGTGGGGTTTTTCTTTTTATTTTTGAATTATTTTTTCTATAGACTTTTAAAAAATAAATGAAAATTGCCTTTATGACGTCAGCATGGATGCCAGGTGTCTATTAACCCTATAAGTCTGGATGGCAAGTGTGTTTCATGAAACATTGGATGCTACTTAAAACTTGGTGGAAAAAAATGGATACCAGGTGCAATTAACTCTTAATGTACATAATCAGTTTTATTTTCCAGGCCGTATTTATTTTTTAAATTTTTATTTTTCCAAGAATTTTTTTGGTTATAGCTACATTGTTTTGAGCACCAGAAAGATTTTTTGAGAATAACCAACTCCTCTTAATTTATATGCATTTATTAATTTATTACCAATAAGGTACTTTATTTTGGAATACTTCTTTAATATTTCCAAGTCTATTCAAGTGATTAGGAAAGCCTGGAGTCTGGGATGCACAGAATTGTGAATTTACACGTAAAAAAATTTGGAGTCTTATTTTGTTTTGTTGAAGAAAAGGAACATATTTTCTTTCCTTATATATGGCCAATAAATTTCTGAGACGGGATCTCTTCACCCCTACACCATCACTCTTTTATCCACCGTCTGTCACGTGGCAACAGAGGTAGTAAGAGTAGATGAGTATCACCCGCATCTAGCTTCTCCATCTTTTTTGCTGTCACGTGACGAACGGTGAGCAATGAGTTAATGTTGTGTATGGTGAGCAGATACGGTACCTAAATTTCCGTCTCATTTCGATGTTTCTCTCTGAAAAAAAGTTGATTTGGATATCTCTGTCTGTTCTTTCTTCTGCTTACATGTGCACCCACTTCTAGAAGCATTACTTCAATCATGAGGGCATTCATGATTCAGTTCGATTTTTTCTCTTTCTTATTTTCCTTTCTTGGTGTTTCGGAAATTTCAAAACAAAAATATTTTAGTTTTAATATCATAAATATGATACGAACGGTAAAAATTTCCTAAACGGTTAGTCATTATGAATGATGCCTTAAAACACCTAATGCATCATGATGAATAACGTCTTAGGAGCGCGTCCAAGACGTCATTTTGGATAACAAGACACACAAAAGTGTTATTGGCAATCCTTTGATAATACCACTTTTTCGACACCAAGGTTGCATTCGCGCCATTTGAAATGGCACCTAAGATGTCATCCCGATTTGTGCCTTAGGTGTCTAAGAAGTCATTCTAAATGGCGCCTTAGGTGCCTTACGCCCAACACCCACCAATCTGATATATTTAATTGCGATGATATTGTAATGAAGAAACCATCTTTAAAATCTTGTTGCAATCTTCGCCAAGTAAAAGGGCTTCAAAAAAATCCAAATTCTTTTGTAGCTCAATGTTTTTCATAGAGCGATGTGAATTTTGGACAGTGTTGTGAAAGCATCTAAATTCAAGATGGTGTTATGAAACTCGTCCTAAATTTAGGACGGTTTGCCAAACTGTAACCGTAAATTAAAATAACAAAATATATACACATAAATCCAAACAATGAGATATATAGTACGAATATCATAAATGATACATATAAATATGAACCTACCAATTATCGCCAATCAGGTACATAGAGTGCATAAAAATACAAAAATCATCACAACAATTATGGACAAACTAATAATCGTCAATATGTTCACCATATATTATTTACAAGTAGCATATTGTTTCATAAAAAGTAGTACATTTATAAACTTTTGTGTGTGTCCACTTCTATAAAACTTTTTTATGATTAAAATCAAATTTACTAAAAAAAAGTACCAGCTAATTAATCTTTTAACTCGGGCATTTTCATGGTACGAAAGAAAAACGCAACGATCTAAGTAAGAATAATATTTTTAAACAAAGTACCTTATATTAGGACGCATTACGTGATTAAAATATGTATGAAATTGTATGTTTTACAATATCCACATGGGTAATCTATTGGTATCCAATTTAACATACATAATAATATAAACGATATAACCCAAAAAAAGATAAAGTAATCCAAATTATGATTATTTTATTGAATAATTCAGAAAGATTTCGGTCGAGATTGTTTCTGTCTTCCTCATTAGTTGGAGCAAAAGAGTGGGACCGGCCGCCATGCCTTTGACTGCTTTTGACTTTAAGCAACAAGGACCGGAGACTCGTTCAATGAGGTTGGTTGAACCGGAGTCGGACAATGGAGTAAGGAGATTCGTAATTCCCACAAGGAAAGATTGGGTGGACCATGGGGCTGCTAAAAGACGAAATCTTTCATTCTGAGTCCTACTGTTTCAGTCCTATAAAGTTTGTAGTATTTCAGTCCCATAAAGTTTGTAGATGATGTAAATTAGATGTCCAGCAGACTCTTAGGTTGGCAGGCTGCACACGAGAACCCATGTAAAATGCCCCTATAAACTAGCAGAAATGGAGCAGTAGAACACCCACACTGCGAGTTTGTCCGGATTCGAACTCTTGCCTTCTTGAAAGCAATACTCAACCCGAGTACCAACTGGACTACGTTCTGAGAGCTAAGTGTTCTTATTCCATTCATTTAATGTAGTCCATTCATTTAATTTAGTCCATTTATATAAAAGTTAGACTCCACTTAGAGAATTAAAGGCTTCCATATATGTCAACCAAGTTAACTCATCTGCTATGGCTGATATATGATGCTTGTTTCTATTTGATTTTAATAAAGCATTAAAAAAATTATGAACACGTACTTGTACATATATAAGTGGATTTGGGGGATCGCAAGCTAATTATGACAATTCATAAGCTACTTGTTTTTTTTAATTAAAATATCTGAGTAGACATGAGAAAAAGATATAGACATATATGTTACTCTACATAAGAAAAAAAAAAGAGAAACGCAAAAACTATATAAAAAGGCATTTCCGGTGTATTAGACTCATGCGTTTACGCAGGGTCTGAGGAGTCTCTAAGACAATGTGTAATGTTGTTGTTTGCGCAATATCTGAGGAGGGGCTGGACCACTTCGCGATCTAATGTACGCAGCCTTATTCTACATTTTGTACAAGATGCTGTTTCAGTAGCTCATACCTGTGACCTCAAGATCACAAAGAAGCAATCTTACCAGCTGATCCAAAGCCCGTCTTCAAATACAAGAACTATAATATGAGACACATATGGCCACAAAGTATTTGAAGGTTCTTGATTATTTTGTTTACATAACGTTCTGGACTTGTTTACTCGAGTTCTACAACTTCAAAACTCACTAGTGTATTAGTCAAGACATTTGGTATCTTTTTGACAAATCCTAAGATTGTCATTAAATTGTTTGTAAGCCAAAGAATCATAGGCAAGTATTATGAAGAAAACTAACACGGAGTAATTTATTTCTATGGCGTTTACATCATGATGAGATCCCCACGCAGTGTTTACTATTTCGACGTCATATTATTC
This sequence comes from Eustoma russellianum, assembly GCA_036186865.1. Classification (NCBI taxonomy): domain Eukaryota; kingdom Viridiplantae; phylum Streptophyta; class Magnoliopsida; order Gentianales; family Gentianaceae; genus Eustoma; species Eustoma russellianum. The sequence continues at coordinate 3,934,604 of AP025044.1, forward strand.
CCACTATGTCGTGTGAGGTGTGTGGGATAACAAATATGGGACCATTACACGAAGTTAGAGAATGTCCATGGGCTAAGAGTGTTTGGAGGGAGGTAGTGTTTTGGAGCATTGGGGAGAGTTCGGTGGGAGGCTCTCACCATCCCGTTGGGTGAAGGCAAATGTACTGAATAATTGGGGGACTTGCGATCCAGTTAGCGAATAGAGATATCTATTTCGGGAGATTGTTTGTGGGATCTGGCACCATAGACTTAAAGGGATACATGAAGGCACCCGGATGGTTGTACCACCAAGGCTTTTCGTTCAGGCTATGCAGCAACGAGTCTTAGTGCTGTTGAAAGCTTGTTTTTCTACTGTTAATAATAGCATTACGTAGATAGTTGCTTTATTGGTTTTTGACACGTTTACAGTTGTGTACATAACTTTTTGGATTTGACAATATATTTGATCGAAAATTCCCAAAAAAAGTAAAAAAAAAATAGAATTTGATTTCATGGTTTAAGCATGATGATGATGGTTGAAGCATTAAATGTTCTTGTCACACATAGGAAATGTCCACTAAATTCACTATGGCTTCTAGAAGGTTAGGGGGCCCCCACTGCTTGTACGGCTCGTGTTCTTGTAAATAGACCTCTGCCTAATTCCATTTTCAGTAAATTCGGGACCATGGGTTTTTCTAGATCTCATAGCATAGTAGGGTAAAAATATTATTATTATTTTTTTAAAATTTTAGTTTGTCTATAAAATATTGTCTAATTTTTAAAAATAATAAGTATCAAAAATAAAAGTTTTTATATTATTTATTTCATTAATTCTGACATGATTTCTTCTATATTTTTAATGTAGACATCGAATCGGTCGAAACCAAGTCAATGAAGTTCATTCAGCAATTAAAAGTCTGGCCCACATTTTCACTAGGTAGAATGGCCCAGCACATCTATATTCAGTTTATTGGAAGTTGGTAAGAATTTTGGGCCTAGAAATGTACTCAATTTTATGATGTTTGGGGGTATCAAGCCCCAACTCTATTACATAAATGCACAGAAATACACACACTTTCGGCAAAGAAATAGGAATCTACTTTTGCATGGGATTGTCCCTCCAAGAGCCGAGCTATATTTCCAAGCTCAGGGTCTAGACTAGGGGTGTCAAATAGGTCGTGTATCGTGTATCGTGTTTCGTGTTTTTTGAGTTTCGCGTATCAAAGTGTCGTACCCATATCTTACCCGTTTGCTTCGCGTGTATAGATGTAGATACCCAAACCCGTACATGTCAGGTTTCGTGTTGTGTATCGGGTATACCCACGAACTTGACAAGTATAAATATTTCAAGTCGTGTATAGGTCATTTCATGTATTTTCAGGTATTTTCAGGTTTCGTGTATTTTTCAGGTTTCATGTACTTAAACGACTACTGATACAATGTATGAAACAACAATAAGCACACAACCAAAGGTTAAAGATTAAAATGAGTGAGGTTCTCTAGACTCAAATTACTTGACTACGCAATAATAGATTAAAGAAATGGGATTTGGAAATGAAGGAAGGGGGAAAACCGAATAGGGTTACTTAGTAGCACGGTAGTCCTTTTTTTTGGAAAATTTATTTTCTATTTCATTAATTATAAAATTTATTTGAAATATATTTTTTAAATTTCGTGTATAAACGGATACCCGCGGGTATATCCGGACACGACCCGCAGTTGGCGGGTATCTTTCAGGTCTTACCCGATTTGTACACGAAATCCAACAAGGTCATACCCATACATGCGAAAATTTGTGTCAGGTTCGGGTCGTGTTTCGTGTCGTGTCTGAAATTGTCACCCTTAGTCTAGACCCTCTAACCATTTGCATATAGTTTTGTTTAATCAAATTAATAAAATCATATATATACATATATGTATATGTATATGTATATGTATATGTATATGTATCCACAGGACATACTTTTACTAGATTCAGAAAACAAGACATATAGTAGGTTAAAAGATCCTATGACCGAGACAATCATGAGTTTTTATACTTAATAAACTCAAAATAATCATAAGCACAGAAAATTTTGCTCTTGATGTACCGAGTCAACGTACTTGCAGAGTGCATATTTTGTAACACGCAAGGGTTTTTACTATGATGAAGTGTAACAATTAAAAGAAAAGAACATTTGCATCTTTAATTAAAAATCTTATATTTAGGCTGTGATTGAGAAATTGACTCCCTGTAACGCTCAAAGTATAATATATTGATATGGCTTTAACATTTAGGACTTTTAAGGTATGGAATCTTATGCTACATATCTTGGATCATTAAATTGTGATTAAAAAAACACACAGAGCATAGTCCAGTTGGTACTCGGATTGTAATTTGATTCAAGAGGTCAAGAGTTCGATTCCAAGAAGACACACACTGTGAGTGTACCACTGCTGCTAGGCTGAAAGCCTGATTTGCAGGGAGCACTTTGTGTGAGTCACTGCGTAAGTCCTCATCCAATCTAGAAGATTGCTGAACTCCTGATTTGCATTTTCCACAATGTTTCTTAGGTGCGAGGCTCGAAATAGTGATAAAAAATAGAAGAAAGAACAAAGACACAGGCTATTATGAGTCTGCATGTCATACACTGGCTTTAAATGTATTTCATGTCCCATGATAACAATAAATGATCGTTGTCCAAGATTTAACCGCAACAAGAAAATGTCCAATGTCCTTTAAAAGGATACATTCAGAGCCAAGGAGAATTAAATACGCGAACTGGCCACACACAATTTCCCCTGACACATTCAAAATTGAGTTGCTTACCATGTTTTCAATTGTACATAGTAATTTTTTATTGTTTGAGATGCAAATATTAATTAAGCCATTATGACTCTAAAGGAGAGAGCGACCAAGGTGCGATCATATCAGCACTAATACACTGGATCTCATCAGAATTCCGAAGTTAAACGTGTTTGAGCGAGAGTAATATTAGGATGAGTGACCTCCTGAGAAGTTCTCGTGTTGCATATTTTAAAAAAAAGAGTTCACAAGACATGACCCAATAGTTCCGGTGACGGAAGTTTGAGAGAGTGGCGAGAGTTTGATTCTTGTCCCAAACAAGATTATCGACTCTCTTTCCAGGCAAGCGCATGATATCTCCTCGTGTGACTGCCTGAGCAGTCTAAACTCTGCCATAGCAGACCTGGACATTTGACTTTCATCCCTATCGTACCATGTGACAGGCTGATAGAGGTCCGGTTGGAGTTTCCGGTCATTAAAATTTTTTTTAGAGTGCGACTGCTGAAATATGAAGTTTGAAACCCATTCGATCACGCTAGATAACTAATATTTTGTACACGTGAAAGAGTACAATATTATGTGCAACACAGCAAAAGATGATGACCAAATCACCTTTGTTCCACAGACTGCCGATAAGAACCAAACTCGCAGCGGCTTCAACATCTGCATCATCAAGTTGCTTGACGCTCCAGCTTGCATTATCAAACTTCCAACCTCAATTGAGCCAGCAAATGCAACCTACATGATTTATTACTAATTATACAAATATATGTATGGGAACATTCTCATATACGGTTACATGAGGTGATGTGCATATCCACTCAAAACTTTAAGGCAACAGATGCTGGTTCCTCATTCTCACATAATCCATATATTTTTCTCAAAGTAAGCGATGTACGAATCATGTGTTTTCATATAATTCATATATTTTTTTCAAAGTGGACAATGTACGAATTATGTATTACGTTTAGGCAATGAGAAAAATACGATTTAGGCAACTGACAGTGGCAAAATAGAAAATATCATCTTCTCGTAATTCTAATAGTTGGTCAAAGATAACTTATAAAGAATAATTATCATTCACGAAAGCCAAATTTGCAATTCATTTGAGGTAGACGTACGAAATGTACTTAAACTGCCTTTCTCGTATGGTTCATGTAGCGCCCCGACCCGGACAGCGGAATCCGAACCGGTACACCCGTCGTAGCTTACTGAGAAGACTACAAGACGTCTCATCTCTCGAATACACATCATCAATGACGTAAGAGAAATAAGCGCGGAAACATATTACGTCAATCTAAACCATCAATGCAGTACGTCAAAAGACAATGTGAATACCAAAAACTGTATATGGTCGCAGCCATCTAAATCCTCAAATGAATTAAGAAACGGAAATGACAGAAAACTAGCTAATCAATTCACTCCACAAGGTCTACACATCCCATTCTGTCCACTCGCCGTCGTCCTCGATGAAAATCATGTCATAGCTAGGCTCATCTGCAATGACAAAGGCAGTACCCTTAGCGAAAACGCTAGCAAGTAACCCGCTTATAAGACATACGGGATCAACACATGGCAAAACATGAGTAATAGATAATTCAAGGGAATTGTGGGGCACATGTCTTGTAAAACTTCCAAATAAATAAACAAATCACGTAATAGCAAGTATAACAATTCGAACGCAATTAACAAATCAATGACAATCAAATACCATGCACATCCATACCACAACGACTCTCGTGATGCATGTCAAAATATGCACTACACTACACAATCACAAATGCATGAGCCATTTCTTTTCAAATCAGTGCAATGCATGTCACAATGTCCGGTCTCGTAACTCGTAACCCTGTAACGCACCCCGGCTTATATTTCCATCCTGGTTAACGTTACAGTCTTTTGTGCCCTGCAATGCACCCCGGCTTAAATTTCCATCCCGGTTAACATTACATGTCACATTCGCAAATCTGTGCCGAAGCACATCTCTTTTCAAATCAATATGCAAATGCAAGTGCCATGATGCAAGACTCCTCGTTTCAATCATATTTCTCGTTCTCGTATGCAATTTACATTCACATGCACAAGTATAAGCAACACACAAGATACTAACTTACACATCAAACTTAGGCTTCAACTAGCTCGTCAACACTTAACCTTGATTCCAAAAGTCACAAACCAATGCGAGTACTCCTATCTTTCTTTCGTTGAGCTCTAAAACACCTCGTACATTCATTTCCTAACCCTCCTAGGTCATCCTCGTTGAATCCCGATTCGAATACCCTTTAAAATCACCAATTCGATTCACCATCCTAAGTCATGTTCCCAAGACTTAGACTACCTCTAATCAGGTCTTAAGGAGTCTCTAAGGTTACCCAAAGATTCCCCTAGCTTCCCTCTTTCTTCCTCTAATTTCCCCCCAAAACTGATGGACTTCATTCCCTCACATCGATCGATCGATGTGACTTCATACCCTCACATCGATCGATCGAAGTCCATCAGAGGACATCGATCTCTCAGCCCTTTATTACTTCGATCGATCGATGTCCGTCAGTGGACATCGATCTCTCACCCTCATCCACTTCGATCGATCGATGTCCGTCAGTGGACATCGATCTCTCAGCTCACCTATACATCGATCGATCGATGTCCTTCAGAGGACATCGATCTCTCAGCTCACCTATACATCGATCTCTGACATCGATCGATCGATGTCAGCGTTTCCTCTAAGCTTCATCTGCGAATTTCTGCAGAACCATCACCAACTTGATCCCAATTTCATCCCCTTTCATTCAAGCCTAATTCTGCTATCATTCATGCTTAAACAAAAGATTCAAACGCTATGCACATCGCAACCAAGATCCAAGCCTAGCACGCCCTTTCTCCAACCTCATCCATCCCAAAAATCCCACCTTTTCCCTCACATCCACACAACAAGGAAATCACAACCGAGAGGGATTCAAGGGGTAGGGATTTGCGGGATTTCACATAATCAACAACAACAACGAATGCTTTCTCATATACATCGGCCAAAACTCGAAACCAAAGCACATAGATCATATACAAATAATCACAAAACGAAACTACTGCATGGTGATCCAATTTGATATCAAAATAGGCCAGTTTTCTTTCGCAAAAACGTAGGAACTTATAAGTAGATTACTTGCCTTTGATTACTCGAAGACGGATTGGAAAACAAACGAAGGCTGGATCGGTTCCTGGAGGCTATCTTCTTCTTTTACGTGGGTGGGAAAATCGGCTAGGGCATGAGATGGGGAAGCGTCGACAGTTTCTGTAAAATGAAGAAACTGACGCTTTGTCAGTTTTATATGGGCAGGGAAAGGTTTGGAGTTTCTAAATTATATCCTATTTTCTTATTTATCTTAAAGGATAATTCTAATATTTAATTCTAAAATTTTAAATACAAATTAATTTTCTATTATTTAACCCTTCATTTAATTCTCATTAATCCTATTATTTAATTCGTAATTAGTTACGGTTGACCGTCATTAATTTCTGTGAAATCCTTCTTTGTCTTTTAATTACCTTACGGAGGGTGCGGGGCATAACAGTTCATTCCGTTGTGATCATGTCATTTCATGTTGAAAAACTTTTAAAATGATCAAGTAATTAAAAGAGGGTGTGGCTTTTACAAATTTTAAGATGTTCGTGTGACCAACTAAGAAGAAGGAAGAAGTATTTTTCTTCCCAACAACGTCAACAACAATCATATCGAGTGTACTCCAACGACAAATAACAACTATTGCTAGGGTCTGGAGAGAGTAAGAGGCAAGCAAACAATACCTCCATCTCAAAAGATAGAAAGTATTTTTCTTCCAAACAAAGTGAACAAACCTTCACTTTAAGTTGTAAAAAAAAAAGTGAGAAATACAAGTATTCTTCCTAGGTATTATATGGATTTTTAAAGGTTATGTATATATGTTTATATTTCACTTGGATCATTCAGGTAGTATGTTCAAGTTTTGAAAACAAAAATATGTAAATTATATGTCTGTATGTGATGTATATACGTGAGAAGGGTTTATTAGATGAATTATACTCTATTTGTTTTAAAAATAGTGTCACAATTGACATAATGTAACTTATACTATTTTAAAAATTAAATATGATAATATTTTTGGGACAAAGGAAGTATAAAAAAAATTGTAAGTTGTTGAACATCACTACATCATTAAAAGAAAAAGGGAACGACAAAGAAGGCGTGATAATGCGTACATGCTACAATTGAAGTAAGTGGATGACTAACAACTAACGAGTCATGTGATTAGTTACTCATTAAAATATGTGATGTAATTATTCATGTAATTGTAATTAGTGATATTTAGTAATCTGATTTTATTTTTCATCAATGTCAAATATGTGGAGAAATTGTCTTAAATGGAGGTTGATTCTAAAACCTTTCATCTTAGACTTTAACCTTAACTATCGAGCTAAAGCCTCATTGACGTGATTTGATTTTATTAAAATCTCGGTAATGTACTTGAAGTTATTTATATCTATCCCCTAAAGATTTTCGATACATTTAGATAGATAAAATACTTGAAAGTAAACTTTGTTTTATACTTTTCTAATATATAAATGGAGATATTACACGTCATCACTTGGTGGAGTTACATATTACATTACTATATATGCTATACATCATCATTGACTAAACCACCACTACCAGGTCGAAACAGATTGCTATAAAAGTAGAGAGAATGTTGCACTTACAATGATTTAAATTCAAAACCGCTTATGTTAGATCTGTGCTCTAGCTAGAGGTGTTAAGCGAACCGAACAGTTCACGAACTGTTTTTGTTCGATTCATATTTATTTCGAGTTCGTTCATTAATTTTACTTAAACGAGTCGAATTTGAACACCTATTTAGGTTCGTTTAGTTAAACGATCTGAACTGTTCGCAAACTGTTCGGCTTGTTTAAACACTTATAGTGTTATCGAACCAAACTCGAACCAATTTTAAAGCTCGTTAGCTAAACAAACCGAGTTAAACAGTTCGTTTAGCTAAACAAATCTGAATATAAAAATTTAGTATTCGGTTCGGCTCGTCTCGTTAACTCCCTAGTTCTAACCTCTTGAACTTTACCATAAACAACATGATGTAAATGATGCTTAAAATTACAAATAGAAACCATGTAATCTAGGTTCTTATCAAGAGATTGGGTCTATTTGTTCTCTAATGGGCTGTTCCAAAGGTTTCCCGTGACAAATTCTGTGCATAATCCTTACTTTTATCTTCAACTCTTCGTCCGAATTATTGATTTAGGTAACTTAGGGGGATATGATCCTCTCACCCACTTTTTCTCACCGCACGACACGTGGCAACAAGCAGGGGTGGTGAGGCTAGATAAGGGTCACCCGCATCTAGCCTCACCACCCCACCCTGCTGCCACGTGTCGTGCGGTCATGAGTGGGGTGAGGAAATATGGGGTGAGGAGATCTCATCCCAACTTAGGAGGTCCTTCTTCTCTCTCTAGAGAAGTTCCTCCCATCTTCTCTCGAAAATTTTATAGTTTTTTTTTTTTTTGGACTATTTGCTTGTAGATCGCCCAGTTAAAAAAGGAAGACCCAAATAACGCGTATCATCCTAGCCTTGTGGGACAGCTACTACTATAACAACATTACCACATTTTCTTAGATGCTTCCTCTTATGGTAGGGTATATAGGGTCGGATGTATGCAACCATATCCATGTGTTAGAAATACACAGAGTTTGTTTTCCAATGACCTATAATAAAAATTGCGTCAAGTTATGTCGATCAACTGCTACTTCACAATATAAGAAACGTAGCTAATTTAATGAGTCATTTTGTTTTATTCCATCATATTACAATGTCAAGAAAGAGGATATCATTGAATTGGAAATGAGTTTTTTTTTTTTTTTGGTCTATTTGCTTGTAGATCGCCCAGTTAAAAAGGAAGACTCAAATAACGCGTATCATCCTAGCCTTGTGCAACAGATCAATATAGGAATTCAGCGCATTTGCGCAGTAACATTTCTGGAAAATTACTCGGATGATTTATGGTAAATAACCTGCCGGACTGAACATTAAATGTCATTTTAAAACATCAAAAGTGGATTCTTTTTTACCTCTTTAATATTATCATTTAATTGATCACACAGGTTGATTTACGTCTACTTGTCAAAGAAACATTTACGTTGCTTCCATTATGACTTAATCTTTCAGTCATTTCATCTTATAAGTAGTGTATTTAGTTTCTTAACATTAATGACACAATTTTGAAATATCTGTAATTCAGACTCGAGAGTGTGTCAATTGTTAAGAAAATGGAAAGAAGATAGGAGAGAAGTAGTAGTTGATTGATGGCTTGAGCCGTGTAGTCATACTTTCTGTAAGGAATATTTGTCCCGCTAATTGATGCAGGGTTATAGGCAAGTTTTCTCATAGGATACAACAAGCCAAATGATTTCTAACCTCGGCAATAAAGATAGAAACATAATGAACTTTCAATTGAGAATGCTATTGGAGACGAAGAAGAATATAAATGCTTTTAATGAACAAGAGATTATGATATCTTGAAATGTGTTAAATGTTCCTTTTATAGGCACTTTAACCTCAATTCAGACGTTCAAAACCGTTCATAGATGGTTGTAATATGTCCATTGGTGCATAAGTTGCAGCTTTAGATGAAAAGTCACACCTATTGCATATCGATCAATGTCTCACAGTGTGTTCCAACTTTTCATCCAAGACACATTGGCCGATCTATTTATCGATCAAAGTCTCACAGTGTGTTCTAGTTTTTCAACCAAGCTACTTCGATCGATCCATGTGATCGATCCGTGTTGGACATTTTACTTTAACTTTGCACTTAGGATACATCGATCGATCGAAGTGATCGATCTATGTCATATCGATTGATCGATGTAATCGATCTATGTCCAGCAGAATACTCAGCTTTATTTTCAAGCCACATGGATCGATCGGTGTCATGTGCCAAGCTATTCTTGCTTATTTAAATTCCAATCCACATTCATTTTTCTTTCAATTGCCTTTACAAACTATTATAACATCAATAAGATCAAGTTTTCTTCTACTCACCAGAGATGAGAAGGGAATTATTCTCTTATTCGACCTTTTCCTTTATAGCTAGATTCAACTTGTTTATTAAATGAGTCGAATTTAATAATGATAAGACGGATTTGTTGGTTTGTTGTACTTTTAAAAAAATAAAAATTGTGCATAATTTTTTTACTTATGCATATTCAAGATGTAAATTTAGCAATATATTCGATACTTCAACTCTCATACTAGACTAACATGTCAAATTTGTTTGATAGATCAACGTAAAACGACATTTCCTATTAATTAATAAACACTAGAAAGTACTTGTAAATTATGAGGTAATTTTAGAAATATTAGCGAGAAAGATACAAGATTTATTATTGGAGAAAACTATACATGGCATTACGAAATTTTTCTTAATTCTTAGTTACGCTTCTAGTATGTCATCAAAGCCTTGGAGCTTTACATATCCCAAACCACTGTAAAACTTGTTATTAAGTGTACGGGATTCCACCCAGACAAATTTGAAAATGGTCATATTACTTAATAGCTAACTAATAAAATACAAAAAATGCATACATGTTAATCCTAGTTAATAGTGCACGGAACTCAATTTTAAATATATTTATATTCGATAACATATTAACTAATTGTATATATATTACTAATTTGTGAATGACTATTTAAAATAGTTACTCTTAAACTGCGGTAAAATTTCTCTGGTGTCATAACCAGAACAAGATAAAACAAATTATTATTTATCAAGGAAAAAAACTATTTTTTTGTTCTAGTTTTATAGTCATATAAAAATATAAATTAAGAAGAAACACATATGGCTCGTCATTAAAATTATTTTCAATTTCTATTTTAACTCTTGAATATATTACTTTCTTATCACTAATATCTTTTTGATTAAAATGTAAAAATTGCATTTAACTAGTGATCCAAATTGGACCAGTACATTTATAGTTTTACTGGACATACCCATACCTTTACCATCACCAATATCTTGTTCTATTAGTTGTGTAGAAGATGGAATTTTGGAACTGAACACGATGTAATAAGTTTATTATAGAAAATTGACACATTTTAAGATTACCTAAAGGAAATAATGGAATACAAAACTCGTGGGGAGTAGTTATAAGTTATTATTGGATCTGCCCTAGTGCGTAGTCCAGTTGCTACTCGGGTTAAGAATTGTTCTTAATAAGGCAAGTGTTCGAATCTGGGGACACGCAGAGTGTGGATGTTCCATTTCTGCTAGTCTGTATGAAACAATTGCTCCACTTCTACTAGTTTGTATGGGACACCTTGTGTGGGCCACTGTACAGTCTCACTGACGTAGGAGACTCTTGAACATCTGATTATCCTACACATAGAGTTGGGACGGTGGAAGCTTAGACAAGGGATTTCGCCTTTTGATTGCAAGTTATTATTGGATCCACCTGACGGTCAAAAGAATTTGAAACCTAACAGTCTCTTCTTCAATGACTGCATGCAGTTACCTCCTTCCAGCAAAACTTTGTGAAATTTGGAAATATATTTTCTTTATCCATTCAAACTTACTCACTAAGAATCAGACTAATTATGGAAAACTCGTTCTTATGCGCAATACATAATACCGGTTCTTTCTTCCTCATCATCAACCTGGAAAAAGATTTTTCCTTCCAATTTGAAGGATTAGACAGTCAACATCCGTGGCTGAAGTATAATTCAGGACCAAATCAAAAGGAAATTTCATGGCAAAGAATCCTGGAAAAAGGAATATACAAGCGAAGCTGGTGGGTTTCCTTTATATCAAAATACATGTACTAAAAAAATAGAAACTTTGGTCGTGATTTGATGATCAAAGTTATTGACTTGACGTGTATTGATCGAACCCTTTTTTTGTAGGTGCTTCTTGGACACATGGGTGCTGGAAAAACTAGCTTAGCTTTAAGATTTGTGAAAGGGCAATTTCATGATTTTCAGGTATAATTTTCCTTCTTGTTTTATTTCGTTTTGTTTTGGTTTTCTCTCCTCCTAATTTGAAGCTGATTTCAGTACGAAAACATTGACAAGGTTATAATGATTTATGCATTAAGACTTATGTTGATTTTCAAAAATTGAAAAATTCACATATAAAAGTTCTAGTAATAAAAACCTACTCTCCATGTAAGTGTAATATCACAATAAGTAGCACATACTCGCCTAGCTGGGAAAACTTGGAGTTCTTTTGGGCTCCTAAACTCTCCTCTCACCCCTTTATCTCCATACTTCTTTTTTTATATATTTTTTCTGTGTTTACAAAAACCTTAATCGGATGTGTGGTAACAGGTAATTCTGATATCAATGACACACTCTTTCTTGACTTTTAAATATGATGAAATAAAGCAAAATGACTCACTAAATTGGTTGTGCTTCTTATATTGTGAAGTAGCAATTGACCGACACAGCTTGACGTAATTTTCATTATGAATCATCGAGAAACAACCTCTGTGTGTTTCTAATATATGTATATTGTTGTCTACATCCGATCCCCATACCTCGCCATAGGCGGGAGCCTCTAAGGCAATGGAGTAATGATGATGTTGTTGTTGATGCTGATGTGTTAACAAAAGCATAACAAATTTCTTGGTATCTAGGAATCAACTATTGGAGCTGCATTCTTTGGTCAAGTGGTGTCATTGCCTGAAGCTACTGTAAAATATGACATATGGGATACAGCCGGACAGGAGAGATACCACAGTTTGGCTCCTATGTATTATCGGGGCGCAGCTGCAGCAGTTGTTGTCTATGATATCACCAACAGGGTATCCATCCATACCACTCTCTTCGCCTAGTGTCAATGTTAGCTTAAATTCTTGATTGGATAAAATTAGAAAGTATCATGGACATTCCAATTTGTTGTGTACCTCCCTGATTGCTATGGTTTTAGAAGATTTGTGCCGTTAGGTGCCTCTAGGTGATTACAGGACGCCCACGAAATATGGCGGAATAAAGTAAAATGATTCAGTAAATTGGTTGTGCTTCTTATATTGTGAAGTATCAGTTGATCGACACATCTTGACGCAATTTTCACTATGTGTCATCGGAAAACAACCTCTGTGTGTTTCTAACACGCCATACCCTCTATATCCCCGTCATAAGTAGGAGCCTCTAAAACAATGGGGTATTGTTGTTGTTGTACTTTAGGGACCCGATGATGATATGGGGATACTTTGGACGTCGTAACAATTCTAGTTCAGCAACTGGAAATTTAGATCATGTTTTAAACCACATTTTATGTTTCAGGTGCTACGTGTGTTTGTTTAGTCAGATTCTTTTTGTCATGGTAGCAACTTTTGCTTCTTAATGGCTACTGCGAATGGATCTATATGTTTTGCGCCGTCCAAATAAGTGGTTTGTTGCAGCTTTCTTCTATTGGTTAGGAGGAATAAAGCAAAATGACTCATTAAATCGGTTGTGCTACTTATATTGTAAAGTATCAGTTGATTGACACAGCTTGCCATAATTTTCATTATGGATCATCGGGAAACAATCTCTGTGTGTTTTTAACACATAGGTATGGTTGCACACATCCGACCCCCTTATACCCTGCTATAGTCGGGAGCCTGCAACGTGTGTAATGTTGTTGTTGTTGAATAATAAAGCTAGCTATGCCTAAGCATGCACCATAAGTGAGACTAACATTTACCTCATGTTGGTTTTAGGATTCCTTTGATCAGGCTAAATATTGGATAAGGCAACTTCAACACCGAGGTGACTTTTATGTACATTTTTTGTCTTTTTTCTTGTTAAATTTCAAACAGGAACAAACTGAAATCATCCTTATAGTATCTCTGCAACGAATCAGCATGTTTAAAGGGAGTCAGACCCTAGGGAGAGCAATGTATTAGTGCTCTCCTATTGTACATGTAGACTTAGTATTATTATACACCAGATTAAGCAACCGTTTGGATGGGTTTTGCCCACCTGATTATCCTTCCTGAAAGATTGCACAACTGTAGATTATCTGCATTCGCGGTGATCACTACTAAGGAAAAAATTTGTCCTAGTTTTTTTTTGCAGATTCTTATGTTCTTCTTTTTGCATTATAGCTACAAGAATGCCTTGAGAAATGGTTCCGTTACTGTATGCAATTAGATGATGAAATTGTCATCCTTCACTGCTTATTTAAAGTTCTAAACTGGTAAAGGCATTGCACTGTCACATCGACACAAGTTCCTCAAGTACATAGACACGGCTGACAAAGGGATAAGTGCCAAAGTTATTGTATGATCAAAAAAAAAAATGAAAAATTTGATCTCATGATAAGCGATGCACAGACGCAGACTTCTGCATTGGGCAATAACTGTTTTCCCGTTTTGCTCTTTTATGTATGTATATATGTATGATATCTGTGTGTGTTTGTGTGTGTACATATTAGTTGGTTAGCATGTTGATGCTGCATTACATTTGTGTAGGAAATTTGAATATGGTTGTGTATTTGGTTGGGAACAAGGCAGACCTGGAATCACAGAGGAAGGTGGGGTCAGAGGTAATTGTAAATTTTAAGCCTGTTTTGTAAAGTATGCTTGGCCTATTCTTTTTAATGTATTTACTAAAAAGATTGAACCCCAACTAGTAAGAGTGTCTGCTACTCCTGGTCCCACAGGGTGTGTAGGTATGTAAATCAGGTTCCCAAAGCCCACTAATAGAAGTTTGTCATAGCACATGGACAACACAAGGAGCCCATTGCCACCGAAGAAACAACCGATTGGCTGGTCTGTCAGTCTATCAGATCATTCCACGGGACAATGGTGCTCCCACACTTGTCCCACAGGGTGTGTAGGTATGCGAATCAGATTCCCAAAGCCCACTAATAGAAGTTTGTCATAGCACAGGGACAACACAAGGAGCCCATTGGCACCGAAGAAACAACCGATTGGCTGGTCTGTCAGTCTATCAGGTCATTCCACGGGACAATGGTGCTCCCACACTTGTCCCACAGGGTGTGTAGGTATGTAAATCAGGTTCCCAAAGCCCAATAATAGAAGTTTGTCATAGCACGGGGACAACACAAAGAGCCCATTGGCACCGAAGAAACAACCGATTGGCTGGTCTGTCAGTCTATCAGGTAATTCCACGGGCCAATGGTGCTTCCACACTATGCAGCTAGCCTGGAAGTGGTTCAAACATTCTTGCATTCGTCAATGTTCGAACCTTTGACGTTTCTTTCAAGACCCTCTTACCTGGAACAATTGGGATATGTCTTGGGACATGGATTTACTAGTTTAATGTTTAGGCCTTGTGTGACTGCCGTATGAAACAATTTGGACAGTCTTCCCAATTCTTTTTTTGGACAGTCTTTCCAATTCTTTTTATTACTACAATACATTGCATTTGCAGGAAGCAGAGGAATACGCAAAGGACAACGACTTACTATTCTTGGAAACTTCTGCAAAAACTGCACAAAATGTGAATGATCTCTTTTATGAAATTGGTGAAGCATCTCATTCTCATTCACTCTTTTTCCTCTAACCTTTGAGTTTTGTCCAGATTAAAAGAAAGTTGCATGTTAAACACCACAACAACAAAAACAGTAACATTACTTCATTGCCTTAGAGTCTACCGCCTATGGGGGTATGTGGTCGGATGTACGTAATCATACCTGTGTTAGAAACACATATATGTTGTTTACTGATGACCTGTAATGAGTTTCAAGCTGTGTCGATCAACTGTTACTTCACAATATAAGAAGCACAGCCAATTTAGTGAGTTATTTTGCTTTATTCCATCATATTCCAAAGTCAAGAAAGACTGTGTCATTGACTCCATTGGAAATGAGGGAGAAAAGTTGCATGTTAACCCAAAAAGAAAAAAGAAAAATGACTTTTTGAGTATAAGTTTTGGTTTCGTTTTTTACTTACAAAGTGAATTTTCTTTTTCTTTTTTAAATAATTGCAGCAAAGATATTGGCAAAACAATCCCCCACTCAACAAGCTGGGATCAGACTACAAAGCAGTCGCAGATTGGAAGTGGGTGGTTGGAGACCATTTTGTTGTTCTTTTGGGTAAACATCAAATGGACAAATATATCCCTGTATATGATGATCAAATTAAGTCACATCCCCCTTCTCATTTCTATGTTCCAAATTTCCAATATATCTTAAGGGTTTCGTCTATATGATAATTTAACTGACACTGTATAAATATACGTGACAATTTCTTATCGAGTGGAACAGAAAGTATGCTGCAGTACACCAAAAATCACTTTGTTTTTTAAAAATAAATCTTAAAATATTGCCTCAAGAGTACACTAATGTTCTCACGTTACGACCTTATCAACACACATGACTGGTTTTTTAGCCACAAAGTGTGCATTCCTCTTGGACAGCAGCCAAAGTTCTATTGCTTGAGCATTATTCTAAAAGGGTTCAACTGTATCTAGTAGAAGATTGACAAATGAAAATACAACGGTATTATGATGACTGTACCGTACTAGCCAAATTATAGTAGTACCCTTTAATCAGTAGGAAATACACGAGTAGAAAACATAACCACTCAATGGACTTATGGACATTTCATAGTACTGTTCAAATAGAAAATAATCACTGAAAGACAGACATATAGAAATAATCATTCATTGACGTGCCATTCTATTTAAATTGCTTGTAGACCATAATAAAGATGCCTATCTCTTAGTGATTATTTCTATATGTCAATGATTGCTTTTGTTATGCCCCGCACCCTCCGTAGGATCATTAAAAGGCAAAGAAGGAATTAAAGGAGATTAATGACGGTCAACGGTAATGAATTAGGAATTAAGTATGAGGATTAATTAGAAATTAATGAGAGAATTGAATATTAGAATTAATTTGTATTTAATTTAGAATTAAATAATAAAGGTTTATCCTTTAAGATAAATAGATAATAGATATAATTTAGAAACACCAAAATTTTCCCCTTTCCATATAAAAGTGACTGAACGTCAGTTCTCCCATTAGCAGAAAGAAACTGACGCGCAGTCTCTTCTCCCTCTAGGCGGTTTTGAGGCTCTTCAACCCTAGGAGAAGAATCGCTCCAGAAAGTCATCCAATCTTCCTTCATTTTTCAATCAGTTCTCGAGTAATCAAAGGCAAGTAACTTTCTTATAAGTTCCTACGATTTGTGAAAGAAAACGGCCTATTTTGCTATTAAATTGGATCACCATGCAGTAGATTCGTTCTTTGATTATGCGTATATGTTTTATGTGCTTTCGTTTCAAGATTTGGCCGATGTATATGAAAATGTGATTGTTGTTGTTGATTGAACATGTGAAATCCTGCAAATCCCTACCCCTGAATCCCTTTGTGGTGTGGTTTCATGGTTGAGGAGTGTTTGAGAGAAAAGATGGGATTTTTGGGATTGAGAGCGTTGGATAATCGAGTTCAAGGTCGAATCATTGTGCGATATGCGTATAAGCGTTTGAATTTACAGTTTTAAGCATGGATGGTAGCCGGGATTAGGCTTGGATTGATTGGGAATGAATTATGGATATTTGGTGTTCTTGGTACTGCAGATGTTGCAGAAAACGGAGAGAGGATTGGGGAAAACGCAGACATCGATCGATCTAAGTCAGGGATCGATGTCCTCAGAAGGACATCGATCGATCGACGTCTTGGTGGCTGAGAGATCGATGTCCCCAGTAGGACATCGATCGATCGATGTAGGGGGAGACTGAGAGATCGATGTCCTCAGAAGGACATCGATCGATCGATGTGGGTGAACTTGAGAGATCGATGTCCTCAGCAGGACATCGATCGATCGAAGTGGAGAGATCGATGTCCTCAGCTGGACATCGATCGATCGATGTATACGGGATGAAGTCCAGAAATTTTGTGGAAAATAGAGGAAGAAAGGGGGACGTCCGGGGAACCTTTGGGTGACTTTAGAGACTTCTTAAGACCTGATTAAAGGTAGTCTAAGTCTTGGGAACATGACCTAAGATGGTGAAACAATATTGGTGACTTCAATGGGTTCTCGAATCGAGTTCCAACGTGAATGACTTAGATGGGCTAGGAGATGAATGTACGAGGTGTTTGAGAGTTCAATGAGGAATGGTTAGGGATATTTGCTTTGGGTTGTGAACCTTAGAGTCAAGACTAAGGGTTGACGTGATGGTGGAAGCCTAAGTTATGATGTGTACGTTAGTGAAAACTTGTGTATGCTAGTACTTGCGCATGTGTACATGAACTACTTATGTGAATTGCATACGAGAATGTGGAATGAGAATGAAATGAGGAGTCTTGCATCATGGCACGTGCATTTGCATATTGATTTGAAAAGAAAGGTGCTTCGGCACAGATTTGCGAAGGTGACCTGCAATGTAAACCGGGATGGAAATTTAAGCCAGGGCGCATTGTAGGGCACAAAAGACTGTAACGTAAACCGGGATGGAAATATAAGCCGGGGCGCGTTACAGGGTATAAAGTTGTCTGTAATGCTACTCGGGATGGAAATATAAGCCGAGGTGCATTACAGGGTATAAAGTTGGCTTGTAACGTAAACCGGGATGGAATATAAGCCGGGGCGCGTTACAGGGTATAAAGTTATGTGAAGTGACCGGACATTGTGACATGCATTGCACTGTTTTGAAAGAGAAAGCGTTCATGCATACGTGAATGTGTAGTGTAGTGCATCTTTTGGCATGCATCATGAGAGTCAATGTGGTATGAACGTGAGTGGTACTTGATTGCCTATGAAGTGTTAATTGTGAACAAATTGCTGTACTTGTTTACTGCGTTATTCACTTACATATTTGGAAACTTTACAAGACATGTGCCCCACAATTCCCTGAATTATCTACTACTCATGTCTTGCCATGTGATGATCCCGTATGTCTTATAAGCGGGTTACTTGCTAGCGTTTTTCGCTAAGGGTACTGCCTTTGATTTTGCAGATGAACCCAGTTATGATATGATTTTCATTGAGGACGACGGCGAGTGGACAGAATGGGATGCATAGGTCTTATGGAGAGATTTGACTAGATAGTTTCTGTTAATTCTGGTTTTATTTCATTGGAGGTTAGATGGCTGCGACCATATACATTTGGGTATTCATGTTGTCTTTGACGTATTGCTTTGATGATTTAGATTTATGAGATATGTTTCCGCGCTTATTTCTCTTACGTCGTTGATGATGTGTATTCGAGAGATGAGACGTCTTGTAGTCTTCTCAGTAAGCTACGACGGGTGCACCGGGTCGGATTCCGCTGTCCGGGTCGGGGCGCTACAGGTGGTATCAGAGCCTAGGCTTCAGATCTACCTCGGAGACCTAGGTTATGTCATGTAGAGTCTTAAGCTATGATTTTGACCCTAAGTTGACCCATAGGTCTAAGTATGTGATCTTAGACATAAGTTTGATTGGGTTGGGTGTGTGCGAGCGTGATAAAACTTAACTCATCAGCTTTAATTTCTTCGGTCTACGAGTTCTGTTCTGTACAACGTTTATGGACTTTCAGGATTACCGTTGGAATCACCGAATGCTGATAAGCGACAATGCCTCCTAAAAAGGAAAAACCAAGGGAACGGTGGCAACGGGAACGAGAATCTCCCACCACCGCAGATGAAAGTTCCCCAAGAACTAATGGACGGTATCGCAGTGATCGCACAAGGATTTGCTCAGTAGCAGCAGCAACCTCCTCCGCCACCGTCGTACTCGGACTTGGGACTCTTCCAAAATGGATGCAGAGTGGTGCTGCAATACAACTGACACCGCCGATCACTTGGACCTAATTTTAGAATGAGTTCAAGAGATATTACATGCCGACAGTACGATCTTCAGAGCATGGCTCTAGGTGCACGGCAGAAATGTAGAATTAGGCCATGATATTAGAAAATAAGTTACGCTTTTGCCTCTAAGTCACAATCTTAGACATAAATGATGATTTGAACATAAGGCGATGATCAAGAACATAGGTACTGATCTCAGTTATAAGCGATGATTCTGAACATAAGTCATGATCTTAGACATAAGTAACGATCTTGATTAAGAGTTGACTTTAGACATAAGTACAAAAGTAGTAATAAGTGTTGATTATGTAATAAGATGCGATCTTAGAGGTAAGAATGATGATGCTAAGAACGATACTAGAAATAAGTTATGATCCTAACTATAGAGGGCCAACGGTTTTGGAAAGACGTATATCTAAGATATCCCATAACATTCTCCCTTACCTAAGGTTGATCACAACTCTCTAAGTCGTGATCTTAGTAACCCTAGTTGAACACTATATAATTGATTCGAATGAATTACGATGTTAATCAGAATATCCTAGGACAAACAATAGGTCAATATTACCGGGTCAGACAGTAACTCGGGCTGCCTTACCAAAACTGCAACATAGTACTTGACGCCACTAGGGTAAATTAGAAAAGGTCCATATTCTTACCTAGACGGTAACACCAGAGCATGCTTAGGACTAATTTGGGACCATAGCTACTAAGAAATGAATTGTAACAGTGGAGTAAATACTAAGAGATGATTTATAGTAGCATGATAGAAACGATTTATAAGCATTAGGATCAGTAAAATTAGTGAAAGATATTGCCAACGGAGTTTATAGTTTATAATTAAGATGCCCAATTTAGAATTACCAAAATAGGCCGATCATATTAGTCTTATTAGCGATATTGATCGGTAGCGACATACGAGAACCTACTATATTATACACCTGGGAACTATAAAGTGTCACAAAACCTTTAGCTAAGTGATGAACCGCTAGAAACATAGAGTTACTTGGCTTGAGTCGAGTAGGCTTGAAATTGTAAGGAAGCAAGCATGAACAAGTAATAATTGCTGTTCAGGTGAGATTAACTGAATTAGAATTAGCGGCTAAAATAACCCATTAAAAAGTGCGATGGATTAGTGTGGCGCACAGAAGTACGGTAAATGAGAATACATTAAGACGAATAATATTGAGTTGCCATGCTAGGATTGGACAGTCTCAGCCAAAGATGTTAGCATGAATAGACGAACATTAGACCTATAAGTTACGGTACTTAGGTAGAATTATCCTTGACCGTAAGAGTGGATTATAGAAATTATACGAAGTATGGACAAATATTTTTCAAGCGGTTAAGTAGTTATACATGAGCACGTACGCCAAAATATACCCTATATTTCAAAGATTTTTTTTCAATTTTTCTAAGTATTTTAACTAGGGTGCTTATCTATATAGTCTGCTAACTTAACAATGCTATATTTTCTTCCATAGTCGTATTTCAACCTGATGGAATTTCAACTACTATTGACAAACTATGGAAAATAGATACATTTTAAAATGTTGATGATTTGAAGAGCAATATGTGTATATATCTCTTATGTTATTCCACAAATTTTCGTTTAGCTATGTTTATCATGTTAAAATAATTTGTGTTGTCGACTATTGATATTGCAAGCCTTTTATTTTGGAATTGTCAACCGCTTGCCATGAAGTTACCTAATTTTGTAAACAAAAGTAGTTTCAAAACATACATTTTTCAGAGAAAGAGATATGCCATTTCCAAATTGCTTCATAAAACTTTACGTCGTGAAGTTCCAAATGGTTTTAAGGAGGTCTTACCTGAAACGCTTTTGTGAGTAGGTTATACTCATATATTTTTTTCCTTGTTTGAGACACTCGTGCGAACAAGTTAGTCATTCCTTTTATAAGAGGTCACGCGAAACAATACCCGCGAGAACGAGTTTATAATACTTTAGCTCGCATGGTTACAAAAAAAAAATTTAGAGATACTGTATAAATAGTTAAAGCTATATTTTGAATTATAGTCACTTAAACTACATTTTACAAAAAAAAAAAGAAGCATGTCCATACATATATTTCGTATACTAGGCTTATGACGGTATCTCTGAGAAATTAAGAGCATGATCATAGAGCTAGTTGGTAAGTATATAGGAACTGCTTTTGAGGACTTAGTCGTGTTAAGGAGGGGTAACGATTACCATCCTGGCATACACAAGGATGTTAGTATGATTGAGCATCTGAGTGATAAATCATATGTGATAAGTTTATGAAGCGGGTATAGTAGGTTACAATAAGTTGGGTGAAACACGTCAAGTGGTGTAAGTGGAAGATTGTAAACACTCATTATCGAGGACTAAGTAAGGACTGAATCGCATAAGGATTAGGGCCCCCTTGAGAGACGTTAGCATTGACTAAATTAAATCGTACTGGAGTACATTGTATTTCGAAAAAATATATATGGCTTCAGGGATGAGTCTTGTGAGCAGAGCGTAAGTTAAAGATTGAGTTACACCTAAGAACTGACTTTAGAGGGTTGTTCATGATAACCAATATAAGTACGATATAGCCCGACGATTAAGTTATGAAGCCATTATAATGACGGTAACCTTAAGGTTGATTCAAGGACTATACAAGAATAGGTTACGATCTATCGGACGGAGGACAATGGATTTAAAGAGTACATTGTGTACATACATACTGAATGATTTGAGAACTTAGTCCTGTATCGAGGAAGTGAAATGGGTATCATACCAGAATACGTAAGGGATACTAATTTCGGTCATGATCTAAGTAAATAAATTATGAGGGGACTATACTAAGTCATTGATTTCGTAACGCACAAGTTTCGAGGACGAAACTTTTTTGTAAGGGGGGTGGAATGTTATGCCCCGCACCCTCCGTAGGATCATTAAAAGGCAAAGAAGGAATTAAAGGAGATTAATGACGGTCAACGGTAATAAATTAGAATTAAGTATGATGATTAATTAGAAATTAATGAGAGAATTGAATATTATAATTAATTTGTATTTAATTTAGAATTAAATAATAAAGGTTTATCCTTTAAGATAAATAGATAATACATATAATTTAGAAACACCAAACTTTTCCCCTTTCCATATAAAAGTGACTGAACGTCAGTTCTCCCATTAGCAGAAAGAAACTGACGCGCAGTCTCTTCTCCCTCTAGGCGGTTTTGAGGCTCTTCAACCCTAGGAGAAGAATCGCTCCAGAAAGTCATCCAATCTTCCTTCATTTTTCAATCAGTTCTCGAGTAATCAAAGGCAAGTAACTTTCTTATAAGTTCCTACGATTTGTGAAAGAAAACGGCCTATTTTGCTATTAAATTGGATCACCATGCAGTAGATTCGTTCTTTGATTATGCGTATATGTTTTATGTGCTTTCGTTTCAAGATTTGGCCGATGTATATGAAAATGTGATTGTTGTTGTTGATTGAACATGTGAAATCCTGCAAATCCCTACCCCTGAATCCCTTTGTGGTGTGGTTTCATGGTTGAGGAGTGTTTGAGAGAAAAGATGGGATTTTTGGGATTGAGAGCGTTGGATAATCGAGTTCAAGGTCGAATCATTGTGCGATATGCGTATAAGCGTTTGAATTTACAGTTTTAAGCATGGATGGTAGCCGGGATTAGGCTTGGATTGATTGGGAATGAATTATGGATATTTGGTGTTCTTGGTACTGCAGATGTTGCAGAAAACGAAGAGAGGATTGGGGAAAACGCAGACATCGATCGATCTAAGTCAGGGATCGATGTCCTCAGAAGGACATCGATCGATCGACGTCTTGGTGGCTGAGAGATCGATGTCCCCAGTAGGACATCGATCGATCGATGTAGGGGGAGACTGAGAGATCGATGTCCTCAGAAGGACATCGATCGATCGATGTGGGTGAACTTGAGAGATCGATGTCCTCAGCAGGACATCGATCGATCGAAGTGGAGAGATCGATGTCCTCAGCTGGACATCGATCGATCGATGTATAGGGGATGAAGTCCAGAAATTTTGTAGAAAATAGAGGAAGAAAGGGGGACGTCCGGGGGAACCTTTGGGTGACTTTAGAGACTTCTTAAGACCTGATTAAGGTAGTCTAAGTCTTGGGAACATGACCTAAGATGGTGAAACAATATTGGTGACTTCAATGGGTTCTCGAATCGAGTTCCAACGTGAATGACTTAGATGGGCTAGGAGATGAATGTACGAGGTGTTTGAGAGTTCAATGAGGAATGGTTAGGGATATTTGCTTTGGGTTGTGAACCTTAGAGTCAAGACTAAGGGTTGACGTGATGGTGGAAGCCTAAGTTATGATGTGTACGTTAGTGAAAACTTGTGTATGCTAGTACTTGCGCATGTGTACATGAACTACTTATGTGAATTGCATACGAGAATGTGGAATGAGAATGAAATGAGGAGTCTTGCATCATGGCACGTGCATTTGCATATTGATTTGAAAAGAAAGGTGCTTCGGCACAGATTTGCGAAGGTGACCTGCAATGTAAACCGGGATGGAAATTTAAGCCGGGGCGCATTGTAGGGCACAAAAGACTGTAACATAAACCGGGATGGAAATATAAGCCGGGGCGCGTTACAGGGTATAAAGTTGTCTGTAATGCTACTCGGGATGGAAATATAAGCCGAGGTGCATTACAGGGTATAAAGTTGGCTGTAACGTAAACCGGGATGGAAATATAAGCCGGGGCGCGTTACAGGGTATAAAGTTATGTGAAGTGACCGGACATTGTGACATGCATTGCACTGTTTTGAAAGAGAAAGCGTTCATGCATACGTGAATGTGTAGTGTAGTGCATCTTTTGGCATGCATCATGAGAGTCAATGTGGTATGAACGTGAGTGGTACTTGATTGCCTATGAAGTGTTAATTGTGAACAAATTGCTGTACTTGTTTACTGCGTTATTCACTTACATATTTGGAAACTTTACAAGACATGTGCCCCACAATTCCCTGAATTATCTACTACTCATGTCTTGCCATGTGATGATCCCGTATGTCTTATAAGCGGGTTACTTGCTAGCGTTTTTCGCTAAGTGTACTGCCTTTGATTTTGCAGATGAACCCAGTTATGATATGATTTTCATTGAGGACGACGGCGAGTGGGCAGAATGGGATGCATAGGTCTTATGGAGAGATTTGACTAGATAGTTTCTGTTAATTCTGGTTTTATTTCATTGGAGGTTAGATGGCTGCGACCATATACATTTGGGTATTCATGTTGTCTTTGACGTATTGCTTTGATGATTTAGATTTATGAGATATGTTTCCGCGCTTATTTCTCTTACGTCGTTGATGATGTGTATTCGAGAGATGAGACGTCTTGTAGTCTTCTCAGTAAGCTACGACGGGTGCACCGGGTCGGATTCCGCTGTCCGGGTCGGGGCGCTACAGCTTTGCTAGAGCTAACGCCTCTAGGAGTATCCGTACAGGGTAGATATTGGGATACAAGACATTTTGACTATCCACGAAAATTTGCTGCATTAGAACACTCATCGGAAAAGCTTCATGACGCGTACATATAAAAAGACAAAAGTTTATGGTGAAGTCGGATCTTCACTAAGGATCAGAGATGATTCCAACGAGTGACGTCGTTAACTCTCCGTTAATTGTCGGTGACGGTTCTCTTGCTGACTTGCACAGGTAACACTATTAGAGGATCCGGGGACTATGGTCCCGGGTAAAACCCTCCGACGCTCAAGTCTGTGTTAAGCCTTGTCATGATATGATATGAATATTTTAAGTTTGAAGTGTTTTTCTTAGTCTCTGATAAAAAACCTGGACTTTTATCTTTTTACTGTTAGGAAGATGGTGAAATTTTTGGCTTGAATTCAGCTTGCCCTTTTCTCTCTTTCTTTCATTGTTTTTATCTGGCCGGAGAAGCCAATGCATGTTTTGGTGGTTAGGTCCACGGCACGTGTCGGGACAGTGGTGCCTCTGCATGTTTTGCCATGTGGCCCCAATTGTCGCTGCGCTGTCCTCTGTTGGGCATCTGGTAGGTGCCTGCTGAGGTGTCCTAACTGGACCCAAGAGTGTTCAGTAAAAATCTTGTTTCACTCGGCCGAGCTCAGCAGCCAAGCTTGCTGAAGGGTAAGTCTTGTGGGGTTGTATGAGCCCGTTACTGTGCCGAGCTGAGATGGATGAGCTTTGGCCGAGCTGACCTCGTAAGGCCGAGGCGGAGCACGGAGCGGAGCTCGACCCCCGTGAGGACCTTGTAATTCTGCCTAGTTATTAGGCGGGAATGTGTTGGCCGAGGTTGACTAGTCAAGGTCGACTTGAGGTTTGAGACCTTACCGAGCAGAGGTAAACTTTGCCGAGTGCCAAGGATCTGGCGGAGAAGAACTTTGCTTAAGTTGACCGTTTGTTGACCAACGTAGAAGTCCTCTGTCTCATCCATCTGTTGGGTTTTGGTATCATCGGTCTACAAACACATTTTCTCTACTCATCAACATTTTGCAAGTGAGGAATTGTTGGAAAATATGGACGGAAGATGTCTAATCTCTCAACGAACAATTTTGAGGGTCGAGCATATTAGAAGAGAAAATCAAGGCAGAGCAATAACAAAGTAATTGTCTTTTTTAAAACAAATTTGTTTCTACAATATATATAGTAGAATATGTGATAAATGCTTTTTAAGATACTAAGACTGACTCTTTGATTTGTTCTTCAAGAAATAGTGTTTAATTTGACTTTAGAAGTGTTTCATGTGAGAGAATTTTGTGGTGAAAGGGAGGGGGAAAAAAGAAGCGTAGCTTTTTTGTTTTCGCAAAAGTGGCATCTAAAAATGCTTGTGTATATATATTTTAAATTTTTTAAATGAGAGTTAATTTTTTCATACCTCTACAAAAACTTAACTTCAAGGTGGTTTATGACAATTCACTAGTGAATCCATGTGTCTCAAGGTTCAACTTTTATCAAATGTCATGAAAAGACAACAAAATATGTTGTTGCTCTTTTAAGAGTCGGATCAGTTGATCTAGAGGTTAAATGATGGAGTTTGAATGATCAACCTCATAGTTAAACAATGACTTCAACCTCTATGACTATTTTGTTAGATGTCAAATTATGGGTCCATCAGTCGACCTAGAAATGGAACGATCACATTGACCGTTTCATCTACATACAGATGAGTACAAAACATCATCTTTTGATAAAAAAATCCAAACTTAATATCTAGCTTTACACAAGTGTAGAACACTTTGTTAAATACTTTTATGTATTTTTTCCAAGCCTAGAAAATGAGGAGTAGCAAAGAGAAAATCCAAACTCCATACGGCCCTTCCACCCCTTGTTTTTTTCATTTTTTTCCCTCTTTAGTGGACTAAGCCATTCCATTCATTGATTGAGAAAAAGGGAGAAGCAATTTCTATGTTACTTATTTATTTTTCCTTTATTTGTGCAAACTGACTCACGGCATTGACCTGGATTTTCATTAATTTCATTTAAATAATAGAAGTGGAAAGTTCACATGTTAATATTTTCTTTCTATTTCAAGATTTTTCGTAATCAACCAAAGCAAAACTGCTGTACAATGTCTAGCTGAGGACGTTTGTGTAGTCATGTTTAAAGAGCGTTCTCGGTGTACTAGACTTCTGCGTTTACGTAGAGTCCGGAGAGAGACCGAATAGTTTTGTGATATGATGTACGCAGTTTTATCCTCTATTTTATGCAAGAGACTGTTTCCGCGGCTTGAACCTATGATATTAAGGTTACAAAACAATAACTTTAACATTTGATACAAAGCTCGTCGTCTTGTGTAGTCGTGTCTAAGGCTATATTATTCACATCTCTCGCATCCCTCCAACACTTGGCTAGTAAAAAATTAGGTAACAAAAATTTACATTGTCTGATGATGTATTTTTTTTTAAAAAAAAATTGAAGAATCGAACAAACAGAGACCTTAGCAATCTTGGCTAGTAAATATCTACATAGAAAAACGAAAAGGAATTAATGGTGGGAGCTACAGGGCATGACCAACAAACTTTCATTTTAGAACATTGCTGGCACTTGCTTAGTGTTAACATACTTATTTAGCAAGAAGTTATAACGTTAAAGTATAAACCAAAAAAATAAGGCGAAAATACTTTCACACACGATCTTTTTCTGGCATTTATACGTATTACGATCCAGCTTTTCTGTGAATCCTGTGTAAACGCGGAAAACTATTATTCTAAAAACGTCCTTTACCTTTGCACAACATGAGCTCTTTACTTTGGGCTTTTTTCCCGTAAACTTTCCAGATCCTGTGTAAACGCGGAAACCTAATATACCAAGAACGTGTTAAGTAAGATAGAATGAAATTGTAGAGAATGTTTTCTTCTGTATATTCATTCATGAAAAACATCCGCATATACATCTTCTTCTTATACACTTAGGACCATCCTACATAAGGTAAGAAATCACAATCACACTACAATCACTCCTAATGATATTACAAAATCTTCCTATAATTACTCACAATCATTGACTAATACGTACATTAATTACACAATATACACTTTCCTAACACTCTCCCTCAAGCTGAGCTGGGGAATCTACAATGCTCAACTTGACCAATACTTCATCAAACGCCTTTCAAGCAACAACTTTGGTCAGAATATCTGCTAGATGATCTTCCGTTGGAGCAAACAGAAGCTCTACCACCCCACTTTCAAGTTTCTCTTTGATGAAATGTCGATCTATTTTCACGTGTTTAGTTCGATCGTGTTGTACAGGATTTTCTGAGATAGTAATCGAGGCCTTGTTATCACATATTAATCTGGCTGGACGATTAACCGGAATGCTCAAATCAATCATCAATTTTCTTAACCACAATATTTCCATAATGCCTTTCGCAATCCCATGAAACTCAGCTTCAGCACTGGAAAGGGCTACTACCTTTTGTTTCTTACTTCTCCATGTGACTAGGTTCCCTCCTATAAGCGCAAAGTATCCTGATGTTGACCGCCGATCCACTATGTTTCCTGTCCAATCTGCATCAGTATATACCTTGATGTCCATATGTCCATGATTTCTGAACCAGATACCCCGTCCAGATGTACCCTTCAAGTACCGTACAATTCTCATAACTGCGTCCATATGATGACTCTGAGGTCGGTGCATAAACTGACTCACAAGTCCGACTGCAAAAGAAATATCTGGCGAGTATGTGCTAAATATATGAGCTTTCCAACTAACCTCTGGTATCTCCCTCGGTCCGCATCTGGCCTCCCTTCTTCAAACTCCAATTTTTGGTTCACAAACATAGGTGCTTTAGCAGGCTTGCAATCCAACATACCCACTTCTGCAAGTAAGTCCAGTATATATTTTTGCTGAGAGATGAAGATCCCTTGGGCAGAATGTGTTACCTCGATTCCTAAGAAATACCTTATGTCTCCAAGATCTTTCATTTCAAACTCCGAGAATAATTTTTGTTTTAACAATGTCATTTCTTCTATGTCATCTCCTGTAATAATCATGTCGTCTACATAGATAATAAGACAAGTTACACGTGTTCCATTTTTCTTGATGAACAGCGTATGATCGACATTACTCTACTTGTAGTTTTATTTCTTCATCAATGTAGTGAATCTCACAAATCATGCTCTAGGAGACTGCTTGAGTCCATACAACGATCATCGCAACCGGGACACTTCATTTTCTACAAACTCATCAGTGAACCCTGGAGGCGCATTCATGTATACCTCTTCCTTTAACTCCCTATGAAGAAAAGCAATTTTAACATCATACTGGTGGAGAGGCCAATTTTTCGTAGCTGCTACTGAGAAGAGTACCCTGATTGTGTCAAGCTTTGCTACTGGTGAAAAAGTCTATGTGTAATCAATGCCATAAGTCTTGAGTATATTCCCTCGCAACAAGCCGTGCTTTATACCTTTTAATACTCTCATCAGCCATGTAATTGATAGTGTATACCCACCTGCATCCAATGGTTGTTTCCCGAGAAAATCTCACTTATTAGCCTAAGGTTTGGCCCATTACTCAGTTAGCAGCCTAACGTTGATGAAACTCACTTAACAATAACTCTTTTGCCGAAATGTCTCACTTGTAGCCAGGTGACCGTTGACCAACCGTTGACCAGGCGTTGACTTTCTCAGACCAACCAGAAGTTGACACGTGACACCCTTTTTTTTTTAATTAAAAAAATAAATTTGTATTTTTGAATAAAGTGATTTAAAGAAATTTAAAAATTCTAAAAAATTGTAAAAATTAATTAAAAAATATTTTAAAAATAAAAAAATTAGGAAAAAAAGATAAAAAAATA
>AP025044.1:3964455-4132786 GCA_036186865.1 Eustoma russellianum
AACTTACTCATAACGCTCCGACCACCTCCGCGTCCCCTCCCCCACCCCCTCCTCTCGCGAATTTTTTTAAATGTTTTTTATTTTGCAAACTCAAATCTACTCTGTTATACGGCTATTTATAAATACCAAATCATCATATGATGATTGGGTATTATGCATAGCCATTATGAATAGCCCTATAGCAAAATAGATTTGCGGCAAACCCATTTTTTGATACTTATGAATAGCCATATGCGGGTGTGGATTTGCGTCAAACTCATTTATGTTTTAAAAAAAATTCGCGAGAGGATGGGGTGGGGGAGGGGACGCGGGGGTGGTCGGAGCGTTATGAGTAAGTGAGAAAAAAAATTAAAAAAATTTTTTGGCCCGGGGGTTCGGGGGGATGGTGTGGCGTGGGGGTAGGAGCTTTGTGGGTGAGTTGAAAAAATTTTAAAATTTTTTTGGGGTGTGCGCGGGGGGGTGGGGGCAGGGGACGGGGGTGGTTGTGACATTATGTGTGAGTTAGAAAAAATTTTAAAAAAAAATTCGCGAGAGGAGGGGGTGAGGGAGGGGACGCGGGGGTGGACCGGGTGGTTGTAGCATTATGAGTGAGTAAGAAAAAAAAATTTAAAATTTTTTTTTGGCGCTGGGTGGGGGTGGGGCGTGGGAGGTGGGGGTGGTGTCGCATGGGGGTAGGTGGGGGTGCTGGGGTGTTAAGGGTAATTTTTTATTTTTTTATCTTTTTTTTCCTAATTTTTTGATTTTTAAAATATTTTTTAATTAATTTTTACAATTTTTTAGAATTTTTAAATTTTTTTAAATCACTTTATTCAAAAATACAAATTTATTTTTTTATTTAAAAAAAGGGTGCCACGTGTCAACTTCTGGTTGGTCTGAGAAAGTCAACGCCTGGTCAACGGTCACCTGGCTACAAGTGAGACATTTCGGCAAAAGAGTTGTTGTTAAGTGAGTTTCATCAACGTTAGGCTGCTAACTGAGTAATGGGCCAAACCTTAGGCTAATAAGTGAGATTTTCTCGTTGTTTCCCACTTGGAAGTGGAACCTTATCCCAAATGTTATTTTTGTGTAACGCCCTTATTTCTTCTTTCATCGCCTCACACCATTCAGGTTGACTCATGGCCTCCTCGACTGTCCTAGGAACCACATCATCACACACTGACGACAAGAAAAACCCTTTGCACCAGTTATTGGATACATTCCTCCTTTTGACACCTTATTGGGTGAGTATCTCACTGGAGGTTTTCCTCTGTTCTGCCGTGGAGGTAATACTCTGCCCTATTTTGTCGAAACGTCCTGATTACCCTAAGTAATTTCACATATATCAGGGCATGGGCTGGGAGGATTATCATTAGTGGCGTCATTAGTGGCTAAATCAGGGGTGGTCAAAGAAGCAGTCGATATTGGTAAATCAAGAGAAGAGGATACCTGATTCTGCAAGGTACTCGCCTGAGGAGGATCATTGGTCGATGGTGTAGAAGGCAGTATCATGCTGTCGTCGATAGAAAAAGTACAGTCGGCGTCACCTACTTGCCGTGTTAGAACCGTACTCAGTGAACTAGGATTATAGAGCCAGTCATAGGTTTCACCAGTCATCCCCCCTTGAGGCTAAGACTGGGTAGAATAAAAATACTCATGCTCGAGAAATGTGCAGTCCATGGTAATATGGATGCGACGAGTGCGAGGATTATAACACTGATAGCCTTTTTGAGATAAAACATACCCTACAAACACATATTTATTGGCGCACGCATCTAGCTTGGAGCGTTGAGAAGATGGGATGTGGACAAATACCATACAACCAAAAATTTTAGGGGGTAGAGTAAGGGCTGAAGGTACTTCGGTGTGTGAAGCAAGAACCGACAGTGGAGTACGATGATCCAGAATTTTGATAGGTAAGCGATTTAGTAGATATGTGGAGGTGGAAACAGCCTCGGGCCAGAAGTATTTGGGGACTTGAGATTCGAGCATGATGGCGCGGGTCATTTCAAGAAGTACTCGGTTTTTCTGTTCAGCCACATCATTTTGTTCAGGTGTGTGTGAACAAGAGGTCTGATGAATAATACCACGATCTTGAAAGAACTCTTTAAACATATTGTTGACATATTCTCTTCCATTGTCGGAGTGAAGGACTTGGATATTGGTATAAAACTGAGGTGGCGTTTGGTTGGGGGAAATGGGAATGAGGGAATGGGTTTGGAGGAATTCAAACCCATTCCGGCTGTTTGTTTGGGGTAAATGAGGGAATGTATTTCATTTTGATATCCAACTATTTGGTAATGGATATCGTTTTTTGATATACTAGGCCCCCACTTATCTATCAAAATGTTGGAATGGGGGAATGGGGAGCCGCCGGTCAATGCTACCGGCAGCCGGCCGCCGCCAGTCCGCCGCCGGTCCGTCGGCGCAGGCGACCACTATTCCGACCGGTCACTATTCTCATTCCCACTTTGATACCAAACAACTATCACTTTTAACCCCAAACCCATATCCTCCAAACACATTCCCTATCATACCCATTCCGATTCTAATTCCGATTCCCAAGTGCCAACCAAATACCACCTGAGTATGAATCATGTTATAGAACTGAACAAATGTAGAATAAACATCAGACTTATTCATGAGAAAATAGATCCATGTCATACGAGAAAAATCATCCACAATTGTAACAAAATACTGATAACCAAGAGTCATGGGGTGTGGAGAATGACCCCACACATCTGAATGTATTAAACTAAACAAGGTTTTGACCCCGAGTATTATTAATTTTACAAGTAGAGTGATGATGTTTGGCACGTAAACACGTGTCACAAGATAAAGTAAGTCCAGACTTAGAAAATGAAGGAAATAGTAATTTCATATAACTTAGCGAGGGATGACAGAGACGCGGTGCCATAACCATAGCTGCTGATGAACAGTCCCATGGCAAGATTGGACCGGCCCTGTTGTACCACATCTGTGACGTAGTACAGTCCTTCCTTCTCAATGTCACGCCCAATAATCACCCTCAAGCGAATATCCTGCAGTAAACGGAAGGTAGGGTACATAAGTACATCACAGTGTAATTCACGGGTAAGTTGGCTAATAGACAGTAATTTTGACGAGAGTACAGGTACATAAAGACAATTATTTAAGTGCAAATTAGAGTTAATAGAGATGGTACCCCCACTGGAGACTAGAATGAGTGATCCGTTGGGCGTTTTAATATGGGTTTTGGTAGGATTGGTCCATTGTTGAAAATCATGAGGATTTTTAGTCATGGTGTCGGTTGCGCCACTGTCAAGGACCCAGGTAGAGTATGTCGAAGTAGTCGAAAACACTCGGGCGGTTGGTGTATGGTGCGTTTGTGGTGTGGACTGAGGGGTTAAATTGGAAATCAGGGAAACTTGAGGGGCCAGTTGGAGCTGTGTAAAAGTTGAGGGATCAGAATTTGGGTTTTCTGGAATTTGAAGGACGGCGACCGAAATATGGAAATTCTCAGGGGTCTCAGGAGCAATTTCTGCAGGGGCATTTGGGGACAAACACAATAAATTAGGGTTGGGGTTTTTGTACCTGAACCATTTGTTGCGTTGTCTTCCACCATCCCTTCTCCTTCAGCTTTGGAAGCTGCAGCTGCCGCCATGCCTTTCTGTCCGTCTGTCTGCTTCCTCTTCCCTTCATACCACTCTGGATACCCAATAATCTGGAAGCAGTTTTCCTTTGTATGCCTCTTCTGGCCACAGTGTTTGCAAACCAAGGCCTCCTTGTCTTCTCCACGTTTAGAAAGGCCAGATCTTTGGTTTCCCCTGCCCCGTCCTTGTGCTGCTCCTCGTCCCTGCGATACTCCTGAGTCACGGCCTTTGGTAGCAGACGTATATATTGCCAGGTCGTGACCTATGGCTCCATGTGATGAACCATCTTCTGAGGGAACCTTTAAAACTGCGGCCCTTTCTTCAGCCCTCTTGATTTCTCTGTATGCAGTCTCTAGACTGGGTAGTGGGTCTCTCTTGAGCAAATCATTTTTCTCATAGTTGTATTTTTCATCAATGGCAATCAAAAATTGATATAAACGAAGGGCTTCCATCTTTTTATTGTGTACATTAATATCTGTGGTGCATGTCATAGGATTTGGCTCATGGGCATCTATGGATGTCCATAGATCCTGCAATCGGTTCTAGCAAAGATTCAATGCTCCCTCCCCCTTGTCTCACCAGGCTGGCTCTTCGATGAAGGTCATATGCTCTGAGAGAGTCAGCCCCAGACCCGTATGTGAGAGCTAGGTCATCCGACAGTGCTTTTGCAGTGGGATACCTAGTCACATTCACAATAGCGACGACTCAATTGTCTGTATGATCCATGTGAATTCAGTATTATCCTCTTGTTCCCACTGAGGATATTCTGGTACAGTTGGTTGTGGTGGAGGAGGAACACCAGTAAGGTGATGCCTCCTCCCTCTGCCTATGATTGCGCGCAGTATTAGTGGTGACTAAATGGCGTAGTTATTTCCATTGAGTTTAACTGAAATGGACAGGTTTTCTGAAGGCCACTAGATGGTCTGTGCTTGTACTGGGGTTGCAACTGGCCGGGTAGGTGTGTTCTGGAGTATGTTGGCAACTTGAAGGGCGAGGTCTGAAAGATTGGGTGTTTTAGGTTCACTGGATTCTGGATCTGACATGGCTGTTAATTTTTTTTTTTTGATGGACATGTGGAGATTTCGTTACACTTGATTTGTCAGATGGCTGAGACAAGGTAAAGAACAGTAACGCCAAATGGTAGAGATAAGGTAAGGCCGGAACAGGCATGGCCGAATAAGTATAGGCAATGATGAACACTTTCTGAGCATCCACTCAGAAAATCTTCAATTCTTTTTTGATGAGGGAGTGGGTTCTCCCCCCACCTGTACCAGAGGCCCCTTAGCCAGGTGGGATGTAAATCGAGGGATGTGCTCCACCGGCAGCCCTGCAAAGGGAGAGGACACACGAGACTCAGCCAGCCCAGAGGCAACCCTTGTAATATTTCAACAAGGATTGTCTCCACACGGACTCGAACTCGGGACGTCGGGGTTCTAGCCCCAATCACCTTTGCCACTTACCACTGGACTATGCCCCTGGGGGCGAAAATCTTCAATTCTTGAAGGAGAGTAGGACCACTCCCGCTCTGATACCATGTTAAGTAAGATAGAATGAAATTGTAGAGAATATTTTCTTCTGTATATTCATTCATGAAAAACATCCGGATATACACCTTCTTATACACCTAGGATCATCCTACATAAGGTAAGAAATCACAATCATACTACAGTCACTCCTAATGATATTACAAAATCTTTCTATAATTGCTCACAATCATTGACTGATACATACATTAATTACACAATATACACTTTCCTAACAGAACGTCCTTTACCTTCCTTTACCTTCGCACAACATGAGCTCTTTCCTTTGGGGTTTTTTCGTAAGTTCAAAATCTTGAAGGAAAGCCCTTATTCATGATTTGTGTATTTTGTTTCTTTTGGTATGTTTTCATTTTTCCCCCATGTATTTCATCCGTTTTCTTGTCTATGTGTGTGTATATATATTTCAAGTATGTTAACACATTGAAACACTTAAAAACCTCTAATTCAAGTGTTTTAATTGTTTATTATTTTATGTGTTTTTCTTTCAAATGTTTTTGCACAAAATAGACTTGAAAAAGATACAAGAAAACAGTTCAAAAATATAACAAAACTATAAAAAAAATACAAAAAAATAAACAAAAGATATTGAAGATGTTTGGAATAGAAACCTCTCTCAACGAAACTAAAAGGTTAGTTGCATAACGCAGGAAATAAACTCAAAACACTTGTCCAAGTCCCACCAATGAGAACCTTGATTTTAGCCATCGAACTAATTTATCTACAATTACAAAGTAAGTCAAATTGGGAACAGATATTTTGGGAAGAATATTATTTTATTAAAATGGTAATCATTTACTGATTTAGGCCTATAGTCAGCTAAGGAACCCATTTTGTAATTTTCTATTGCTGAAAGAATCCTTTATGCTTTCCACTAATTGTTTTTAGTGGCTAAAGCCAAAATCCCCCGTAAACAATTCCTCGAATCATACAGCTACCCAACATGCCTGTCGATCTCTAATTGGCTACCCCCAAATTCCCAGTCAGCCACTCCTGAAAATCTTGACACGTCCCGAGTTCTTCAGCGCACCATGTTAAACTGCATTTAAAATACAAACAGTAATCAATTTATTAGATGAAGGATCTCATGGATTTGTGCGAAGCTTGAAGAAAAACCGGATAGCTTTGTCAATATTTCACATTTATATATTTTTTATTTGTAAATAAACAAATACTGAGATGCCTAATGTTATTCATTGAGGTGAGTGAGTGTTGATAAGTCAGAAATAATCATCCGTTAGACAACAACGGTCAACGGCAGATTCGGGGTATGAGGTGTTAACCCCTGTAGCTCGGCCACTGCTGCTCGACTATGTTATACCTCGGTCGTAGCCAAAGGCCCCTAACCACGATATATCTCGGCCTCAACGTGTCTCGGTCATAATACACCTCGGCTAAAAGGCCTCAACGTATCCCGTCCATAACGTGACTCGGCCTAACACATATCGGCCTCAATTCACCCTAGGCCGGTAGTCGCAGATTACACCCCAGGTGTCAAGTATGGGTTAGACAAACAGTGTCATCATGATAGGCCGGCTTGCATTTTATAGAGTCGGTCACTGACACCGTATTGGTCAATTGGACCTTGACAAACAGACTCTACGGCCTACTACGGCCTAGGTCACCTCGGACACTTTGGATATTAACAAAGGGGTCAAACTCGGTCCCTGGAGTTTACCCTAGGTACTCCTCCTAGGTAAAACTCCTTTCCAGATGTCTGTAGCAAGCTTACTCAACCAGGCACAACGACACATGGCAAGCATGCAGAAGACGGTCATCTTTATGACCTCCTTGCGTGTCTCGTACTCAGAATCCTACACATGCATTGGCTCAGGTAGTCAAACGGTGACTGACCTTCCCCACAGTGAAATAACCAGGTTTACCAGAAATACTCCATAAATTTACTAATCAAGCATTTAAACTTTACCATAAATGGCCTCAACTGACTTGAGCGTCGGAGGATTTTACCCGGGGCCATAGTTCCCAGTTCCTCTAACGTTGTTCCTTGTGCAGATCAGCCGACCAGGCTAAGTTCAAACAACTAACGGAAGGTTGACGGCATACCCCCAGGTCACACTTATTACTTGGTGATAAATCCGACATCATCAAATTGGCGCTAGAGGAAGGGCCCGAACCTCCGAATAAAAGTTCTTTTTTAGCATTCAGTTGACGCTGGAAAGTTCGTTGTCATCCCTTGATATGGGACGAGGACCACGTGAAGGATTGGAGGAGTCTCCTAATCCTCGTCATCTCAGAGAGGCTCATTGTGGTCTTCCGGGGCAGAACTCTAGGGGACCAGAAATAGGGGCGAAAGATGTTCCTGGAGTAACGGTGGAAGAGCGGGACAAAGCCATGAAATATGTGGCTGAGAATTTGAAAGTATTTAAGGCCGTAGTGGAGCGGCTCAAAAGGAAGCACCCCGAGGTTGAGGACATGGAGGAAGACCTTTTTCCTCTTTATCCCCCGGGAAAGCCCCATCAACAGTCCTCTTATGGCCCCCAGGGCTTCATGGCTGACGCCAGACGGGGCAGTATTAGAGCCCCAACCGTGGAGTCGGTGCCCCGGCCTAGGCAGCGCCTGGGTGTAATGCTCCGATCCTTTAAGAGTGTTCCACAAGAGATTGAAGATCGTCGTAGGCCGAAAAGTCACCACGGAGAGCCTAGGTCAGAGTATATGAGAGTAATTCAGGAGAGTCCATTTTCTTGGGACATCGCTGAATACTTGGCACCGGATAATTTTAAGGTGCCTAAGATGGACACCTACGACAGATCCTCAGATCCAACTGATCATCTTTTCCAGTTTTATACCGCTATGAGTTTGAAAAATGTGACTGATCCACTGCGCTGCAAGACTTTTCCTATGTACTTGCGGGGAAAGGCCAAAAGATGGTTTCAGGAGCTCCCACCCCAATCGGTGGAATCGTTTAGACAATTAGCGCAAAAGTTCAAATCGCAATTTGTATCTAGTGCTCCTTTTGTTAAAAATTCTTCGCACTTGATGACCTTGAGACAGGGTCCCGAGGAGTCAGTGTTGAAATATATGCAGCACTTTTCGGATGATTCACTGCAGGTTAGTGACCGAAACGAATGGGTTAAAGCAGCAGTTTTTATTAATGGCCTCAGAGTTGGCCGCCTCTTCTCTCAATTAGCTGAGGAGGGGCCTACGTCATTAAAGGAGTGTCTGAAGAAAGCACATCAGTTTTCCCGAGGCGAGGAGGCAAACAGGTTGAAGAGAGAAGCCGAACAGGGTTCTCGGCAGGAAGGTCGACCCAGCTCAAAGGGAGATCAGCGTGAGGGAAAAGACCGCGATCGACGCAGTGCGTTTGATCGCATAAGCGGCCGAGGTAGAGGTGGCAGGGAAGGTCTGCCCCTTTTGGCCACAAAAGATAGAATTTTATCCGTCATGGAAGAGGATGGCTTGAGGACCGACCCCAAACCTCTGGCCGGCCCTAGAGACAAGAGAGATCCTAAGTTATACTGCCGCTATCATCGTGACATCGGCCACGATACAGAAGATTGCCGACAGCTAGCTCAGGCGATTCGAAAGTTGATAGAGCAGGGTCATTTCAAACATTTCTATAGCCCTCGCTCATGCCTCAATAATCGTTTGGATTTCTGCAAGAGTCCCAAGAAAGATAAATGTCGGCCAGAGACTCCGTCTCGGCATCCCAGGTCGGACGACGACGAGGAACGAAGCCGACGTGGGGCTGCAGGGCAGCCTCAGGTTAACTCCATTATATACACCATTGCAGGAGGGCCACTTCAGAAAGGCCATGGGGAGCCCAGCTCGGCAGGGTCTTCATCTGAACCCCTACTAAACAGAGGAGGTTAACTTGGGAAGTGGTCTATGAACCAGAAGACTTTATCCCGTTGGACTCTAACAACACGGGCCTCATGATAGACTTGTGCGTACACTTAGCCCCTGATAACATAGTGGAGATACGCAGAGTATATGTGAATACCGGAAGCGCGGTAATTGTGATGTACTATAGTGTATATAAACAATTGGGTCTAGTAGCCTCCTTAATGATGCCGGTAACTTCGTCCCTGTATGGTTTTACCGGCATGGCAGTTCGGCCAGCCGGCCTGGTTATTCTTAGTGCCAGCTTTGGAAATTCCCCGGCTTATCGCTGTTTATGGTTGGATTTTATGGTAATCAAGAAAAGATTGGCATATAATATTTTGTTAGGCCAACCCGCCTTAGTGGTCCTGGAAGCAGTAGTGTCTCCCCTGCATGTTAGCATGAAGTTTCCCACACCAGCTGGGGTGGTCACACTCCAAGGAGATATTCCCATGGCACAGATCTGTTATGTCGTGGCCGCTCGGGGTAGTGGTGCCGTTCAGCAGGTCAACTTAGATGACTTGATTCCTCCGGCTGAGGAGCGGCTGCACTCAGATGATGCAGTGCAGGAGTTCATCTTAGATCCTCTTCAACCCGGTAATACTATTAAAATCGGGACATGGATGTCTACCGAGTTATTGTTCCAGCTTCAAAACTTATTAAGGGAGTTCGCTGTGATCTTTGCATGGACGGCCGAGGATATGCCAGGGATTCCATCTACTTTAGCTGAACATCGGCTTAACGTTGACCCTCACATAAAGCCTATCAAGCAGAAAAGAGAAATTTTGCTCCTGAAAGAAATAAGGTGATTGAAGAAGAGGTTAAAAATCTCCTAGCAACGAAGTTAATAGCAGAGGTCTTGTATCCGATATGGTTGGCCAACCCTGTCGTGGTTCCCAAACCTGACCAGACATGGAGGATGTGTGTTGATTACACTGATCTTAATAAGGCATGCCTAAATGACTGTTATCCCTTGCCAAAAATTGACAGGTTAGCGGATTCTACCCTGGGATATGAGGTCTTTGATTTTCTCGATGCATTTAAAGGTTACCATTAAATTATGATGGAGAAAGAGGATCAAGAGAAGACCTCGTTTATCACAAAGTCAGACATTTATTGTTATGTCAGCATGTCTTTCGGTCTAAAAAATGCTGGAGCCACCTACCAGCGCTTGGTCAACTTGTTGTTCCGAGAACAAATTGGCCGAAGCATGGAGGTATATATAGACGATATGCTTATCAAGAGCAGGACTCTTGATCAGTATATCCAGAATCTGCGAGAAGTATTTGCTATCTTAAGGGATACACGCATGAGACTGAATCTAAAAAAGTGTACTTTTGGAGTGCGTACAGGGAAATTTCTCGGATACACGGTCTCTAAAGAGGGATTATAGGCTAATCCTGACAAGATTGAGGCTCAAAAGAATATGCACCCACCTTGGAACATCAAAGAAGTCTAAAGACTAACGGGCAGGATAGCCGCCTTGAGCAGGTTTCTTTCTAAATCCGTAGAAAGATCACTTCCCTTTTTGCAAGTTTTGAAGAAACGAACTGGTTTCACGTGGGATGACCAATGTGAGAAGGCATTTGATGACTTGAAGGCGCATTTGGCCGAAGTGCCGATGCTGACCTCTCCTCTGCCCGGGGAGGTCCTATACATATATTTAGCAACTTGCCATGAGGCAGTGATCGTAGTTTTGCTCTGGGAGCAGGACGGCGTGCAAAGACCCATTTATTTTGCCAGCAAGATCTTGCATGGACCTGAAGTGCGTTACCGCAACGCAGAAAAGATAATTTTGGCACTAATAGTGGCAGCAAGGAAATTCCGACCTTACCTCCAAGCTCATCCTATAATTGTGGTGACGGATCAACCTCTGAAACCCATCCTGACCCGACCAAACACTTCTGGCCGAGCTACTAAGTGGGCTATGGAACTGGCCGAGTACGATATTGAGTACAAATCGCGCACTTCCATTAAGGCTCAAGCCTTGGCAGATTTCTTAGCTGAAGGAATATCCATCGAGGAAGACCGTCCCCCAACACATGATTGGATCCTGTATGTAGACGGCTGCTCTTCCAAGGAAGGAAGTGGAGCTGGTCTTCTAATAATTAACCCAAGTGAAGAGGAGATGGAATATGCTTTACGCTTTGATTTTGAAACAACTAATAATGAGGCCGAGTATGAATCTCTGATAGTCGGATTGAGCCTTGCTCGAAAGTTAGGAGCACAACAAATAATTGCCTGAAGTGACTCGCAGTTAATATTTTCTCAAATCAATGGAGATTACGAGGCTAAAGAAGACAATATGAGGCGATACCAGTCCAAGGTACAATACCTTAGAGGGACGTTTGAGCAATTCAGCGTGGAACACATCCCCAGATCGGCTAATAAACATGTCGACGCGTTGTCCCGGCTCGCCTCATCCACCTCGGCTATAATAGGGAAAAAGAATGTTCTAGAACTGGTAAAGTACCGTGCCTTTGACGGTAATGAAGTGCTGCAACAGGATTACCGCAATACATGGATGGATGAAAGAGTTAACTATTTGCAACATCAAACCCAGCCTAAGGACAGATTTCTAGCTCGGTGTCTACTCCTAAAAGCCTCAAGGTACGCTCTCTTTAATGATCATCTGTATAGAAAATCTTTTTCGCAGCCATGGTTGCGCTGCGTGCCCGAAGAAGAAGGAACCTATATTCTTTGAGAATTACACATGGGAATATGTGGGAGTCATTCTGGTACACGTTCCTTGGCTCGCAAATGTTACTTAGCTGGTTATTACTAGTCTGTCACACACAAGGATGCGGGAGAGCTAGTGAAAAAATGTCAGTCTTGCTAGGCTTACGCCCCGACCTCCCACTTGCCGAGTCAAGAATTAGCTATCGTTACTAGCCCTTGGCCATTTGTACAATGGGGAATAGACTTGGTAAAACCTCTGCCCCGAGCCCCCGTCTCAGTCAGATTTTTGCTTGTTGTAATTGATTACTTCACAAAGTGGATCGAAGCGGAACCCTCAACCACTATCACGGGGGCACAAGTGAAAAATTTCTTTTGGAGGAACATCATTTGCCTTTTCGGCTTACCACAGGTTTTAATCTCGGATAACGAAAGACAGTTTGCTGAAGACCCTGTAAAAAGCTGGTGTACTGACCTGCATATCAAGCAACGTTTCACCTCGGTGGCCCATCCCCAAGCTAACGGCCAAGTAGAGCTTGCTAACAGAATTATAAAAGATGGTCCAAGAAAGCATCTCGATAAAGCTGGAACAAGTTGGGTGGATGAGCTGCCCAGTGTCTTATGGGCTTATCGCACTACGCCATCTAGTTCCACGAAGAAAACTCCTTTTTCTCTAGTTTATGGCACAGAAGCCCTTATTCCTGCAGAAATTGGTGACCCATCAGCTCGGGTAGATCATTATTCTACCCCATCCAATGACCAAGAACTGCGGGTGAACTTAGACGAACTGGAGGAAAAAAGGAAGCAAGCCCATATTCGTATGACACAATACAAAAACTTGATTTCCCAATATTACAATTCACGGGTGTAGCCCAGGTCCTATCGAATGGGAGACTTAGTGATGCATAATAATGCAGTAAGTCATGTGCTGCCAACAGGAGCTTTCAACCCCAAATGGGAAGGCCCGTATCAGATATCTGAAGTATATTCTGCTGGAGCGTACAAATTGCAGACTTTAGAAGGCCAGACCTTACCCCAAACTTGGTACTCTTCTCATTCACGGCTCTTACATCAATGATGTACTTATAATTATGTTGTATACATCAAAACATTATCAAGTTTCTTTTGAGCCAGCATTTATATAGATCAAAGTGCCACGTCAAGAATAAAGTGTCCGAGCAGACCTCGAACACTTCACGGGACAGGTTACCCTATAAGACCTCGGCAGGTCCGAGACAAAAGCCCGCTAAAGGGTGAACCTATAAGACCTCGGCAAGTCCGAGGCAAGAGCCCGTTAAAGGGTGAACCTGAAAGACCTCGGCAGGTCCGAGGCAAAAACCCACCAAAGGGTAAACTCATGAACAAGCTTCACAAATCCTCCGACATGGGGGGCCGAGGTAAAATATAACGATGTACATGCACCTCTTTAGAACTAGTAGAACTAGGCAAAGTTACACCGAGGCGCAAAACTTTGAACTAAAGACTTATACTAAGCATTATTTAGTTTAAAGCTCGGCTAAAGCAATACACGTTTCATACTTAGTTTGTTTGGATTCAGCTCGGCAGAATAACAGGTTTATTCTATCTTTTAAAGCTTAAGAAAGTTTATTTTCAAACTAAGTATAATATAGCTGATATTAGATTTCAGCAACAACTAAGCTGGAAAGAAAAACTTAGACAAAAAGCCCAAAGTGGAAGAGCAGAAAAGAAAAAGACAAACGATAAAG
Organism: Eustoma russellianum; assembly: GCA_036186865.1. Classification (NCBI taxonomy): domain Eukaryota; kingdom Viridiplantae; phylum Streptophyta; class Magnoliopsida; order Gentianales; family Gentianaceae; genus Eustoma; species Eustoma russellianum. Next base: position 3,977,848 of record AP025044.1, read on the forward strand.
GTCTATTACAAGAGAATTTTAAGTCTGCTCCTCATCCCCCTGTAAGTCAGCTCCTTCTGCAAACTTCTGGAACTGATTTTCAAAGTCTGCCTCCGTGTTGGAATTGTAAAGTTCAACGAGCTGAGGGTCTTCTTTGTTCAGTTGGGGACAAACTTCTGAGAAGACATTGATAGCTTTGGTATGCCCCATCTGCATAACTGGACCCTGAAGCAGCACCATGTTCTCTTCAAAAAACTCAGATTTCTTAAATTCTGCCACTGCTTCAGCTTTGATCGATGATAGTTGAAGAGCCACATTGGCCACCTGCTGCTCCAACTCTTGCTCCCTCTTCAGCCCATCTTCTTTGTCCTTCTGCAGAGAAGTCAACTCTACAGATGTTTGGGCATAGCACGCCTCAAGGTCGGCGTTTCTCTTTTCCAGCTCTGCCACAAAGGAGTTGGAGGCAGTACACTTGATCTCGACCTCTTCCTTTAACCCCTGAAGTTTAGTGACTTCCAACTTCAGGGATGAGTTCTCCTGAGAAACCTCTTCAAGCTCTCGAAGTTTGACTGCCAGACAATTCTGCAGCTCCTCACCCCGGTTGACAATTTCCATCTGTTGGACCTGGATCTGGTTCGCCAAAATCAAGCGTCAGCCCAAATTATTTGATCAAGTATATACATCAGAAGAAATTATCCCGTACCATAGTTGAATTAATATTCAAGGAATTTATTAGGCTATCCCAAGAAGCGGCCGAGAACCGTTGCTTATCCAGAGGAAGAATCAGACTGTTCATCCTTTTGGATGTGGCCGGATTCATCAAAGTATCGACCTCATCAAACTCGCCCATAGTCAGAATGTGTTGTTCGACCCGGGCAGTCGGAATCTCAGCCTCTGGAGCAATTAGTTCATCTCTCTGTCTCTTTCCCAGAACAGAGCCCTCAGGCTGCTGGCCTTGGCCAAGGTCAACTTGTGACGGGCCTCCTAAAGAGATCTCGACACCTTCTTCTCCTGCCACGACAATCAACATATGACAATGGTTTAGAGGAACAAGATACTTTACAGATTTAAAAAAGAAGAAGTGCAGAATACCTAGATTCGCGGATTCTGACACCACAACAATCGGCTGATTCACCTCAGCCTCGGCTGATGCTGGTTCAGCCACACCAGCCCTAGCAACATCTTCAGCTGGGGGCAATGCTGATCCTGGGATGCCTCAACCCCTGTCTTTGGTGCCTTAAATTTCTTGCGGGAGGCTATTTTAGCAATCTTGGCCGCAATATCTTTGCCTTCGGGAGCCATGGAACCTATATGGAGAGCGCAAGCTTTTACAAACAAAACAATAAACGAAGAGAAAGAAAAGAAGATTGCACAAAAAACGCAAGGGCGTACCCTGAACTATATCCAAATTCTCGAGGGATAGAGGCTTATAGTGAGGACCCGAAGCTAAAGAGCTCAGGTCCGCAGCATTCAAAACAGATTCATCTACTCTGTGCCAATTGATGACTACAGGCAGAGAATGAAACTTGGTTGCCTCATCATAATATTCCAGGCTCGGCTTCATGTTGTCCGCCTTACTCGACTTCCATATGTCTAGCTGGGGCAACCCTAACTTCCTAATATAGAAGAATCTGCCTTTCTAGTTCTTTTTGAAAGTGGGAATGTTAATGGCAAAATTGAATTCACTAGAAGGAACTCTTTTGGTAAAATAGTACCAACTATCAGAAGACCTACAGGAAAACAGGCCTCTGAAGACTTTATGGTCAAATGGAATCTCGGACGCTCTAAGGAAAAGAAAAAAACATAGATTACTTTTTAGACTATTTGGCTTTATTTGGGGAAGCTTGAGATTGTAAGACTGAAGAATTGTAAACAAAGAAACAGGCACTAGAAGACTAAATCCTAATCGGAAGTATTCCTCATAAGCAACTTCATAACCCGGGGGAGGATCATAAGCTGTCTGGTCGGCTAAAGGTAAAATTGGATCAAATTGGTCAAGGTCGATATCGTAAGCACCACGTATCAAAGTTAAATTGACCTCGGATAGGGTACAAAAGGCTTCCTGGACCTCGGCTGAAGGGGAACCACGATAGACTACCCCGTCTGCCCCGCCGAGGCCCTTAGCTTGGATGCCAGAATGGCCGTTCCCAGAGCAGGGATAGTCTCTGCCTGCTCCGACGAAACCTCAACCACAGTAACAGCTCTGCTAGACTGAGCGCGTTTACTGGGTCCAGCGGAACCGCCATTACCTTTACGCAATATGGCTATATGACGGTGTTCAGTGGCAACCGTCCTCTCCGGTGATGAAGAACTGAAACTTTCTTCATTATCGATATAAGAAGCTCCTTCATAAGGATTTTGAGAATCAGAGGCAGAGGACATGATGAGTAGGAAAGAAAACTTACAGGGATAGAAGAAGCTGGGAAAGAGAAAGAAGAGAGCTGCTGAAAGGAGGAAGAAGAAAACCGCCCGAGGGAGGGAGACAGACGCCGGAGAAGAATTAGACTGCAGATGAAGGTAAATCGAAGGTAAAAGAGTTGAAAATGAATTGGGAAGCCTTATTTATAGACGTAAATTACGGCCATCCCAAGAGGTACCTCGAATAAGCCGACCTCAGTCCCTGTACCCGTCGCATCTGAAAAGATGTGCATCTGATGTCTCGTGTTCTGCGTGAACAGTAAGTACACGGTACAATCCAATCGATAGCAAACACGTCATACCCGAAAAGACAACGCATTAAAAGGTCTGAACCGATTGTCCTGCCCTCTCTGTCAGCTCGTCCAGACCAATCTGGGGGCAAATGATAAGTCAGAAATAATCCTCTGTTAGTCAACAACGGTCAACTACAGATTCGGGGTATGAAGTGTTAACCCCTGTAGCTCGGCCACTGCTGCTCGGCTATGTTATACCTCGGTTGTAGCCAAAGGCCCCTAACCACGATATATCTCGGCCTCAACGTGTCTCGGTCATAATAAACCTCGGCTAAAAGGCCTCAATGTATCCCGGCCATAACGTGACTCGGCCGTAACACATATCGACCTCAATTCACCCTAGGCCGGTAGTCGCAGATTACACCTCATGTGTCAAGTATGGGTTAGACAAACAGTGTCATCATGATAGGCCGGCCTGCATTTTATAGAGTCGGCCACTGACACTGTATTGGCCAATTAGACCTCGGCAAACAGACTCTACGGCCTACTACTGCCTAGGTCACCTCGGGCACTTTGGATATTAACCAAGCTCAGTCCCTGGAGTTTACCCTAGGTAATCCTCCTAGGTTAAACTCCTTTCCAGATGTTGTAGCAAGCTTACTCAACCAGTCACAACGACACATGGCAAGCATGCAGAAGAGAGTCATCTTTATGACCTCCTTGCGTGTCTCGTACTCAGAATCCTACACATGCATTAGCTTAGGTAGTCATATAAAGAGTAGAAAACTACAAACGGTGACTCATCTTTCCCACAGTGAAATAACCAGGTTTACCAGAAACACTCCATAAATTTACTAATCAAGCATTTAAACTTCACCATAAATGGCCTTAACTGACTTGAGCGTCGGAGTGTTTTACCCGGGGCCATAGTTCCCGGGTCCTCTAACGCTATTCCTTGTGCAGCCGACCAGACTAAGTTCAAACAATTAACGGAAGGTTGACGACATACCCCCGGGTCACACTTATTACTTGGTGATAAATCCGACATCATCAAGTGTATTGTTATTTTCTTTTTCATATTTTTACCGCTTTATACTAGAATATCGAAATAACTTTCAAACAAATATGATAAGATAGAATAAAATATAATGACAATAATCCTTCTTTATCCATTGACTAAAATATTGACACATATTTTTTTTATTGATTGATTACAATAATATGTCGGTACATCTAGTTCTTCAGTTTAGATGTTTAATCTCCAAAACTTGGAGTTATCGTATAACAATTTAGTTACTGACATAACCAATAAACTATAGCTGATTTAAGGTTATTTAAAAAGATCACATTTTGCAAGGTTACTAAAAAAATCTGTTTTATATTGTTTTCATATACCTAAGTAAAAGATTGTAGCTAGTATTTGCGTAATACATATAAGGTATAAGTTTGGTGATCTTGAGATTACGAGTTCGAGCTGTAGAAACGGATTTTTGTATAAAGTGTATGATAATGCTGCGTACATCAGATTACAAAGCAATCTAACCCTTCTTCAAACTCTGTACGAATGCTGTACAAACACGGTAGACTAGTATAACAAAAACGTTCATATAATGAGTAACTTGTCAAAGTTTGCCACTGGATATATGACGATGATGTGTACGCGTTTAGGTTTATTGAGGATTGAAGTGAAGTGTCTTACAATATACTAAATGGATCACAAACTTTACACAAATGAGAATGACAGGTGGGAAAACATGGAGATGCCACCTAGATATCAAGTTACATATGATGACTTTCAAGTTTCACTTAAAAACACGATTAGATGCATCATATATATCTTAATAACCAATAGAAACGCATAAATATGGGAATACCAGTTAAGTATTTGACTATGTGTAGCTCGTGGGTTCGGCCCGTACCATCCATTTAAATTTGAATATCTTATAAATTTATAGATTTGTTAGTTAAGACACGTCATTGATGGGACAGATTTTTCTATTTAAACACTTCACATTTTGTCTATACTATAGGCATGACGATGAATTCTTTTGGATTTGAGGAATCAGATACGCCTAATTAAATAGATAAAAATGATGTAAACGTTATATAGGGTATACACGGTCTGAGTCGAATTTAAGTTTGCTCGAACTCAGCTCAAGATCGCTCAAGCATGATATAAAATGATCGAACTTGACCGGATCAATTTTGACGTTGCTCGAACTCGGCTTGGTTATTCTCGAGTATCTTTGAGCAATCAAGCTCAATCTTCAGCATAAGATTGACTTGATATGATCATATTTTGAGTTTTTTTCCCTAATCTTTTCATTTCCGGTTGATGATTCAATCACCATTGTATCCAGAATATCACATAAACAATTTTTTAAGTGACTGTAAATCATCCAAACTCACTCATAAATTAGATATGAGCTCAAGAAAAAAAAAACCATAAAATTTCAAAAACCTTGCAACTCATAATCTTAGATCAAAATTCACAAATCACCAATCACTTCTTGAATAAAAATTTTGATGCCATCATACATAATTCAAGAACATTTTTAGGACAGTCTTAAAACTTATAGAAGCTATTAAATAGATGAGCGTGTTCTAAACTCTAAAGCAATCGAAATAATAACATCACAACAATACCACAATAATGAGATGAGAAGCAACAATAATCTTCTTGCCCTCATATTGAAAACCTATACGATTAACACTAATCTTCTGTCTCCAAACATTTTTTCAGTTTGAATTTTCAATATAGACAAAAGGAAAGCAAATAAAAGGATGCTAATCATTCTAAAGCTGGAAAGTTAATAAAACTATGCCGCTTGTATTGTAATCTAAATTTATGATGCTGGACTCTCTTTGTTGGAACTTTTGAAATTCTGTTAGCAAACAAAGTTTAACTAATTCATTAAAATGCTTATTTCTCATCAAGGTGGTGCCATATAGATCAAAAGACAAGAAAGAATCCATGAAACATTTAAAAATATAAACAAATACAAGTTTCAATACTAATGAAGCAAAGGAGAGATATCCTAGAGTTGCAAAACTTCATTTTTCGATTGAAAGCATGATCTCTTTTGTCATTTGCACTTTCTCAAGAAGGAAGAGCAATGAATTGCCCAAAAAAGAAAAAAAAAAGAACATTACATATAAATAAGGAGAATTTAAACAACCTATAAGAATCAAAAGAATTGAAAAGTATAAAATTAACCTCATTTTTCTTCTTCACGCCATGGAATTTACGTCACCAGTCCCCAGTACACAAAAACACTTGTATCAGAAAATACTAATAACACCAAATCATACATAATTATCATACGTATTATAAGTTTGAGCATGTCCGTGAGCTAACGATTCGAGCATTAATATATTCAAGATTGACTTTCGATCTCAAACTTTATCAAACTAAACTAGTCGAATAAAAAAACTCAAACAGAACTCGATCGGCTCATGGGTCGCTTGGTTCATTTGCATCCGTAATATACTTGCAAGTGTGATAAACCGTTTTATAATATAGAAAAGGGTAAAGATGTCCCAATAACATAGCCCAATTGGTTTCCGGCCGGAGTTCTCGAAAGTAAGGTCAGTGGTTCAATTCTTGCCAATGGCAAGACAGTCCCTTTCCAGCAAGTGCATAGTGTGGGAGCTTCTTGGCCTGTAGGCTTGCCTGCAGTGCTGAGGGACTCCTTGTACAGACTACTGTGTATATGACCAAGCTCCTGCTAGCGGGCCTTTAGCTATCTGATTTACATTCCTATACTACTTTTAGGACTGGATATGACAAAAACATTTACTTGTTGGGGTTAACCTTTTTTTTAGAAAAAGAGAAAGATATGAAGGAAATCTAGGAGGGAAAATATCTAGGGGTAGAATCCAAAAGCAGAGTCAAGTGGGACCTTTCATTCTCCCAAGAAATATCAAGGCTCTTTCATTTGGCCTCCACGTTATGACAATTGACACCGCATTTACGTTTATTTATATTGCCTCTTTATATCTTTAGATGCATGCCCCCTCCCTCTCTTCTCGTCGCACTTGTTCTGATTCTTCTCAAACATATTTGTCGCCTCAAAAAACACAACCATATCCTCAAATCAAAGGTTCAGACATCCTCAAGACACACGAAGATGGAGGACAACAAAGTTGTCGCACCCTTTGTTATGAAGATTTACGACATGGTTAATAATCCTTCCACTGATCTTTTCATTACTTGGGGAGCTACTAACAATTGCTTCATTGTCCATAACCCTTCTGAATTCTGTCAAAAAATCCTGCCTGCTTACTTCAAGCACCAGAATTTCTCCAGTTTTGTTCGCCAACTCAACACTTATGTAAGTTCATATTTATCCCTCATCTTTGTACTCCACATTTCCATTGTAGAAATAGCCTCTTCCACAAAGTGTAAGTGAAGACTGCGTATCGCAAAGCGATCCGACAATAGTATGTGCAAATGCAGGAGGCTAATACAACAAAAACGCCCTTAATTAATATGTATTTAAATCAAACTAAACTAATATTTTTAAACACAAAAAGTTCAACATAGTTGTGTGTTAAAAAAATAGTATTACTCCAGATGAACAAATATGGTTAGACAACTGCCTGGATGACATACATTTCTTGTATCTTTTTATACATACAATCTACTATCAATTGAACATATTAGTAAATACTATAATTATCATCATCAGTACCCAGTATATCTCAACGGCAGCAAAAGCTATCGTTAGGGTCTGGAGAGGTAAGTAGCAGACAAACAATACCTATGTCCCGATGGATATCTGTCGGATAGAGAGTTTGCTTCCAGTGAGACCCACGGCTCTATATTTACCTGCATAAATGTCACAATAATAAAGATATAATGTGTTAGTGTGTTAGTGAATGGATTCAGTAAATACTATTTATTTATGTATCAGGATAAAATTTACCAAATTTTTTTAGCTGTTTCATGTCTTCTTACCAATCAATAGTTTGTGTACTAAGGGGAGATTGATGAATTGAAGAACAGGGTTTCAGGAAGGTGGATCCAGACAGGTGGGTGTTTGCTAATGAGTGGTTTTTACGGGGCCAAACGCATTTACTCTGCAAAATTATGAGGAAGAAGAATATTTGCAGCAACAGCAGAAACGAAGAAGATGAAGATAAAGAAATATTAATGGAGATAAGGAGATTAAAGCAAGAGCAAAAATTGTTAGATGAGCAAGTCCTGAATATGAAGAAAAGAATTGAAGCTACAGAGAAACGGCCGCAGCAGATGATGGCTTTCTTGTCAAAAGTCGTAAATGACCCCGGTATCTTATCTCGGATGATGCTTGAAACAACGAGATACGGAAGGTTAAATTTGGAAAACGACGACAAAAAAAGAAGGCTGATGTTATCCTCTTCGGCTTCGACTCCGGCGATCTCCTCCTGGACCGGCGGTTCAGTCAGCTCGCTGGTGAACTCTGAGAGTGAAGAAGACCCGTTCCACGTCGATGCGTTCTGTCAGTCGTCGCCGGAGATGACGTCATCAGAGTGGTTACGGCATGGGCAGTTTATGGGGGATTTGAATATGTATGGTAGTTCTTCTCTGTCGCCCGGTTCCTCCGCCGGAAGCAAGGAAATCGAGACTGCGGTGGCGGTTGCGGGGAATGGTGTATTTTACGATAAAGAAGACATAGTGAATTTGAGCTACGCCGCCGGCGGAATAGCGGTCGGCGAGGCGGCTCGACCATCTTCCTATCCTTTTTCCTTGTTCGAAGGCGGTTTTTAGTAATGTATTCAAACAGTTATCTTATGCTTTACAATTATTAGTTGTAACAATTAGAAGAAAACATGACATAACTAACCCAACGTTGACTTTAGAAAAAAATAACACTTACCTGACGTTGTTTGCAAATTGGAGAAGTTTTACGTATTTCTTACAGTAATTAAGCGTGACAAGTAATACAATAATCAGAGACATTATTTAAAACTTCGATTAACTTCGTAAACTCATTGCAGATGCCTTGAAATTAAATATAAACAACAACAACAACACATATCCAGTATATTTCAATAACAGTAAAAGTTATCGTTAGGTTTTGAAGAGGATGAGAGATAAACAAACAATACATTAATCTCAAAGGATTAAGTGTTCGCTTCGAGACTTTTGGCTTGTCTTGAAATTAAACATAGTTTTATTAAATTGATTGGAAAGCCCCAAATTATCATTTCATTATCGTTCATTTTGCTTTAAACAATTGATATCAATTAAGCAGTTATTGGTTTTATCCCACCAAGGAGATCATCTGTCTCCCTTTCTCTTTATTATATGCACATAGGGTCTTACATCAATGATAAAAAGAGCAGTTGGATTAGACCAATTAAAGGGTATTCAATTTGAAATGTCAAGCCCGTCTTTAACACACCTCCTACTTGCAGATGACAGCCTCATTTTCCTAAAGAGCTGAGATCGTAATTGTTGCCGGTTTGTGGATATTCTTAAAGACTATGAAAGGGCCTCGGGTCAGAAAGTAAATCTCTCGAAATCATCACTTCATTTCAGTAAGAGGGTGGAAATAACACAACTGGATATCATTACAACCAAATTGGGCATTCAAAGGGTAATGGAAAAGGAAAATATCTTGGACTTCCATATATGACTGGACGATCAAAGAAGGCTATATTCTCTTATGTTCGCGAAAAAGTTTGGAAGAAACTTGCTAGCAATTCTCCATGAGGTTAAGGATAAAGAAGGTGCAATGGGAATTGCTAGATACTTTCGCCTTCCAGCCCCAAACTTGCTAACAATTCTCCATGAGGTTAAGGATAAAGAAGGTGCAATGGGTTTTTCACGTTTTAGCAACTTGCTTTGGCAAATTTGGAAGGCCAGGTGTTCTGCTGTTTTTGAAAATAAAGGGGTTCGAATCAGTTCTTTAATAGCGGCGGCTGAGAGTCAGGCAGCAGAGTATCTGACAGCTCACACACGCCGTATAAATGCCCAGGAAAAGCAATCCAAGAATGTCAAATGGCAGCCTCCGGATTCTGGCTTTGTAAAGGTGAATGTTGACGCCTCAATTAGCGAATCAAAGGCAACAGTAGGCGCAGTTTACCGAGATTGCACTGGAAATGTTACAAAAGCTTTCATAAAAACCATGGCGACAAGGAGCGATGTAGAATTTGTGGAACTTGAGGCTATATGGGAGGGACTGTTAAATGCATTCAATTATGAGTATACAAAAATCGTAATGGAGGGTGATTGCTTGGCAGCCCATCAGAGAATCATGACAAAGGATGAGGATCTTTCACCATATGGATCTCTAACCACGAATATTAGGAAACTCGTTTTATGTTTTTCGGAGGTTAAATTTTCTCATATTCATAGACAAGGAAATGTGCATGCGCATGTGCTGGCGCGTTTTAGTCAGAAATTAGATTTTTATATTGAGTGGAGTGAAAACTTTCAGTCTGATGTACTAGCTGCTTCGATGGCTGATATGTTATAAATGAAATGTGTTTTACTTTCAAAAAAAAAAAAGTAGGCGGTAACAATACTATCTGGGTCTGAAAGCTAAATATTTGAATTTAATCTAATTAAGTGATGGGTACAAGTCTGTTTTGCAGTGAGTTTTTTTATGAGTTGTCTGATAACGTCTTACTAATTTAAGAAGTTGCTGCTGATTTCTAAATTCCATGCATCTTTGTGAAATTAGAGACAAAGACAATGTAAATTCTCGGAAACAGAAATTCGATTTTTTTCTTGATAAGGATTTGTAGTTTTAGCAATACTTTTCCGTCAAAGATATTACTAGGCTATGCCTATGTGTTATCTTTAATTATGTAATGAAAAAGCATCAACAGCGAAACTAGATTGTAAAACTGTTCGGCGGTGGATTTGAAGATACGGAAATACCATGTTTCTTTCATTGATGCAATTGTAAAAAATAAAAATGGAATCTTGCTGAGGGTGGCGGGTGGTTATGGCCAGCCGGAGCATCTCGTGGGTCTGAGGCATGGGATTTAATCAAGAAGTCGAGTCTTGAGACGATTGTTCCATGGTGTCCTACAGGCGATTTCAATGAAATTTTGAGGTCCTGGTTAATGCAGAGGAGGCAGAGAGAGGCCAAGATGTCACATTGATGCTTTCAGGAATGTTGATGAGCATACTGGCCTTAATGATGTTTGGTTGAATGGTTATCCATTCACTTGGGCTCGAAACTGGTCTAGTCCCATGTCATACAGAGCTAGATTGAACCTTACGCTGGGTCAAGGCCGGTTGCTAAAAGGGAGCAAGAAGTCTGTTGGGAACATTTTAAAGAAGCTGACAAAAATGGAGAGATAAAATTGCAGAATTGAAGTTTGAAGATAAGGAGTCCCATGAACATGAGATATATGTGCTTCAAAAAGAACTTGATGATAGATTGGATCAACAAGAGCTTTTATGGAAGCAAAGAAGCAATGAGCTTTGGCTTCAAAATGGTGATAGGAACAAAACGTATTTCTTGTGGCAACAAAGAGAATACTATGGAAAGACACACTTTTTCTTGACTTAGGAATATGATGGAATAAAGCAAATTGACTTACTAAATTGGTTCCGCTTCTTATATTGTGAAGTGGAATAAAGCAAAGTGACTCACTAAATTGGTTCCGATTCTTATATTGTGAAGTAGCAGTTGATAGACGCAGCTTAACGCATCATAACGCATCATTATGGATCATCGGGAAACAACCTCCGTATTATTCTAACACATGGGTATGGTTGCGTACATCCGACCCTCCATACCCCGCTATAGGCGGTAGTCTCTAAGTTGTTGTAGTAGTACCGTGGAAGGGGTGTTAAATAGTGATGGAATTTGGACTGATGAGTCTGAGCAAATGCAAAAATTGATCACAGGCCATTTTGAGAATGTGTTCAAGACGGCTTCTTTCATATCTCTATTATTATATCATTTATGTAGGTACATATAGAACCGGAGGTCTCACTGCAAGCAGACTCAGTTGGGATAGGGGTATTGTCTGTCTACCACTTATTCTTCCTAGACCCTAACGATAGCTTTTGCTGTCGTTGGGATATACTGTGTACGGATGATGATGATGATTCAAGACGGCTTCCTGCTGAAGAGGTTGTTCATTTTGTTGCTTCAAGGCGTAGCAGAAGAACGACAGATGCCATGTGTGAAATTTTGAATCAACGGTTCTCACCTAAATAGGTTAAACATGCTCTCTTTGAAATGAAACCTATAAAATCCTCAAGGCCTGATGGTTTTCCTCCTCTCTTTTTTAAGGAATATTGGAGATTAATTGGTGAAAATGTTACAGAGTATATTCTAGGAATGCTTTCTACTTGATGCATTGATGATCAGATGAACAATACGATAATTGTTCTTATTCCGAAGATTCCATATCTGAAAGAGATTCACCAGTTTAGTCCGATAAGCCTTTGCAATGTGATTTATCAAATTGCGTCTAAAGTTTTGGCAAACAGTTTGAAAGCTGTTGTTCCTCTTTTGATCTCGCAATATCAGTCGGCGTTTCTTTCAAAATGCCCTATAACGGATAATTTGTTTATTGCGTTTGAATTGCACCATATCATTAAGCATAGAGGGAAGATGTAAAGAAGATTTTTTCAACTGAAATCTGTGCCTTTTTTCATTCGATCAATTTAATTTATTGTAGACATTTCATGTTAATCTATTGCCTAATTTTATGCTATAGAGATAAATACAAATCCATCATATCTCTATACTTTATGCACAGGATGAAACTAGTCAATAGGAAATATTTGATTAGATTGGATATCTATAATCATATCTGCAATTTTTATCTGACATTGTGATTAACAAGTGGGAAGGTCTGTTCAGCTTCAGCCCCAAAGGATCAGCCTAGCTTGGTAGGTCAGGTCAGTGCTAACACCTGCATCAGCAGGTCCGTCCAATTCAACCTGGACAGGTCAGCCTGGCAGGTCAGTTCAGCAAGTCAGGTCAGCAGATCTGTCCAAGTCAGCTAGTTCAGCTCGACAGGTCAGGTCAACGCTAACGGAAGGACTGCAGGGGGTTAATGTCAATAAAACTAGACACGTCTAAAGCGTTCGATAGAGTAGAATGCGGTTTGTGTCACTGTAGACCAAGGCAAGTGAGACTTTGAATGTAATTGGTTCGTCACTGTCCTTTTTTTTTTTTGGAAAATGGTACACTCGGCTCGAATGTGACAAAAACCTTCGAAGTCACAACATTATAATGATTTTTTGTTATCTTTTCAACATCTTCTAATTTTTCAGATCCTATTTGACTGTCACTGTTATCCTCATTCAAATATTCTCTAGTGGAATGATCATTTTCATCATCAGATTGGTGATTTCTGCACACACAACCCATCACATTATTTGTTTCAGTCTCAGTCACATTCTTGGACTTACCTGATCATGCTTGATCTTGCATAGACTGGTGTACCTTGGTCAGTTTGATCGTCTTTTTCATCACTCGAGGATGAACTCATGGCTTTCTTCCTTTTCAAGGTGTTTCCACATTGCGCCTAATGATCACAATCCCTACATTTAATCTCTCTTTTTCTGGACTTTGTTTCACATGTATTCACATTTATTCTATTTTGATTAGTAAACTTTGAATTTATAGTTTTAGAAGACGTGCCTTTATTCGTTCAATTTCTGACCATTTTGTCAATTATTTTGGTGAATATAGCAACTTTTTCATCATACTCTTCAGTACTGGAATATGACTTCTCTTTTTGTGTTTCTCCCTTAAATACAATGCTCTTGCCTTTCTTCTTGTCTTTAAATTTTATTTCATATGTTTTCAGTGAACCCATATCAATTTATTGGGCTTCTTGAATTGCTGCCACTTTCATGTTGAATCTGCACGGTAAAGACTTATAGGACTTTTTGCACAAGTTTTGATTCTGAGTAGTCATCACCCAGAGCTAATGCTTGAATGGGAATGTCACAGATTTTGACATTAAAGTCTATTATGGTTTTCATTTCCAATGGAGTTAAAACCGTACTCTTTCTTGTTTTTAAAAAATATAATGAATAAAACAAAATGACTCACTGCGATTCTTATATTGTGAAGTAATAGTTGATCGACACAATTTGACACAATTTTCATTATGGGTCATCGTAAAACAACCTCCATATATTTTTAAAGCATAGTTATAGTTACGTATATCTGACTCCCATTAACCCGCCACAGGCGGGAGGGGTAATATTGTTGTTGTATGGTTTAATCTTCCTCCTTTTTTAGTTCTTCAAATCGTGTGGCAAGCATTTGTTGGTTGATGATCTTTACTTCAGCAGTCCCTTCGTTTTGGATGACAAGGGCGTCTTTTGCTGCATTGCCAATCTTGAATTTTGCTATCATTTTAAATTGCTTAGCATCAACCACATTAAAGAAGGGATTGATTTCTATTATAGTTCGACGATTTCTCTTCCTCGGAAGTCCATTGAGTGTCCGGCTTCATATTACCTTCAGTTGTGGTAGGGGGGTGTCCATCCCCTGGCAACAGCTCTCCAACAACGTTCATCTATGGATTTTATAAAGGCATCCATCCTTGTCTTCCAATTCTTTGTGAAGCAAAGTTGGCTTTCCTATTGAGCTTCTTTTACACATTGGCTCCAAACCTACAACCACTAATTCCTAGCCAAGATCTTTACACTGAATCAGTTGTCTAGTGACCATTCTAACATCACTTGTTAGAATTAGTGATTCGCGAGTTGTCACTGAGATGAGCATAAAGTAGTAAATAAAAAAGACTCATGATTTTTGATGTGGTTCGGTAATCCACTTATGTCCACGAGTGAATAGTATTATCAATATAGAGAATGGTATAACTATACAAGACTTGTATAATAAACATACTCCATCTAGTTCATTGATGCCTTGTTCATTGTAACCTCCAACTTGCCAATAGAATTCCGAGCTCCCTCGAGTTGAGCCTGGAATCCCTCTTAGACTTCGCACAAACTCTCTTACTGCCTTCAATGGTTTTCACCGAGAACAGCTATACCTTTTCCCAAAGCCTGATTAAGTTGTCAAGATGATATTCCAATGGAAGGATTTTTGATTGGTTGGCACTTGAACTGTGACATGACATAGTATCCGACACAAGGTCAGTATAATGAGCTCAGTTGGTAGTATTAAACCGAGTACCAACCGTGATGTGACACGCACAGTATAAGGAACACCCATACTGTGTGTGTTTACGGATTCGAACTTTTGATCTCTTAGAACAAATTTGAATCCGAGTACCAAATGAACTATGTCTTGAACCATATATCTTGAGTTTCTTTCATCAAAATAAAGAGCCTTACTAGGATTCCGTGCGTGTCGTCTGTCTAGTTTGTCTTCTACTTGAGCCTACCCTATGAGTTACATAGACTCATAACAATAAATATCAACTTCTTGAATTTTGTTGTGTCTAACATAAAAAATAGTAATCCAATTCTAGTTTTACTTTCAAATATGAGATACGTAACATTACATCATAAGTCAAATGATTAGTACATGAAGGTAATCATATATCCCCAAATTCTGCAGTGAGGTGAACAATGGAAGGTGTAAAATGAATAACCATATCAGATGGTTGGGAGGCATTGATAGGACTGGATACATCCACCGACTATTACGATAAATAGAATGCCGGAAATGGCACCATCAATGGGTCTGCACCATTAAATTTCCCCTCAGATGTCTGAGGAATGAGGACCATTCACCGTTGTGTATGGACCAAATCCAAGTTTGCACTGATAGTGAAGTTCAACTAGGTTGAACTTTTCCAATACTATTTTCATATAATTCTATCCTGTCCAAAGACTTTTTGATGATATTTTTGCACTTGTTTGTTTTTTATTTACATTATAACAAATATTCGTATAAACTAATCTGAAGTCGCAAAATACTCTCGTAAGCTACTTTTATAGAAATATAAGCCCAGCCGAGCTGTGCTGATTATAGAAGTGGCTTTGCTAAGAAAGTAAGACAAGTTGCCAAGGTGAAGCTGCTGAGCAGGTGAGAGAATATTGCCGTACCGAGGTGATCAAGGCAAAGTTAGGAAGAGTCGAGATGAAGAGAAGCGTAGAACTATGAATAGCTGAGGTAAACAAGCGCAGAAAAGATGAGTAACAATAAAGATGTGCAGAACCAAAATGACGATGTGAAGACATAACTAGTTAGGTAGAAAAGCTAAAACCGAGCTGCAATACTTGTCACTCACATGTAAATATGATAGTGTAGGTAATTAGTCGTTACCTTTAGCCGTTAGGAATCAAATCAAGTTACTGTAGAATAATAGAAATTACCGTAGGAAAGAAAATAAAGCCGTCAGATGCAATGTAAGCTCATATAAAAACAGAAACACATTGTAAATTTAAAGTTAACTTCCATGAATTTCATATTCTTTCAATCTCATAATTTTTTAGACATTTTCCTTCTATGGATTAGTGTGGATATAAGAAAAGTATCTAATAAATAATTGATGAGGGAAGTTTGTAACTTTGGTTTAGTTTACGGGGAATTTTGCAAATGCCTTTTGTTTCCGTATCATCTAATAATGAAATAAGGATGGTAAGATGGATAAATATTTTCATTTTTTCTAATCGAGCTCGATCAAAGAAATAGAACTCGATTGGAAGAAATAAAAATATTCGTTGTGATACTAAACAGGCAGTTAGGAGAATCATATCGTCATCAGGCTATGGTTCAAGGGTTACAAGTATATTCTCTATGTGATAACCTCGCAGCGCTTCAATCATCACCTTATCGCCGACTTTATATTGGTCAAGGCTTCCGTACAAATTGTTAGATATTTGGAACAATATTTAGAAGATAGGAATGAAAATTGTTTTTATTAATTTAATTTGCATTACATCAATCCTTATTTATAACCTCAGTGTTTACACACAAAGATTTGATTTGATTCTCTATTCCTAATTTTCTTCATGTATCTTTGACTTTCTTATTCAATTGATCTTCCGTATCTTTGACATACTTGTTCTCATGATTCTCTTTCCAACACTCCCCCTCAAGTTGATCATCGAGATCTCGAATGTTCAACTTGTTCAGAACTTCTTCAAACACATTTCCAGTCGTGGCTTTAGTCAGAATATCTGCTAGCTGGTCTTTTGTCGGCACAAATGGAACTACAACCACTCCACTTTCTAGATTCTCCTTTATAAAGTGTCGATCAATCTCAACATGCTTTGTCCGATCATGCTGTACCGGATTCTCGGAGATGCTTATTGCAGCCTTGTTATCACACATTAATCTCGCTGGACACTTGTGAGGAAACCCAATTTCTTGTAATAGTTTCTTTAGCCACAAGACTTCCATAATCCCCTTTGCAATTCCTCTGAACTCAGCTTCAGCACTTGACAAGGCAACTACTTTCTGCTTCTTACTTCTCCATGTAACCAAGTTGCCTCCTACCAACGCAAAATATCCTGAAGTAGACCTTCGATCTGTCACACTACCTGCCCAATCCGTATCAGTGTAGACTTCTATGTCCAAATGACCATGCTTCTCAAACAGTATCCCTCGCCCTGGTGTTCTTTTCAGATACTTGACGATCCTCCAGACAGCCTTCCAGTGCTCTTCTTGTGGTTTATGCATAAATTGACTTACTACTCCAACTGCATAGGCGATATCTGGACGAGTATGAGCAAGATAAATCAACCTTCCTACCAGTCTCTAGTACTGCTCCTTATTTACGATGGGCAATTCATCATCAATCCCTAACTTGAGATTCATTATCATCGGAGTACTGCTAGGCTTGCAATCAAGCATCCCTACTTCTGCTAACAGGTCCAACACATACTTTTGTTGTGATATGAAGATGCCTCCTTCTGAACGGAGAACCTCAATTCCGAGAAAATACTTTAGATCTCCTAAATCTTTCATTTCAAACTCAGAAAACAATCTCATCCGTAATTCTGATATTTCAGCTGGATCACTCCCAGTGATAATCATGTCATCTACATAGATGATGAGACATGTGACTAATTCTCCTTTTCTCTTGAAGAATAACGTATGGTCAGAATTACTCTGCTTGTACCCACTGGCTTTCATTACTGATGTGAATCTCTCGAACCACGCACAAGGAGACTGTTTCAAACCATAGAGAGCCCTTTTTAGACGGCAAACTTCACTTCCTTGAAACTCATCTGTGAACCCTGGAGGTGCTTCCATGTAGACCTCCTCTTTTAACTCTCCATGTAGGAACGCATTTTTTACATCGAATTGATTCAGTGGCCAACCTTGATTCGCTGCTATAGAGAACAAGACCCTGATAGTATTTATTTTGGCCACTGGAGAAAAAGTTTCTGAATAGTCAATCCCATATGTCTGCGTATATCCTTTTGCAACCAACCGGGCTTTGTATCTTTCCACCGTCCCGTCTGCCCGTCGCTTGATGGTAAAGACCCACCGACATCCTACCGGCTTCTTGTCTGGCGGAAGGTCACACTTATCCCATGTCTCATTCTTTTTCAACGCCTCCATCTCTACATTCATAGCGTTACGCCAGTGTGATATTCTGCTAGCTTCTTCGACTGTTCTAGGTATATCTTCCTGACACAGAGCTGAAAGAAATCCCTCCCCCTGTGTGGGATTTATAGGATATCTTGAGACTCTCGGAGTATGCTCAGGTGAATACCGTCGTGGCGGCCTTCCCCGATTTTCCCTGAATGGAAGTCTCGGTACCTGGTCACTATAAACAACACCTTCTCCAGCATCATTATCATCAGCTTCAATAATATTTGTATCAGATCTATTACCAGTGTTACTTACCTCTGGCAGCTCATTCACCAAAGAAGAATCCTGGTGTGGAACTGTCACAATAGTGCCTTCTACATTAGATGAAGGTTGCTCGTTGGCGCCATCTACTTGACCTTGCTGGACAGATTCTGGCAAGATGTGGTTATGTAACCAGTCGAATGACACACCCTCAGAAGTCTCCCCCTGAGGCAAAGACTGGGAACAATAGAAGTATTCAGTTTCTAAGAAGGTGCAATCTATGGTGATATAAACGCGGCGTGTGGGAGGATGGTAACATCGATAGCCCTTTTGGTGTGTGGCGTAGCCAAGAAAGACACATTTGCGAGCGCATGGGTCGAATTTTGTCCTGTCAGATTTCGGAATGTAGACATAGACAGAACAGCCAAAAATGCGAGGAGGTAAGGTGAGTATGGATGGAATACTCACTTAGGAAGCGAGAGCATGTAATGGTGTTTGTTGCGCCAGGATTTTTGTAGGAAGGCGATTTAGGAGATAGGCAGATGTAGCAACAGCATCAGGCCAGAAAGAATTTGGAACGCAGGACTCAATGAGCATAGCCCTTGTCATCTCGAGTAAAATTCTGTTTTTGCGTTCAGCAACCCCATTTTGCTGAGGGGTATTAGGGCAAGTAGTTTGATGAACAATTCCTTGAGATTGAAGAAACTGCTGAAAGGTTTGAGAGACGTATTCTCCGCAATTATCAGAACGAAGAATACGGATCGAAACATTGTATTGGTTGCGGATCATGTTGAAGTAGTCTCTGAAACGATCGTGGATTCTGACTTATTTTTAAGAAAGTATATCCAAGTTATTCTGGAAAAATCATCAACAAATGTGACAAAATATTTATATCCTTATGAAAAGGGGACTGGAGACGGCCCCCAAACATCAGAATGAACAAGTGAAAAACATAAATCGACTCGGGTATTAGTAGGCTTAAAAGTAGTCTTATGATGTTTTGCTTGGATACACGTTTCGCATGAAAATGACTGAACCGAACCGGAAAACAAATTTGGAAAGAGAACTTTAAGATAACCGAAGGAAGGGTGTCCAAGGCGGCGGTGCCATAACCACATTTGCCGGAGGACCGTACCAGTGGCAAGCATAGACTGACCCGGTTGAGCCACCTCATCCAAGTAGTATAACCCTTTGTGCTCAGTGCCACGTCCAATTATCTCCTTCGAATGAATGCTCTGCAAAAGGCAAAAGTGAGGATATATTAGTACAACACAATCCAGTTCTTTGGTAACCTGACTGAGGGACAATAATTTAGAAGATAATCGTGGAACATAGAGACAATGCTGAAGAGTAAGAGATGAAGTGCATTTAATTGGGCCAGCGCCCTGAACTGGAATAAGATCACCGCTAGCGGTCTCAATATGAGTTTTACGTGGTGAATTAAGAACGGAAAAATCATTAGGGTCATGGGTCATAGTATCAGTCGCGCCACTATCCAGAATCCATCCAGAGTGTACGGTGGTATGTGGAGAGGAATTTGAGGAAGTATTAGAGGTTTTTATTGTCTGAGGGGTAAAAAAGGAAAAACTGGTGGCTGGAGGGGCAGTTTGGGAAATACAGGAAGGTTTAATGAAATGGGGGGTATTTTGGTCAAATTGGCGGGTAGGGTTGGGCTTTAAATGCCCAACCCTAATTTCATTTCCCACTCCCTTCAGTTCTTGGCCGCCTCCTTCAACCCTAATTTTCCTTTCCTTTTCCCTCGTCATCTGACGGCCTCCTTCTTCCTCAAACATGCATCTCCCTTTTTTACCTTCTGCAAGGTGATAGCTATGGCTATCTGCGGTGGCTCCAGTGCTCCTGTCTAGGTGTTCTTCGGAGCTGCTAGCCAGTGCTCCCTTGCCAAAGGACGCTGTGTTCTTATCTGGTTTTTTTCGGCCTTGTGCTTCCCACCAATCTGGATAACCCACGAGTTGAAAACACATTTCTTCAGTGTGTTTCCTCATTCCACAGTGGGTGCACACCATTTTGGATCGTTCTTCCTTGTCACGCAGTGATTGTTGAGCGGATGAGCGTGACTGTTGAGCTCCTCCTCGTCCGTTGGTTCTGCTTTGGGTTTTTAGTCCAAGGCCACTTTCAATCCCTAGTGATGACGAAGTTTCTAAAGGGATTCCTCTGAGTATGCCTATCCGTGCCTCTTCCCTTCGGATTGTCCCATACGCGGCCTCCACTGTTGGAAGTGGATCCCTCTTGAGGAGATCCATCTTTAGAACTTCGTATCTTTTATCCACCGCTGTAAGAAGCTGAAATAATCGTTGCTCTTGTATTTTTCGGTTATAAATGGCTATATCCCCAGGGTCTGTCATGGGATTAGGGTCTCTTCCGTCGATAGCCATCCAAACTGCCTGTAATCGATTCCAACAGGATTCTAGACCTCCATCTCCTTGCCGTATGGAATTTGCCTTTCGATGTAAATCGAATATCTGGAAGGTATCACTTCCAGCTCCATAAGTCGTTGCCAATCCATCCCATAATGCCTGAGCAGTGGGATATTGAGAGACATTGGGAACGATACTTGGCTCAATATTTTGAATGAGCCAAGTAAATACCAATTGGTCTAATTGTTCCTACTGTGAGTAGGATGGGTCGGATGCTGCAGGTGGTGGTGGGATGCTTGTGATGTGTGACGACTGCCCACGCCCTCCGATTGCCTTCTTGATTAAAGTTGCCCACAACGAGTAGTTAGACCCGTTGAACTTGAATCCAAGGGTTAAATCCTCAGAATTGGTCACGGGTGGATGGACACCCAGGCTGGTTTTGAGTAGGTTAACCAGCTGGAGAGCTAGTTAATTATTTTTGGGTTATGACGATCCTGGTTCTGTCATGATTCGTTTTACAGAAACAGTGATTTGGGGATGAGTTTCTGTAAGGATTAGTTGATTTGATCTGAAAAACGGTCAGTTGGCTGAGAGGTGTTCTTTTGGACAGTGATGGAGAGCAGATTTGCTCAAATTTTGAGTCCACGTTAGTTGGCTGAGTTTTGGACAGTGATGAAGAGCAGAGTTGCTCCAATCTGAGTCCACGTAAGTTGGCTGAGAAAGGTTGCTTTGGACAGTGATGAAGAGCAGAGTTGCTCCGTTCTGAGTCCACGATTTCAGAGTTCTCTCTCTGATACCATGTTAGATATTTGGAACAATATTTAGAAGATACGAATGAAAATTGTTTTCATTAATTTAATTTGCATTACATCAATCCTTATTTATAACCTCAGTGTTTACACACAAAGATTTGATTTGATTCTCTATCCCTAATTTTCTTCCTGTATCTTTGACTTTCTTGTTCAATTGATCTTCCGTATCTTTGACATTCTTGGTCTCATGATTCTCTTTCCAACACAAATCACTACCATTTCCAACCTTTCCATCTACAGAGGTTATTATAACCCCAAGTAAATAAAAGACATGCTTTTCCAGCAAGGCCATTTGCAAGAGCATCCACGACAAGCACCCCGCTGATTCAAATGGTTTAGACGATTCCAATGGTGGGGTGCCTCTGAGGCCCCGAGATGTCTATGTGGACTAATTCAAATGGTTTAGATGTTGCAGACACAGATATAGGGAGTGGACTTCTTTTTAATCTAGCTAGGAGACAAACTGTACAAGTATGACTGTTGTCAGCAACAGACACAGAGTTATCAAGTTTTTGGACTTCTTTCATTCTTGGAAGAGATGAATGCCCAAGTCTGTAATGCCAAAGTAAAGATGGTGTTTTGGAAAGGTCAATAAGACTGGTAGCATAAAATGAGGCAGAAGGTTTAACAGACTTGACATCTCCGTGCAGATAGTAAAGCCCATTTCTCTTCTCAGCTGAACCAATCATCCTCTGGGATAACTGATCCTGTATCAAGCAAGAGGCACCAGAAAAATTTGCAGACAAAGAAGGATCAAGGGTGAGTTTGATGAGAGATAACAAATTAAAAGTGAAATCAGACACATACAAAACATTATCCAAAGTCATGACAGTGCCAAAGTCTGAGGACGATATTATACAAAACATTATCCAACGTGTGATTTGCAAGAATGGAACAAACATGATGTGTAGCTCCCGAATCAAGGATCCATATGTTATTATTATCAGTGCAACTTGTACCTTTCACATTAACAACCTGTGCTAACATGATAGCTCCCTAGACTCTAGTGCTTGGCACTGTTGGCTGTTGTTATCATCAATCCTATTCAAACAACTTAGAAGCTTTTGTGTGTGTTCATGAGTCGACATGGGAGGTTGATAGATTCTGTCAGTCTGATCATGCTATTGAGTCTCAAAGTCTGTCTCAACTCCTTCCATCATGTTTGTCTGATTCTTAAACTTGAAACCAGAAGGGAACCCATGTTTCTTATAGCATCTTTCTACCGTGTGTCCTACCATTCCACAATGAGTGTATTGTGGTTTTCTGGTCCCTTCTGGAAAAAATCTTCCACTGCCACTTCTATAACTACCTCCCTGTCCTTTATATGCAAAGGCATTAGCCACTACACTCTCATTATCAGTTCCTTCCATCATCATAGCTGTGTGATTGTTAACAAAAGTTCCTTGTCCACTCATACTAGTGACCTTCCTTTCGTACTTAATTGACATAAAAAATGCAATGTTAATGTCACTAGTGGTGTCATGACAAAACTTGTGATTTCACAGGTTCATACTCCTCATTTAAACCTTTAACAAATTTTATTACATAGTCATTCTGCACAAATGCATGCATTTTTGTGGCAACATCATAGGTACATCCAAGACGCACTTAGGCACTGGTCTAAGTGTCATCTTCTCCTCCCAAACAATCTTAAGCCTAGCAAAGTAATCATTGACTGAAGATGTATCTTGTTTAATAACATTGAAATTTTCCAATAAATCTGACAATCTAAAAGGATCTCCGCCATACATGAGTTTAAGGTCATACCACACCTTATAGGCTGTGTCATACCACATTACACTCTGTGCAATCGAAGGAGATACGCAATTCGTAATCCATGAATGAACCATGGAGTTAACTTGTCTCCATTTCTGAATAATGCCATCAATGAAACCAACCTTGTTCTTAATAAGAAACGCCATCTCAAAAATTCTACTCCATGAAATGGTAATTATATGGATTTAGCGGAGGTTGTGCCAGAATGATAGCAGGGCTATCATTCAGATGCAAGTAAAGTGGATTAGACATAGGATTTTCTTGACCTTGATGGTTATTAGGTCTCTGATTACTTGTAGTGGCTGTGATTACTTGTAGTGGCTGCCATATCAATATTGAACTTACAATCACACAACTAAGAACACGTAAACTTGGAACAGAAGGACCGAACACAAGCAACTAAAGAATGGACACAAAAATTCAGAAAGAACTCCAAATAATTTTGCTCTGATGCCATGATAAAATCTTCAACTTATTACGAGAACTTCAACTCAGCATTGAATCAGCAACACAAAAACATCAATTGTATTGAAATCTAAAGGCAACAGCATAATGCTCAAGGAACAAAGAAAAACAGAATTTCAAACTTGTACCATTGCAGCCAATACTGTGCGCCAAGAACAAAGAACAAGAAGAAGATGATTAAGCTGTAAAATTCTGTATATTCAATCAATAACCGTCTGTCACAACCTTAGGTATATATAGGACATCAATGAAACCTCCTAGAACAGAATTACACACGTGGTCTAATATAATTAAGTTACTCTACTAGCTAACTACCTAACTACTATGTAACTGCTGAATCATCTGACGTGGCACCGTGTTTTTTAGGCTGGAAATGATCTGCTGCACCTTCAATCACATGTATGGATCGTTGCACCTGAATATCACTTCCTACACTCGCGTGATCCTACAGATGTTTCACACCAAACACCTTTACAGCTGAACTGGCATTTGAACATGCTGCTGCTTCTGCAGTAGTGCTTGGGCACCTCATTGACTTCTCTGATGAGGCTTCAACATTACTCGTCACTTATTGGTCATTGTTACTCACTGAAAGTAGTCAACGAAAATTAACTTTAGACACAACAAATTTTAACTACTATGCCCATTTTTCAACTTTTCCAATGTCAGACAGTTATTAAACCATAAAATTCATTTGCTTTACGGGTCAGCTTCCTTAGACAACCTAGGTGAAGATTGTTACTAAAAGATTTTAATGTCATTTTCCGCCATTTAGCATTTTGCCCTATAAGTTTAAACGCTGCGTACATCCGTCCCCTCTCCAGACTCTATACAAACACGGGAGCCTGATGTACTTGGAACGTCTTTTTTACCATTTTGCCCAATAAGTTTAAATGATAATGATAAGCCATAATTAAATCGTCTGTTAGTCAACAACAGTCAGCGGTTCAACCCTAGTAGCTCAGCACTCAAGTACTGCAGTTCAGCAGTACAGCGCCCAAGCATGGCTGTTCAAGCCTTGGCTGCACCTCAGCGGGGCATCATTATACTATCGAAGAATATGCCATGTTTTGCACCTCGGCACCAACTTCAGCCAATGTCCAAGTGCCGCACTGCAGATCACTTCAGCTGGGTCCAACTATGCACTTCTGCAAAGCCTAATCCTACACTTCGGCAAGGTTTGATTATGCACTTCAGCAAAGGTACCAAGCACGACATTACTTCGTGGGACCCTTGAACAGGAGTGCAATCCGACTATAATGACTACAGATGGTTATTTAGTCTGAACACGCCAAGGTCATTCCAGCCAGCCTATAGGTTACATCAGCCAGACCGGCCTATTAGTCCCATCAGTCAGGCTACTGGTCACATCAACATACCTACAGCGTCCTAGGCTTTCTGCCACAAGCAAACATCTTATCCACTATCAGAAGCCAAAGGCGGGAAAAGGTCTATAAAAGCAAGCCAACCAAGACAAAGAAGGGGATCGGGAATTCAAACACTCAAATCCTAAAGCAAGTTGATACACATTGCTCTTCCGCCCATACTGTGAGACACTCTTAACTCACCATCTAAATTATAATCTCAGCGAGATATGGCCCAAACTGACTTGAGCGCCGGAGGGTTTTTCCTGGGGCCAACCCCTCGGGACCTCTGATCTGTGCTTTCTTGTGCCGGATATTTTAGAGGTTACTCCAGCTACCACTCTCAGCCCAGTTAACAACTATTCAAGTTAACTGACGGAGCTAATTTGAGGTCGTCTAGACCCTTGGTGAAGATCCGGCTTCATCATTTGGCGCTAGGAAGTATTGACATTTCTGTCAATTTCCTAGCTATTTCAGGATCTGTGGCAGTATTGGCAAAGGTGAACTCCATCGTCCTTTTACCCCGTTGCCTTCGGGGAGAAGGCTCTCCCTCCGTTGCTCTCTTTTCAGAAGACTGTCCTTCGGATGCTTCACCCCGGAAGGCTCTTCCCCGGAAGCGTTTACCTCAGGTGTCTCCTCTTCAGCAACCCACTGTGGAGGTTGAGCTGAGGTTGAGCTGAGGTTGATGCAGGAGCCTGGGCTTCAGCTAGGAGATGATTGTCAGAGGTTCCAACTGAAAAGAAAAAGATTCAAATGATTAGATAGAAACCAAACATATCCAAGACTAGTGCAGGACAAAAATTTTACCTGGACATATCTGCACTTCAGACGAAGAGCTGTCAGAAGCCTGTTCTGAAGTAGAAGGCTGGCTTTCTGTCCATTTTCTCTTCTTGGGGACCAAGTTCTTCAGCCTTTCTAGGGTCCCGCGTACCATGATTTCTGCAAAATTCAAGGTACAAAACAGTCAAAACACAGATGCAATATCAGAATCAGTCAAATATTTTCAAAAATGTTACTATATACCCCGAACTATGCTCAAGGCAATGGGGATGAGAGGACGAAAATTATGTTCTGGCCATAGATGTTCCAGATCAGCGACCTCTACAATGTGCCTATCAACTTTCTTCCAATCTACGGCTAAGCGCAAATGTAACAGATGGGAGGCTTCATTGCGAAATTGTTCACTTGGCCTCCTGTTATTCGCACCGCCAGTGTTCCAAAGGATTCCTTCAGGTAATCCTATATTTTTAACGAAAAAGAAATTCCCCCTTTAATCTTTGGAAGAAAGAGGAAGGTTTATGACAAAAAACCTCCCACTATTTTGAGGTCTCCTATCAAAACAATACCAACTACCCTCCTGCCTAAACACAAATATCTCTCTAAAGACTGCAAGTGAGAAGTTTTTCTCAGCTGCTCTTAGATAGAGCAAGTAACTAAGAATAACTCTCAGTCCGTTAGGCGTTATTTGGGGAAGCCTAAGTTTGTAACAGAACAGTATTTGGAATAAGGGGGCCGGAATGGGTAAATTGAAACCAGATCTAAAATACTCTTCATAAACTGCTTCGTAACCAGCTGGAGGGTTATCAGCAGTTTGATGAGGAAGGGGAAGAATGGGAGCAAAGGTACTCCTGTCAACACTATAATGCTGACATAGTTTAGTGAGGTCGGTGGCTTTCAAGATGCACATTGAGTTTTGCACCGAAGAAGAAGGCACCATAGATTTTGAGGTAAAGGAAGAAGAAGTCATGAGTAAGATAGAGAAACGCTTACAAGAAATTGAAGACTTAAGTTGAAAGAGCTGGAGTAAGGTCGGAAGAAAGCTTCCAAGACGATGAAGAAGAACAATGCGAAAGTGTGACGAAATAATCAGATGAGCAGAATAAAGGAAGAAGAAAAGAATGAATTGGGGAAATTGTCTCTATTTATAAGTGAAAGAAAACGAAAGGTTGCACCTTTTCGTTTGAAATACGAAAAGGAAAAGGTTCAGGCATTTACCACCCTCGGGAAATGAAACCGCCGAAAAAGTAATGATAAGGTATTGGAATTAGCGCTTATATTAAAAGCGGGAATTACTACGCAAATAAAAGGATAACCACACGATTAATGAAGGTCTGCCACGTCACAAGTTCATTAAAACAAGATTTGTCCACCTTCGCAGTTCAGCTCAGCCACACAAAATCTGGGGGCAAATGATAAGCCATAATTAAATCGTCTGTTAGTCAACAACAGTCAGCGGTTCAACCCCAGTAGCTCAGCACTCAAGTACTGCAGTTCAGCAGTACAGTGCCCAAGCATGGCTGTTCAAGCCTTGGCTGCACCTCAGCGGGGCATCATTATACTATCGAAGAATATGCCAAGTTTTGCACCTCGGCACCAACTTCAGCCTATGTCCAAGTGTCGCACTGCAGATCACTTCAGCTGGGTCCATCTATGCACTTCTGCAAGGCCTAATCCATCTACCACTCTCAGCCCAGTTAACAACTCTTTCAAGTTAACTGACGGAGCTAATTTGAGGTCGTCTAGACCATTGGTGAAGATCCGGCTTCATCAGGTAACTCTCACATGTCCCCTATCGTAGATCTATACATTGGGATAGTTTGTTATACAACATTTTGACGTCATCGAGTTTAGGACTAATGACATTATCCTGACTACAAAATGCAACTTATAGACTTTTTTAACCTTATTCTTGTTTGGCCGGAAAATTTTAGTCTAGATTAACTATAAAAGGTTAGACTAGTCATCAATATTATGTGATGATATTATACATAATTTATACAAAAGAATAAAGCGGCGGAAGGACGATCTTGGAGCGGACCGGATTTCCTCACCGCCTCTACTGTTACCTTACTGCCCACCGCCCGACACGTGGTAGTAAGGAGAGATGGTGAGGCTAGATGAAAGTCATCCGCATCTAACCTCACCACTTCTCCCTGCTGTCATGTGTCGGGCGATGGATAGTGGAGTGAAGTTGGAGACGGTGAGGAGTTACCTTCTCTATTGGAGCTGGTTGTTGGTTATTGGTCGTTGTTGAAAAGTAAAGAGCTGCCCCACATTAGTTCTTGTAGTTTGTGACTTGGATTCTATATTTCCTCATATATATTCGAACAATCAACTATCAAATTCCCTTATCATCTCCAACTCTTATTGTTCCTTTCTCCCTCACTCTCACAATCTCTCAATTCTCTATATTTCTAGTTCCCATCCTTGACCCTAACCAACAAAATCAAGATCAAAATCCTATTTTCAAACTCTCTAATCATATAAAAATGTTCACCATGTATATATATTCTGCTTCAAGTTGGAAAATTTTCTTACATATATGAGGGTTTCTATGTTATATATATACACACACAAATATATCCTTGTTTTGATATTAATTATTGCATGTAACACAAAATCACATTGTTGTTTTCTGACCAAGCCTAGGTCTTGTCCTTGTTGGATGGACTGCACTAAAGAAGTTGAAGGTAAGAAAATACATGACATTTACCAATCCAAGATGTCAAGATCAACAAGAACACATTGGGTTCCTGGACCAATCATAGTCGGAGCCGGACCTTCCGGCCTCGCCGCGGCAGCTTGCCTGAAAGAAAAAGGAGTTCCAAGCCTCATACTTGAGAAATCAAACTGCATAGGTTCTCTATGGCAACACAAAACTTATGATCGCCTTCATCTTCACCTTCCTAAGCAATTCTGCGAGCTTCCCTTCATGTCATTTCCACAAGATTTCCCTACTTATCCTACTAAGCAACAATTTCTTTTTTACTTGGACTCATATGTTAAACGCTTCAACTTGGAGCCAGTGTGTAACACAACGGTTAAAAAGGCGGAAATCGACGAGGGGTGTGGGTTTTGGAGGGTGAATGCTGTGGGAGTGAAAAGTGAGGAGATTGAATATGTTTCACAATGGTTAATTGTTGCTACTGGGGAAAATGCTGAAGAGGTTATGCCACATTTTGAAGGGATTGAGGAGTTCTTGGGTCATGTTATTCATACAAGTTCGTATACAAGTGGTGAGGAGTTTAGAGATAAGAATGTTTTGGTAGTTGGATGTGGGAATTCTGGCATGGAAGTTTCTCTGGATCTATGTAATCATGACGCTCGCCCATTTCTTGTGGTCAGAGATACAGTACGTAAACCTACATTACTATCTATCAATATCTTGTGTATACTCACTCATGTTTAATGAAAACCGTAATAGTTGAAGAGGAAACATCTTATACAAGGATTGTTTATTATGCTAAAACAAATAGAAAAAGGAATGTGTCATTAGCTTTGTCATTGTTTAGTACAATAGAGTTTATGTAGATTAAAATGTTTGACATTTTTTTGAGACATGTCTGGTAGTTTAGTAAAGTCATTCCTAAAGGATTCGCACTTGCATTAGAATCAAGAACTTCATACAACAAGACATGCGGAATAATTTCATCTCGAGGATAAAGAAGTATCCCTACTTTGTATACTTTAAATGTGATATATAGTGTGTATATTTCATTTCCTCCTTTTTTTTGGTTAAAATGTTAATATATTAACCAGGTAAATCAAAACAACAATGAGATGCTACCTACACAATAGCCCTTCTCGTAGGCCAACAGTCTGACATACGTGTACTACTCAGATATGTATAGCAATCTTAAACAGTATGTAATGCATTGCTTATGTTTAAGAGATGATGATAGAGCTTATAGATAACTCTGTATACATGCGTGCATATTCTATCTGTTACATCCCTATATACAAAAGATGCTCTTTTAAAGATGTTTGCAAGTACTTAGAAGAAGTAACATACTGGGTGAAAGTAGGAGGTTGAATCTGTTGGAAATTAGATTTCTAAATTGAAACGTCAAGCAAATCAATAGGGTTGCTTTTCCTTTTTGTTTTTGGTAACACCAAAGTTTACCAAGTTGATATTTATTTGGAACATATGGATTCTGACATCCAAGATTCTCTTTAATTAGTGAACCCTTGGAATTTCAGTTGCATGCGGATTGTACTTTGGACGTGGACAGCTAGACTACACATGTTTGATATAATCTGCCCATCTAAAGTTTGAACCCCAACCGGTAATTTTTGGCACCCTTGGTCCCACATAGTATGTAGGGATGTAAACAGGTTTCCAGAATACACTAGTAGAAGTTTGTCATAGCACAGGGACAGCACAAGGAGCCCATTGTCACCCGAAGTAACAACCGACGGATTGGTCTGTCAGCCTATCAGGTCATTCCACGGTTCAATAATGCTCTCACACTATGCAGATAGCCTGGAAGGGTTCAAACATTTCTTGCATTCATTAAGGTTCGAACCCCTGACGTTCTTTTCGAAACTCCATATCTGAAACTCTTGGGATATGTCCTGGGGACATAATCTGCCCACTCTAGCTCATGAGGAGATTCGAAGGGGGGGGGGGGGTAGGGGGTACAATGAGCTATCGGGAGAATCAAGTGGATTGAATCATGAGAGTAGGCAATTGTTATAAAAGTTCCATACTTTTTAGCATTTCTCTTAAACTTAAAACCTAAAACTTTTTTGATGCTAGGTGCACGTTTTGCCACAAGAGATGCTGGGAAGATCAACTTTTGGGCTGTCCATGCAATTGCTCAAGTGGTTTCCTATTCGATTTGTGGATGCATTTTTGCTTCTAATGTCACGCATTCTGCTTGGAAACACAGCTCGATTTGGACTCCACAGACCTAAGCTTGGTCCCCTCCAACTCAAAAGCTCCACTGGAAAGACACCCGTTTTAGATGTTGGGACTCTTCCAAAGATTAGGTCTGGAAAGATCAAGGTACGTACTCATTCTTTTTCTTTAATGTTTTGGTACGCAAACGTTATGTTTAAGTGGAAACACCTAAATTCATGGGTCAATTTGATTGTGTGATTCAATTGATGATTAATACGTAATTGAACTAAAGTTTATAGATATATGTTGAGAATACTGTACCAGATCGGACACTTTGAGATAAAATACATGGGTTCATGAGGATGATGTATCACCACCCATTGCCTTAAGGTTTTGAGTTGATATGAACCTCATCTCATATAAGCTCATGTTTCAACATCGCACCAGAATTGGTTTAAAATGTGGACACACACCTTGTCTGACCTTTGATTGACCATTTATTGTCTCTCCTCACCGAAGTTCATAACTTTATGCGTGATTTGTGATTGATGGCGGGCTCTAAAGCGCGTGTGTATGTCAAACAATATTGACACGTGAGGACGAGTGTTGAGAATATCGTCCCACATCGAACACTTTGAGATAAAATACATGGGTTAATAGGATGAAGTATCACCACCCATTGCGTTTAGGTTTTGAGTGAAAATGGATCTCACCTCATATAAGCACATATGTCAAAAATATATACTAGTTACAAGAATATTGCATTTAATAAAAAAGAATAGTGCAAAAGAGGATATATGTAAAACGTTACTCGTCAAAATGCTTCGGAAAATACATATAATTTTTTGGTTTCATGATATCTATAGGATTAACGTCCCTAATGTTGGTCGTCATTTGGACAGGAATGAAATAGATATTCCTTCTCTATGATGCAGGTAGTGCCTGGAATAAAAAGATTATTCCGAAATTCGATCGAATTTGTTGATGGCCTCGTTGAAAATATTGATGCCGTCATCTTAGCAACAGGCTACAGGAGTAATGTACCTACATGGTTAAAGGTACATCTTACATTTTTATTTTATTCATAAACGAATAATTCAATCAGTTTTTGAATCGTTATATCATGTGTTTATTGAATCATACAACTGTCTAATTAATTAAGTAGAAAAAATCTCTTTTAAATCGTTAAAATAGTTAGAGATATAATTAGATATAGTGGTAAAGATCATTACATACTTTGATATTGATTATTTTTCGAATATCTATGCTCCACCTTCATGTGTGTGCTTAAAATAATTTTCTTAGGGAAAAAAGAAGAAAACCTCAGCAGGGTTTATGTGAGTTCAAATGTGTCATGGAAAATTTTTACACGGGTATGACACCTCAAGTAACTTTACTAAACAAATTGATAGGATTTTGAACTTCAACGTACATGTATTTGCATAATGTATAACTATTTTTCATTAAATACTAGACTTGAACCCTCTAAATATTTGAGCTTTATCCAAAATAAACACACACTTCTATACACTAATTTTTCGATCCAATTCATATGTTTCCTTTTTTGGGGTTAAAATGCTAATATATTCACTAGAGAAATCAAAAAATCAAGGGAATTCAACCCATACAATAGCTCTAATCATAGGCCAACAGGCTGACCTACATGTACTACTCAGAAATGTATAGCCCTCTTATACAATAGGTATCGTAGTGCCTATGTCTAAAAGACGTGGGTATAACTTATACATAACTCTGTATACATACGTGCATATTCTGTGTGCTACATCCCTAAATAGAAAAGATGTTAGCTTCAAATATGTGTTTTCCTTTTTCTTGCAAACAGGAAAACAAGTTCTTCTCAGAAAAAGATGGCTTCCCTAAAGCTTGTGAATTGTTCTCGAATACATGGAAAGGCCACAATGGTTTATATGCTGTTGGGTTTTCGAAGAAAGGCCTACTTGGTACGTCAATGGATGCACGAAAAATTGCAGAGGACATACAAAATCAATGGAAAATTAAAGCAGTTCAGATTAAGGCCTTATGTAACTCTTCTCCAGCATGCAGCCGTGACAGTTGAAATCTGGCTATATATAACTCTGATATATTGGAGATTATATATTTTATTGATCATGGAAAATAGGGTTAGTGATGTCACTATCCAGTGACATATTGAACTTGGAAATAGATTGTATGTGCAGTGTAACCATGTGTTTATTGTATATATCTAACTAGTATTTGTTCTTTTTTAATAGAGTAGTGATATCTTGAATATTTCCTAGGGTGGCCTTTGTGTCTTGGTACAGTGAGATTAGTGTGCATATGTTGAATTTGTTTGTATGTGTTAGATTCGATTTACTCAACTAGTTAGGACATGTTATGGTGCTAGAGAATATTTGGGGTTTAGATTTCATAGCCAAATAGTTAAAGATAATGCCTTTTCAATTTGGTTGATTTTGTTTGCTATAAATGTATGTAATTTGTCTTCCTAGTGATTGAACACCGATCCCTTTTCATTATTCTTCGTGAAAGAAGTTAATTTGCCACAATATTCGTCTGATTTTTTTTTTTCTTTTCTGGGACATGTTCGAAGAACTAGGACGGTTTAACGAAACGAACAGTTTGCGAACTGTTTGGATTCGGTTCGTATTCGTTCGGTAATTATCTGTAAACGAGCCGAATTCGAACAGCTGTTTGTATTCTTAAATTCGCCTATTTCATTATCCCGGTTTTAGCTAACTTTTGTATCTTAAGCCTTGAAACTGGTTGACACAAGAAAAGATGTTGTGCAGAGTTCGAAGAGGGATCGGAACGCTTTGCGATATGATGTACGCAGTCTTAGCGTACACTTTGTACAAGAGACTGTTTTTGCAACTCGCACCGCTAACCTTAAGCTTGCAAAACATCAACCTTATCATTTGCTCCAAGGCTTACCCTCAAACCACTTAACACAACAAATGTATCAAATGACGATATCTAAACAAATGTATCAAATGACGATATCTAAACAATTCTAAAGAAACTAACTTTGTCATAATAACAAAGAGTATAATAACGGTTTAAAGAGAAACTAACTTTTATCGTTATACATATTAAGGTTGATCTACTTAAGATCATCATGTATTTTCAAACTTTTCTAACTCTATTACGGGTTGGGATCTCCTCACCCCAACTTTCCTCACCCCTTTTGTGACCACGCGACACGTGGCAGTAAGAGGGGTGGTGAGACTAAATGATAATGACCCTCATCTAGCCTCACTACCCCCTTGCTGCCACGTGTCGTGCGGTCACGCGTCACCGCACCCCCTTGCGGTGAGGTGATCTTATCCCCTCTATTACATCTATCAGTTGTTTCTTCCCTCCCGACTTGGAAGACTGTGATGGGCCTAGTTTTTCTGTCATCACTTTACCTACTCATAGAATACCGGTAGCTTTTTTCCAAAAAAGGAAAAAAAAAAAGGAGAGAGAATATACCTGGAACGTCTTTTTAACGTAGCTTAAAGCTAATGTTCCATCATACGATAAAATGATAATCGTTCCTACAATTAATAATAATCCTACCACGGTCTAAATGAAGTTGACACTTCATCATTTAGTCCAAAAACATATAACGACACAAGAGTAAGGTTGAAAACGGGAAAAATCCCAAGGTCAAACCCCAAGGATGTAAGCAAAATTTTTAACCAATAAGACTATCTGGTTTCTTTGTACTTGTCCATATATCATTGATGATTAAACAACTACTAAAATCATAACTATTTCACTATTAACTAACAATTAACTAACAGAAAACAGAAATCTTCAACATGGTATTTAAAAGAAAAACACAAAAAGTAGGGAATCATACAAGTATTTCATGAAAAAGACACCAAAGGGCCAATATAAGGAAAGAAAAAAGATCTCTTTAACTATTTTAGAAATTAAAGAATGGAAGAGCAAAAAGACGGCAATGTTTTGATTCCCAGCTCCCACAACCTTTTAACATTGGCCCCCCTGTTGGAGCAATTTTAACGGTTACCAGCAATTCGTCCTTTCTTTTAATTCCATAATAGTAATTTATATATATTGCTGCTATGTTATTGTAGAGAAAGTGAGCCCAACGTATGCCTTATAGAAGCTACCATACACCGCAGAAATATTGCTTTTCCTTTTTAAAGTGCACAAACTAATAAGGCTGCACAAAAGTTTGCATTAGCATGAGTTCCTACATCTTTGGGAAGATGAAAAAACAAAAAGTTCACTCGTATGATATTTGTAGGATTCCTACATAACCTACTGCATGATTTTTCCTTTATTTTTAACTCCCAAAGAATATGGCATAACCTACGCTTTAACCAGCTCGATAACATCAAAACTGTTGAAGAAGAAGTCTGCAGAAATAAAATAACAAGCGAGCTGAGGTGCCTAGCTGAAGTGAGCAGAAACAACCTGTAGCGCCCCGACCCGGACAGCGGAACCCGAATCGGTTCACCCGTCGTAGCTTACTGAGAAGACTACAAGACGTCTCATCTCTCGAATACACATCATCGATGACGTAAGAGAAATAAGCGCGGAAACATATCTCGGTAATCTAAATCATCAATACAGTACGTCAACCGACAATGTGAATACCAAAAGAACTGTGTATGGTCGTAGCCATCTAAATCTCCAAAAGAGTTAAGAAATAAAAATAACAGAAACTGTCTAATCAATTCTCTTCATGAGGGCTAAACATCCCATTCTGCCCACTCGCTGTCGTCCTCAATGAAAATCATGTCATACTCAGGTTCTCCTGTAACACAAAGGCAGTACCCTTAGCGAAAAACGCTAGCAAGTAACCCGCTTATAAGACATACGGGATCAACACATGGCAAGACATGAGTAATATGTAATTCAAGGGAATGGTGGGGCACATGTCTTGTAACTTCCAAATATACATAAGTGAGTAACGTAATAAAGCAAATACAGCAATTTATGCGCCAATAACAATTCATTGACAATCTAATAACATTCACATTCATGCCACATTGACTCTCGTGATGCATGTCAAATATGCACTACACTACACATTCACATATGCATGAACGCTTTCTCTTTTGAAACAGTGCAATGCATGTCATAATGTCCGGTCACTTCATATAACTTTATACCCTGTAACACGCCCCGACTTATATTTCCATCCCGGTTTACGTTACAGCCAACTTTATACCCTGTAATGCACCTCGGCTTATATTTCCATCCCGATTAGCATTACAGACAACTTTATACCCTGTAACGCTCCCCGGCTTATATTTCCATCCCGGTTTACGTTACAGTCTTTTGTGCCCTGCAATGCACCCCGGCTTAAATTTCCATCCCGGTTAACACTGCAGGTCACCTTCGCAAATCTGTACCGAAGCACCTTTCTTTTCAAATCAATATGCAAATGCACGTGCCATGATGCAAGTCTCCTCATTTCATTCTCATTTCTCATTCTCGTAAGCAATTCACATAAGTAGTTCATGTACACATAAGCAAGTACAAGCAACACACAAGCTTTCACTGACTTACCCATCCTAACTTAGGCTTCAACCATTTCGTCCACGCTTAGTCTTGACTCTAAGGTTCACACCCTAAGGTAAGTATCCCTAACCATTCTTCGTTGAACACCTCGTACGTTCATCTCCTAACCCTCCTAAGTCGTTCTCATTGAAATGCGATTCGAAAACCCCTTTCGAACTTCCCAAGTTGATTCACCATCCTAAGCCATGTTCCCGAGACTTAGACTACCTTTAATCAGGTCTTAAGAAGTCCCTAAGGTCACCCAAAAGATCCCCTAGCTTCCCTCTTTCTTCCCTTGCTTTCCCACAAAACTGGTTGACGTCATACCCTGACGTCGATCGATTGACGTACGTCATACCCTGACGTCGATCGATCGACGTCCATCTGAGGCACGTCGATCTCTCACTCAATCTACGTCGATCGATCGACGTTCATCTGAGGCACGTCGAACTCTCACTCATCCTACGTCGATCGATCTACGTCCTTCTGAGGCACGTCATACCCTCACTTGCTATACGTCGATCGATCGACGTACGTCATACCC
This sequence comes from Eustoma russellianum, assembly GCA_036186865.1. Lineage (NCBI taxonomy): Eukaryota > Viridiplantae > Streptophyta > Magnoliopsida > Gentianales > Gentianaceae > Eustoma > Eustoma russellianum. The sequence continues at coordinate 4,014,655 of AP025044.1, forward strand.
TGACGTCGATCGATCGACGTCCCCGTTCCAGAACACCATTCTGCACTTTTCTGCAGAAACTGCAGAAATAACCCCCAATTCGACCCCAACTTCCTTCAAAACCATTCCAAGCCTATTTCCCACTATCAATCCATCCTAAAATCACCCAAGACAACATCTTTAGCATACGATTCACGGATTCAAGCCTAGCACTCAAAGTACTTATCAAATCAACCCAAAGATCAAATCTTTTCACTCTCCCCTCCCTTCAACCACCATTATCAACAAAGTAGGGTTCAAGGGATTGGGATTTACATGATCTCATATAAACAACAATCGACGAACAAGATTTCAACATATAATGGCCAAATCTCAAACCAAAACACATAGATCTCACAAGTAGATTCACATAGAGAAATTACTGCATGGTGATCCAAATTGATATCAAAATAGGCCCTTTATCTTTCACAAATCGTAGGAACTTACAAGAAAGTTACTTGCCTTTGATTACTCGAAGAAGAAATGAAAGACGAACGAAGATTGGATTGAGGATCTTGAGAGAGTTCTCCTAGGGTTGCTGGAGAAGGAGAGGAATCGCCTATGAGGGGAGATGAGCGTCGGTTTTCTCTGCGTAATGGGAAAACTGACGTTCTGTCAGTTTTTATATGGAAAGGGGAAAAATTTGGAGTTTCTAAATTATATCCTATTTTCTTATTTATCTTAAAGGATAAATCCTAATATTTAATTCTGAAAATTAAATACAAATTAATTTCTAGTATTTAATCATTCCTTTAATTCCCATTAATCCTATATTTAATTCGTCATTAGTTACAGTTGACCGTCATTAATTTCCATAAAAATCCTTCTTTGTCTTTTAATTACCCTATGGAGGGTGCGGGGCATAACATCCCTCCCCCCTTACAAAAAGTTTCGTCCTCGAAACTGGCGTACCTTATAGGAAGAGATTTGGATATAGCTCCTTCATTTGATCCTCAAGCTCCCACGTGGCTTCGCGCTCCGTATGGTTACTCCACTGAACTTTAACATACGGAATGACGCGTCGGCGTAAGACTTGATCCTTTCTATCCACAATCTTTATTGGTTGCTCTTCGTAAGTGACGTCTTCTTTCACATCTAAAGGTTGGGCTTCAAGGACATGGCTTGGATCCGATACGTATTTCCGTAGTTGAGATACGTGGAATACGTTATGGACTTGGGATAAACTCGGAGGTAAGGCTAGTCGGTATGCTCTTTCACCGACTTTACCAAGAACTTCGTAAGGACCAATATATCTGGGGCTCAGCTTGCCCTTCACTCCAAATCTAGCAACTCCTTTGGTTGGTGAAACTCGTAGGTAAACCTTGTCACCCTCCTCAAACTCCAACGGTCGTCTCTTGATGTCGGCCCAACTTTTACTGCGATCTTGAGCCATCTTGAGTTTCTCTCTTATCACCTTGACCTTTACCATTGTTTGCTCAACCAACTCGGGTGCGGTGATTGTCCTTTCTCCCACTTCATCCCAACAGATCGGGGATCTGCACTTCCGCCCGTATAGCGCTTCGAATGGCGCCATGCCAATTGTACTGTGATAGCTGTTACTATATAAAAACTCCATTAACTTCAACAGGCTATCCCAGTTCCCTTTGAAATCCAAGGCACATGCTCTCAGCATGTCTTCTAATGTTTGGATGGTCCTCTCGGATTGTCCATCCGTTTGCGGGTGGTATGCTGTGCTCATTCTCAACTCTGTACCCATAGCTTTCTGGAATGCTCTCCAGAACTTAGAGGTGAACTTGGGGTCACGGTCCGATACGATGCTGACGGGGACTCCATGTAGGCTTACAATATTATCCACATAGATATTGGATAATCTTTCATACGAGGTACCATGAGGCATGGCTATAAAATGAGCCGTTTTCGTCAATCTGTCTACAATTACCCAAATCATTTCGTTTCCATTGCGGGTCTTGGGTAGTCCCATTACGAAGTCCATCGTCACGTGCTCCCATTTCTATTCTGGAATCTCTAGTGGCATCATCAAGACACCAGGTCGTTGATGTTCAGCCTTGACTTGTTGGCATACCAAACACCTTTCGACATGTGTCGCAATTGATCTTTTCATCCCCATCCACCAATAGTTTCTTTTAAGATCTTTGTACATCTTTGTGCTCCCGGGATGAATAGACATCTTTGAGTTATGCGCTTCTTGGAGCAATTCCGTCCTGAGTTCGTCCTTACTTGGAACGCATAACCGGTTTTGAAACCATAGACTTCCATCTTCTCGCAACTGGAAGTCCTTTACTGGTCCCGCAGCTAGTTTGTCTCGGATTTCTCTCAGTGCCGGATCCTCATACTGTACTTCTTTAATTCTGTCTACCAAGTCTGGACTGATAGACAAGGCTGTAAGGACATTTGTCACTGAATCTACCAATTCAAGATCAAACTCTTCGATCTCCCTTTCCAACGGAGACTGTCTCGCGTGGCTAGACTTTCTGCTCAATGCGTCCGCCACTCTGTTGGCCTTACCTGGATGGTAGTTGATGGTCAAGTCATAGTCCTTGAGCAACTCTAACCATCTCCTTTGTCTCATATTCAACTCCTTCTGCGAGAATAGATACTTTAAGCTCTTATGATCCGTGAACACTGCACATTTCTCTCCATATAGGTAGTGTCTCCAGATCTTAAGAGCAAATACCACAGCTGCGAGTTCCAAGTCATGCGTCGGGTAGTTCTGCTCATATGGTTTCAATTGTCTTGACGCGTATGATATGACTCGTTCATTTTGCATCAAAACACAACTTATAAACAGAACGTTAGTTTAAGACTAGCATATGTATATACACTGCATTAATTGTAATGATGTACATACCTAGTCCTTTCTTAGACGCGTCGCTATAGATCATGAAACCGTCGGTGCCGGAAGGTTGTGCCAACACCGGGGCTGTGGTCAATCTTTTCTTGAGCTCGGTAAAGCTCTGCTCGCATTCCGCAGTCCATTCGAACTTAGTCTTCTTCTGCGTAAGTCGACTCAATGGTACTGCTATCGTTGAGAATCCCTCAACGAACTTCCTATAGTAGCCTGCCAAGCCTAGGAAGCTTCTTACTTCAGTCACGTTTGTAGGTCTTGGCCACTCTGTGATGGCTTCTATCTTTTTAGGGTCCACAGAAATCCCATGCTCCGAAATCACGTGACCAAGAAAGGCTACACTCCTGAGCCAAAATTCACACTTGCTGAACTTGGCGTAGAGCTTTTGTTGTCTCAGAATTTGCAACACCACTCTTAAGTGTTCGGCGTGGGCTTGCTCATCGGGGGAGTAGACCAAGATGTCATCGATGAACACCACTACAGATTGGTCCAACTGCTCTCGAAACACAGTGTTCATCAAGTCTATAAAAGCTGTTGGGGCGTTAGTTAGCCCAAACGGCATCACCAGAAATTCATAATGCCCATAACGAGTCCGAAAAGCGGTCTTAGGGACGTCTCCCGCCTTCACAAGCAATTGATGGTAACCTTGACGGAGGTCAATCTTTGAAAACCAGCGAGCTCCCTTTAGCTGATCAAATAAACCTTCGATCCTTGGCAGAGGATATTTGTTCTTTATGGTGATTTTGTTCAACTCGCGGTAATCAATACACAACCGCATGCTGCCATCTTTCTTCTTCAAAAATAATACAGGGGCTCCCCAGGGTGATACACTGGGGCGTATCAATTTCTTGTCCAACAACTCCTGAAGTTGTCCCTTCAGCTCCTTAAGTTCAGCTGGAGCCATTCTGTAAGGTGCCTTAGATATAGGCTCTGCTCCAGGAATCAGGTTGATTTCAAACTCCACTTCCCTTGATGGCGGTACTCCCGGTAAGTCGTCCGGAAATACATCCTTGAACTCATTGATCACCGGAATTTGATCTATAGAGGGAACCTCCTGCTTCACATCTAGCGCATACGCCATATATCCCTCTGCTCCCTTCTGTAAGGCTTTAAAGGCCTTAATCGCTGTCAAGTATACCTTCCTTGGAGCTTTGGTCATCTTGACATTTCCTTGTATCGTGATGTCATTCATCTCAGGGTCCTTGAGGGTCACTTGCTTAAGTTTACAGTCAATATTGGCATGATTCTTGGTCAGCCAGTCCATGCCCAATATTACATCGAAGTCCTTCATTGGAATCGGGACTAAGGTCACCGAGAATATCTTTCCATCCAATTCCAAGTCACAATCTTGGTACTGGTGGTGAGAAACCAGTACTTGTCCGCCTGCTGCCTGCACCCTAAATGGGTTCTCAAGCCATTTGGGTAAACAGTCGAGCCCTTTGGCGAATCGCTTAGAGATGAAGGAGTGGCTAGCTCCACTATCAAATAACACGTTGGCAGGTACTTTATTAACTAGGATCACACCTAGACATGAAAGGGTAGCACATAAAGACTTCACATAAAACACATTTGTTCATCAACTTAGAAAACTAAAATTCAACTTAAGCTACTATTATTGAACTTAAGTCGTACCTGTCACAACATTAGTGTCCTCCTGGACTTGCGCGTCTGTCATGGCATGGACTCTTGCATTGGGCCTGCCTCTCTGCTGCGGAGCCGGCCCTACTCCTGCTTGTGGCTTAGGATTCCATTCTGGGCAGTCCTTGATCCTATGACCTGGCTTCCCACATCTGAAGCACGCACCTGTTATTTTTCAACATTCGCCCACGTGTCTTTTATGGCAATGTGGGCATTCTGTAGGTGCTTGACGATCAGGTTGATTTGGCTGCGGTGCCTTTTGAACTGGCCCCGTTTGTCCCTTCCTGGGAATCTTGACCCAACGTCCGGGTCTACCTCCACTTTGTTCTACCCTCGGCCTCTTGCTCGATTCTTCCCGAGCCTCTCTGTTCTGTGACCGACGCATGTCACTCTCCACTCGGTAACATGCATCCAGCATTTCTTCAAAAGTTTTCAAACTCGACCCCGCGATAGCCGTCCGGATGCGGGGATTCAGACCCTCTTCAAACTTCAGCATTTTCATTCGATTGTTTTCCAATACCATGGGCGTGAATTTGCCCAAGGCATGGAACCTATCTGCGTAGTCAGAGACGGACATCCTTCCCTGTTCAAACTTGTCAAACTGCCTCATTTTCTCCAAAATGGCAGTCTCTGGCACATAATAGTCCTTGTAGGCCTTCACAAACTGACTCCACAGAATAGGAGGGGTCATCTTTGGCAGGATGCCGCTCCACCAGGCATTTGCTCGGCCAGTCAGAAATGGCGTGGCCACATCCACCTTCAGATCCTCAGGCACTTGCACAAGCCTGAAACATTTTTCTACCTCATCCAGCCAAAATCCAGCCACCTCTGGGTCAGTGGTCCCTTCAAAGTTTGGGGTATGCATCTTGCGCATTTCCCCAATGTAATACCTGATGCAGTGCTGAGGCGGTGGAGGCTGTGGTTGCGGTTGTTGCTGCTGTTGAGCAACCCCTTGTGCTATCACCGTGATAGCATCAATCAACGCTTGTGGTACTAGTACTGGAGGTGGTGGTGGTGGGTCATTGTTCCCATTGCCACCATTTCCTTGGTTGTCACGTCTAGGAGGCATTTTCTGCAATATCACGTTTATTAGTGTCTAGCAGTTCCAAAATAGATACTTGGGGTCCATAATGTGATACAAGGCGGAATTCGTAAATTAAAGGAACTACAATTATTGATTACACTTAATCGCGCTCGTACACACACCCATCCCAATCAAACTTAAATCTAAGATTGCATACTTAGACTTTAAAGATCAACTTAAGGTGAAGATCATATCTTAAGACTCTACATGTCATAACCTAGGTCTCCGAGGTAGATCTGAAGCCTAGGCTCTGATACCACCTGTAGCGCCCCGACCCGGACAGCGGAACCCGAATCGGTTCACCCGTCGTAGCTTACTGAGAAGACTACAAGACGTCTCATCTCTCGAATACACATCATCGATGACGTAAGAGAAATAAGCGCGGAAACATATCTCGGTAATCTAAATCATCAATACAGTACGTCAACCGACAATGTGAATACCAAAAGAACTGTGTATGGTCGTAGCCATCTAAATCTCCAAAAGAGTTAAGAAATAAAAATAACAGAAACTGTCTAATCAATTCTCTTCATGAGGGCTAAACATCCCATTCTGCCCACTCGCTGTCGTCCTCAATGAAAATCATGTCATACTCAGGTTCTCCTGTAACACAAAGGCAGTACCCTTAGCGAAAAACGCTAGCAAGTAACCCGCTTATAAGACATACGGGATCAACGCATGGCAAGACATGAGTAATATGTAATTCAAGGGAATGGTGGGGCACATGTCTTGTAACTTCCAAATATACATAAGTGAGTAACGTAATAAAGCAAATACAGCAATTTATGCGCCAATAACAATTCATTGACAATCTAATAACATTCACATTCATGCCACATTGACTCTCGTGATGCATGTCAAATATGCACTACACTACACATTCACATATGCATGAACGCTTTCTCTTTTGAAACAGTGCAATGCATGTCATAATGTCCGGTCACTTCATATAACTTTATACCCTGTAACACGCCCCGACTTATATTTCCATCCCGGTTTACGTTACAGCCAACTTTATACCCTGTAATGCACCTCGGCTTATATTTCCATCCCGATTAGCATTACAGACAACTTTATACCCTGTAACGCTCCCCGGCTTATATTTCCATCCCGGTTTACGTTACAGTCTTTTGTGCCCTGCAATGCACCCCGGCTTAAATTTCCATCCCGGTTAACACTGCAGGTCACCTTCGCAAATCTGTACCGAAGCACCTTTCTTTTCAAATCAATATGCAAATGCACGTGCCATGATGCAAGTCTCCTCATTTCATTCTCATTTCTCATTCTCGTAAGCAATTCACATAAGTAGTTCATGTACACATGCGCAAGTACAAGCAACACACAAGCTTTCACTGACTTACCCATCCTAACTTAGGCTTCAACCATTTCGTCCACACTTAGTCTTGACTCTAAGGTTCACACCCTAAGGTAAGTATCCCTAACCATTCTTCGTTGAACACCTCGTACGTTCATCTCCTAACCCTCCTAAGTCGTTCTCATTGAAATGCGATTCGAAAACCCCTTTCGAACTTCCCAAGTTGATTCACCATCCTAAGCCATGTTCCCGAGACTTAGACTACCTTTAATCAGGTCTTAAGAAGTCCCTAAGGTCACCCAAAGGATCCCCTAGCTTCCCTCTTTCTTCCCTTGCTTTCCCACAAAACTGGTTGACGTCATACCCTGACGTCGATCGATTGACGTACGTCATACCCTGACGTCGATCGATCGACGTCCATCTGAGGCACGTCGATCTCTCACTCAATCTACGTCGATCGATCGACGTTCATCTGAGGCACGTCGAACTCTCACTCATCCTACGTCGATCGATCTACGTCCTTCTGAGGCACGTCATACCCTCACTTGCTATACGTCGATCAATCGACGTACGTCATACCCTGACGTCGATCGATCGACGTCCCCGTTCCAGAACACCATTATGCACTTTTCTGCAGAAACTGCAGAAATAACCCCCAATTCGACCCCAACTTCCTTCAAAACCATTCCAAGCCTATTTCCCACTATCAATCCATCCTAAAATCACCCAAGACAACATCTTTAGCATACGATTCACGGATTCAAGCCTAGCACTCAAAGTACTTATCAAATCAACCCAAAGATCAAATCTTTTCACTCTCCCCTCCCTTCAACCACCATTATCAACAAAGTAGGGTTCAAGGGATTGGGATTTACATGATCTCATATAAACAACAATCGACGAACAAGATTTCAACATATAATGGCCAAATCTCAAACCAAAACACATAGATCTCACAAGTAGATTCACATAGAGAAATTACTGCATGGTGATCCAAATTGATATCAAAATAGGCCCTTTATCTTTCACAAATCGTAGGAACTTACAAGAAAGTTACTTGCCTTTGATTACTCGAAGAAGAAATGAAAGACGAACGAAGATTGGATTGAGGATCTTGAGAGAGTTCTCCTAGGGTTGCTGGAGAAGGAGAGGAATCGCCTATGAGGGGAGATGAGCGTCGGTTTTCTCTGCGTAATGGGAAAACTGACGTTCTGTCAGTTTTTATATGGAAAGGGGAAAAATTTGGAGTTTCTAAATTATATCCTATTTTCTTATTTATCTTAAAGGATAAATCCTAATATTTAATTCTGAAAATTAAATACAAATTAATTTCTAGTATTTAATCATTCCTTTAATTCCCATTAATCCTATATTTAATTCGTCATTAGTTACAGTTGACCGTCATTAATTTCCATAAAAATCCTTCTTTGTCTTTTAATTACCCTATGGAGGGTGCGGGGCATAACACAACCAGTGGCTAGTCGAGCTGAAGTGCCTAGCTGAAGTAAAGGAGTACCGAGTTTAGGTATCATGCTGAGGTGAGGATCAAAGATAGGAAGTGCAGATAAAGATCAGTGGGCCGAGCCGAGGTACCATACCGAGGTGAGGGTCAAAGTATAGAAAGATCAAAGGAGTGCCGAGCTGAGGTGCTAAGCCAAAGTCAGGCAGACGTAAAAAAAGGTATCGAACCGAGGTGCTAAGCCGAGGTAAGGTTAGAAGTAACCGAGCTGAGATGAAGTGCTCAGCTAAAACATGTTGTGCCGAGGTGACGAGATGCAGTATCAAGCCAAAATAAGAAATGTCGAAGTGAACTAAGAAGAAGAGGGTCGATATGATAAAGTAGTGGAGCTGAGGGAAAGAAGGTCAAGCCGAGGTGACGAAGTAAAGGCACACACCAATAATGAGATGCAGAGCTGAGGAGACGAGGTGAAGGCAAATAAACTAAACAGATGTGTCAAGCTGTACTAAGCACAACAGAACAGAACAAAGAGAGACAGCAACAAGAGACTGCACTTCCGAGCTAAAACACTTAGAAAAATACAAAGAATCCCAGAGGCAGCACTCAAGAGATAAACTGAGTAAAGACACAATCCAGAAAATACAAGAAAAACAGAGCTCGTGTATTTATACCAATATACTGTACATCCACTAGCTCAGTGGATTAAACAAATGTAAATAGAATATAGTCGTTGTTATAGCCATTGGTGGCTTAAGGTTTCATACCTCTTACAAGCCTTATAAAAGGGTAAACACTTGTACATTTTAAAGAGAAGTTCTGCGAGAAAAAATCAAAAGTCTGAATAAAATTTTACACTATTCAGCCCTCCAATTCAACTCTTCTATTTTATATACTATTCTTCCATATTCTACAATTTGTGCTACTAAAATGCTATTCCAAATGCTTTAAACATACTTCCGCAACTTCTATACTCTGCAACTGTGAAAATCCAACAAAAACCTACACGATAAGTGTACAAAGTTGTATATAATAAGTTGATAACCTTTAATATGTTCCCATACTTCTAAAATTGTAGAACCTACATGATAAGTTTTAATCCAATTGCCGGCGAACACCTCGGGAGAAAGACTGTTGGAAGGGACAGCATAATTTCTGAAAAGTTCACTCGTGTGATATTGCTAGATTCCTGCAGAAACTACTCTATGCTTTTTTCCTATGTTTTTCTTGGTGGGAGTCCAGAAGGAGGCGTAAGATAATAAATTCATTTTTTTTCGTGTACGATTTATAAATTTTGTTCGGATGGGAAGAATGAGACACAACAAACTCCCGTGTATGACGAGGTATAAAGAGTCGGATTTATGTAACTATACTCATATGTTAGAAACATACAGATTGCAAAATTGCCACATTATGTTACATAACTAGTTCGTCACTTCTTAGTCCGACGATATAATACTTACAAAAGGCGTTGTGCTTTTTTTTTTTTTTTTGGAGTTGTCTCTGACACAATATAGTTTCAATTTCTTAAAGTATACTCGATCAAACTACAAAAATTAATAACTATGGAACGGAATGAGTATAATATAAACTGTTAGGGATTCCACTCTTGTTTGACGGTAGGGTTTATTCCGATTGACTACAAGCGTGGCAACAATTCTATCAAATCTTTGGTTACTCATGCAACAACACATACACGGTATATCTCGACGACATTAAAATCTTTAATTACCCATGTCGATATTAAATCCGAGAGAAAGGATAGGCATGAACAAATCAACATCCAAAATAATTTAGGCCAAAAAACCCATAAGGAGGACCAGCTGACAGATGACCTACAAATAATTGAATGGACCATATGAGATCCCATGGATTGACCTTAATAACGTAGGCCTAAACTTCAGCTTCAGGTACCTTTTCTTACTAGAAAATGATATGCATCTCCTTCTTGGCGTTAACTTATTATGGGAAGTGCCTATTTTGGCCACTTATTTGTATATTTTTTGTACATAAGATATCTGTACGGTCGAACATATGTCTCATTGTGATTTCTATTGTAACACGTATAATCAAGATGAAAAGGCACACATATAGGTAAACTTACTTGAGTTTGATCTGAAAACAATTTAATCAGACTGATTTATTTGGAATTGTCTATGTATATGTCCTCCTTTTTCTTTGTAATAGGGTGTTCTTCTTCCGTCACAAGGAGGCTTTTTGTTTTTTCAATTTTCTTAGTTTGAAATCTCTAAAAAAGACTAGGATAATAACATAGTTCTAATTCTTCTTATTCTCAAAAAAAGGAAAAGGAATAATAATAATTAAAAAAGTCCGGTTAAGTCTTTATAAATTGCAATTTTGAGCCTATAGAAGGATGAAGGCAAAATTAACAAAGACACGTGTCAATAAAATAAGAGGGTATAAAATATAAAGGATTCTTTCTCTAACTTTCTATTATTTTGCAGATTATTCAAGATCAAAATTATTAACAATTTGACTCAATTATCGGGTTCGATATCTCCTTCCTCAAGAAGTATTCATGAGAGAGTTAAAAGTTTTTTCTTCCTCTGTTTTTCTAGATAGTGATTAATTTTTTTCATGATTTCCAATCATCTTTTGTGACTATACACACAGTGCAACTGTTATTAAATATGAAAATAATATCACGATAAAAACTTATCTTTGATAATCTATCCGTTGTCTGCACTTCTAACTAAGGGCCGATTTTGCAAAACAATAACAACATTGCCTTAAACACTCTCGTCTGTGACAAAGTAAAGGAATCGAATATACTCAATCATACTCGTATGTTAAAAAAGCACAGAGGTTGTTTTCCGATTATCCATAATGAAAATTGGATCAATATGTCTCGATCAATTGATAATTCACAATATAATAAACACAGTCAATTTAATGAGTCATTTTACTTCATTCCATCATATTTCAAAATTAAATAAAAAATATCTTATTAACACTTCCATATGCAAAACGTGAGTGTCAAATCAGAACAAAGGAATGGAAAAGTACAAGTTCTCAATGGCGGATGAGATCACCTCACCGCGCGGTGAGTCACCGTACTCCCCACAACGCGACACGTAGCAGCATGAGAGATGGTGAGGCTGAATAAAGATAACTCTCATCCAGCTTCACCATCCCCTCCTGCGCCACATGTCGCACAATGACTCACGCGATGAGGAGAGAACGGTGAGGAGACCTGAACCCTCTCAAGAGATAATGAAGCAGTTGAACAGAAGACAAAGCAGCCTCCTGCAGTTCGATTGATAGTACGTATTTTATGACTTATGGTGCAAGTTGAATTATAAAATGTATGTATGGTCCAGACGCACGTGAGAACCATAAGATTAGCATAAATGTCCAAACGATGGCTCAGTTCACCGGAAAGTATGGTACCCCCCCCCCCCCCCCCCCTTTTTTTCTCTTTTATGGTCCATAACATTGATTTCTTTCATTATTGGTGTGTGGTCCTTCAATTTATTGCTAATCCTAGTTCATTGTCATTTTTTTCTTCTTCGTTTTTCTTATACAATAGAAATGCTCAAACCCGAATATTAGAGATAAAGACGTGAAAGAAAATATTAGCACATGGGCACGATGAATATTGATATAAGACAAATTTATCGGAAAAAAGTTTAAGTCACATCCGAATAATGATATAATAATGTTATTATTTCAACACACAAACCAAATCATTTATAAATTACTATTGCTTACGAGGAATTTTTATATTTTGATAACGATTTATATCTTTCTCAGTCTTAGTTTTACAAATCAAATGTTTCTCATTGTAATTAATCAAAAACCATTCATTCAAGTATTTATTTATTTTATTTCAAATTCGATTTTTCATTATATTCATTATTGAAAAGGCTCGTTAAAAAGCATCAAAACAAAAGCCAATTTTAAACCAACTTATAAACAATATACTTTTTAGCCTCCACAAAATTTTTAGACAAATCAATTATTTTCTTCATATTCGAGAATTTCTTATTTGATTTCAAGTCAATAATACAAGCATCAATTTAATCATGAAGTACAAGAACAGCCAGTTTAGAAAACTCACAGGAATAAAATTTTACAAGAGAAATCATTTTTTTCTAATCAAATGATGTAAACGAATCACACGGGTCCAAAAATTTTATACAAGTAGTACCGCCATGTTCTTTTCATCAAAACGATTATTCAATTTTTAGAGGAGCACGGCGCCCCCTTGGATAAAGAACATGCTATTCAAAAGGGAACCGGATTCAGTGATGTGCAAGGAGCGGAGATGCGGTGACGTCATCAATGGGTGGCTGACACGTGTCTCCCTATAAAAGCAAAAAAAAACTACAAAGTTGGACACTTGTCAGCCATCCATTGGTGGTGACATCGCGTCCCCCATTCTGCGCGTCACCGAATCCGCCATTCAAAAGTTACGTCTAAAAAGTTTTTCACTCTCGTCTACTGTGACAAATTTTTTTATATGCGTTAAAAGTTCTTTTCTCTTTTCCTTTTTTAAATTGATGTCTTTTATCGGATTACCCTCGTGAATTAAAAGGAAAATCACATGAAATTAACATGAGAGTGTTTTTTCTTTTAATTGAAAACATGAGGCTGTTTAAGTAAACTTGATTCCAACTTCCAAGATGAAAAGCATACAGAACAAGCTCAATGGCAATTGAGTCCCAGTTCAAAAATACGAATTTATGTGACACAATTACCTACCTACCAGTACTTCCGTTACGGTAATATTTTTTTCACTTAGCATAATTGCTTCGGCTGAAATTTCTTATGCATCTTTATTATATTTCCCACGACTCACTGAATAGCAGCCCAACCGTCCAATGCAAAAATTTTTGGTAGTTATAATACAAATTGAAATCATGTGGAATTATAACACAAATTGAAATAATGTGGAAGATATTAGACTGGCCAATTATCATATGCTTAGCAACAAAACTATTTCTTTTGTCTCAAAGTATAATTCTTCTTTCAACTTTGTAAAATAATGTAATTCTTATGGTTTAATTCTTTTAGTGTAATCATTACATGAGCAGATAAACAGACATAGAGGGACTTGAACTATTATGTAAACTGTTTAATGACATAGATTTCAATGACGGTACGTTTGTCATATTTCGTTTAAGTTAATTAGTTAATGACTGATAATTTGCGTGGTTATATAGGCTATCCTTTATTCATATTGTGTTACTTTCGCTGGACATATTGCCTTTTGATGACGCTAAAAGCTATATTTTTTTTCCTTTAACACATGATATAATGTATTGCCATTATATGACTGAGATACAATATATACACGAATAAATCGTTACGCGAAGCAAATGGAACAAACCATAATTAGCATAAGGTTGAAAAAAACCACTACAAAGTCGGAAGAACATTCACTTGCGAGTAGACAAGAGCAGTCCGCATCACTGACTCGCTCATCCGAAAAAAGCTTCTGGAGATCAGAGACAAATTGCTGGCAAGCTCAGGCTTTTGCAGCTCGGGTGTTGATGTTTTTACTTCCTGAACGCTGGATGATATCATCAAACTTCATCTAGCGTATGATCACTTTAGGGAGAAAGGTAAGAAAGTCAATTGGGTCAAGGTTGTCTGGGATTCAGCTGTGACTCTCAAACACTCGTTTATACTACAGATGGCTGAGCTGAACAAGCTCTCCACCAAGGACGGGCTTGTTTACTTAGACGATAATGCATGCCACCTCTGCTCTACAGGATAAGATCTTCTTCTCCTGCTCGACCACCATGCAGGTTTGGATATCTATCTCAGCCTGGCTTGGACTTCCACTGGGACTTAGTTCCATTCACAGATTGCTAACGTGGAGTTCACGCACACTAAAAGGGAAGGCACTGAAAGCCAATGCAGCAAAAATTGCCTTGGCAGCTACGGTATATCACATTTGACAGGCACAGAATAGATACAATTTTGAAAATATGGTTTTTGTATATAGGGATGTAGTACATAGAATACGCACTCATTTGTACAGAGTAATGTATAAGCTATTCTCCCATATTTTGGACACATGCGATGCTTCTATTGTTTAAAATAACTTACATTACTGAATTGTGCATGTAGATCAGCAGGCCGTTCTACTAGTAGGACTATTGTATGGGATACATCCCTTTGATGTCTTGATATTTGGGTAATACAAATTCGCATTCCACCAAAAAAACATTACACGTGCGAGGATTTGTATCAAATACTAATACTTTTTGGTCTTGTGTATCAGCTTAAGTGTTTGAGCTAGGCTTCATTGACAAATAGAATAAGGCTAGTTATGTTTCCTTTTCATCAAGGAATAAAAAGTGGAAAATTATATCTGTTCTTCCAAAGGGACAATATCATTTCCTCAATTCTGTAGGTTCTTATAGATATTATGTATTTTTGTAATTATTGTATAGGTTAGTTTCCATTTACCATGAAATCAATAACAAGTTTTTCTTTGACTTTAGAATATGATGGAATAAAGCAAAATGATTTACTAGTTTGGTTGCGCTTCTTATATTGTGAACTAGCAGTTGATCGATACAGGTTGATGTAATTTTCATTATGGGTCATCGAAAAATAACATCTGTGTGTCTCTAGTACATGAGCATGGTTGCGTATATCCGACCTGGAAACTATTAGAGTTTCGTACACTGGCCCCCAGGGCATAGTCCAGTTGGTATTCGGGTTGGGGATTGCCAACAAGAGGTCATGAGTTTGAATCCATGGACGCGCACAGTGTGGGTGTTCCTCTGCTACCAGGCCAAAAGGCCTGGTTTGTGGAGAAGCACTTTGTGTGGATAACTGTGTAAGATCTCACCTAATCTAAGAGACCGCTGAACTTCTGATTTACATCCTCTATGCAGCTCTTTGGGACTGATGCAATGGGACCCTTTGAGCTGGGGTTCAACCTTTTGCCAACAAGAGTTTCGTACACCTGTGCTCTTTCCAAGACTATGAGTGTTGGATATTGCCACTACACTAGCACTTCAAAACTTCTACTTCATTACATATATAACATCGTCTCTTGATTAAGTTAAATAGTTCCGTTCGTATGGGAAGTTCCATAGTAGGTAGTTCGATCGATGTGACATATTATATTGGAGAGAGATATTCTTTTTCTTACTTGAGAAAATGGCAAAAGAAAGTGCAACAAAAACTTTTGTAAACTACATAATTTGTATATCTAAAATCTAACCGGTTCAAATCCTGATCCCAAAATATAGTCAAGTTTTAATTCAGGTCATACAATAAATTTCAAATAGACTAAGAATATGTTTCAAATTTTGTTGGTCGCAGCTTGATTCTCAGGGGAAAGAAAAAAGTTGTAGTTTGTGTTGGAAAAAGAGGACTTACGCAAAAAGCGATAATAGGGTTGTCCTCAATACAATAAAAACCAACAGGGAAATGTGTTTGGTTTGAAAATGATTAAATAGGTAGAAGCAAAAAAAAAAAAAAAAAAACCGTTTATACGCTTTTATCTAAAATTTTCTGCCTTATATCAACTGATTTTTGTATGTCGTAGAATGTAGCGAATTAATTATGCGGTGACAGGGAGTAAAACGTACGTAGAACTCTTAAATTGAGGAAAATATTGAGGAAAAAAATGTTAGGGCACAACATGAGATGACTGTTCTATATTTAACTTGAAGTAACACACTACAGTGCATAACTACTCATGCAAAACATATAACACGATCTTACCTAGTCTATGTTTGGTGCATTTTATAATCCCTACTTGACGAGAAGAGATTTTCTATTCTAAATTCTATTTCATGTTCTATCAGACTACCTGAAATAACGTCACATGCATTGAAGTGATGTCAAACTAATATACATAATACCATCTCACATAATTTGATTGAAAATGAGATAGAAGCTGGGATAGATTTAAGAGCATGTTATACTTACTCCAATTATGATATAATCCTAGCTTTATCTTGGTCTTGTAGATATGAGGACATTAATCAAGGTAGCAACTCCGGGGACACGTCAGAGGATGTCGTCAACTTAGATTGATTTAAGTTATGCGAAAATTTAAAAAATTAAAAAAGGAAATAGATTGATCTAAAGGTATACCTTTTTAAGAGTAAAGGGATAAATGTAAATTAACATAGCCGAGACTAGATATAGAAAACTTACATAACTTTTTTTTTTTCTTGTGCGTAATAAAACGGGATTCTAAAGTTTGAGTTATATTTCTTGAGAAATAAGTCAATACTTGTATTTAATGCTCGTCGGCAGGCCGTTTGAACCTCTTGACAGTAGGGATGTACATGCTTCGGTCCGACAGATTTTTTAGAATCTTACCGGTATGGAAAATAGAAAACCAAAAACCGGACCAAACCAGTCAACAAACCGTTTGACCGGTGCGGTCTAGTCCGGTTTGATATCGGTTTTCTCGGTTTTATTCACCTGAAGCATTGATAACGTCGGTTAAAAAAATCAAAATTCGTAATCAAAATTGAAGACAAGTTTTTTTCTGATACACCACAAAAAAAAGACATATAGCGACAGGCAAAAATCGTCGCTATTTCGTCGCTACAGGCATATAGCGACGAAAACAGTAGGTCGCGATACGTCTTGTCGCAAAGTGAATTTCGTCGGTGTTTCGTCGCACAGTTGCGACGAAAATCTGTCAGTTCTGCGACCTGTTATTGCCGTCGTTGTTTCGTCGGTGTATTTTTTCGTCGCTATTTTATAATTTTTTAATTTTTTTATTTCCTTTCTGCGACATTATTTCGTCGCAAAGTTTCGTCGGTATATTTTTTCGTCGATATTTTTAAATTTTTGATTATTTTATTTCTGGTCTGCGACATTTCGTTTTCGTCGCAGGTTCGTCGCTATTTTTTAATTTAATATTTAATATTAATTTAATATTGAATATTAAATATTTTTAATTTATAAATAATACAATATATTATTAATTAAATAGTTTTTATTATTATTTAATTTTTATAATATATTTTATTTTGTATATTAAATCATTTGTACGAATGTTATACAGAAATACAGTACTTGCGTATTGAAGTTCGTAAACAACACAAACGAAATAGAATCCGTATAAATGTCATATAAAATATAAAAGTACAAAGAATATGTCAATACAATAAACGAAATAGACTGTACGAAAAATCAAAAAATGAAATACTATGCAGAGGAAGATGGAGGGGGATCATGCGGAGAAGAGTGACCATCAGGGGGAGGCTGAGGATGCGAGGAGCTGGAAATGATAGAGATGATGAGATGCAATAGCTGCGAGATTTGCTGGTTCGTCTGCATGCGAGATGATGAGATGCAATAGCTGCTGCACCTGCATCGTTTGCTGCTGCACCTGCATCGTCTGCTGCTGCACCTGCATCGTCTGCTGCTGCGCATGCTCAACCGCCTGCTGAAGCGACTGCTGCAGCTCCTGCTGGGTCTGAGTCAGCTGCGACCGCAGTGCTCGTACGCTCTCCTCATGCTGCGCCCTGATGGTCTCCATCTCATGCTGCAGCGTCGCATGCTCTGATTCCAGGCGCGAAAGACTCTCTGGGGCCGTAGAAGGCGCGGAGGTACTGGCCTCAGAGGAAGCACCTGCATGCAGAACTTCGGGAAAGAATCGCGGCGCTACTGATCCGACCCCGTACACCTCCCTCTTCTTCTTATTCTGAGGGCCGACGGTCCGAACCGCATCCCAATAAGCGCGGTTCTTGTCGGCCTCTTCTCCCCTAAGTGCGAGTAGTCTGTTGTACTCGTCCTGAAATGAGAATAAGAATTGTTAGGGTTTAGCAATAAAACAAACTAAG
Source organism: Eustoma russellianum (assembly GCA_036186865.1). Lineage (NCBI taxonomy): Eukaryota > Viridiplantae > Streptophyta > Magnoliopsida > Gentianales > Gentianaceae > Eustoma > Eustoma russellianum. The sequence goes on from AP025044.1 coordinate 4,032,790, forward strand.
GAAAAAACAAATGATGTCGTAGTCTACTTACACTGATGTCGCGGGCCTTCGCCGTGATCCAGTCCTCCGTTCCGTCGGAGGCTTTCTTCCGATGCGTCTTGTAGAAGAGATCGTAGGAGGCTGGCCACTCCCCCGTCTCCTCCTGCTGAAAGAATGAAATAAAATATGTTAGTGAAATCCATAATTTTAAAAATTTCGGCATGACCTATTCGTTTATTGGAGGTATCCCGGCCTTAAAGGCCTCTCCCAAGTCAAAGCAAAAATAAAAAGAAAAAGACAAATGAACACATATACTACTTAAATTAACCATATACGAATACCAACAAAACAACAGCGCAACATAAGAAATCAATGAATATAAATAATCCATTTAAGTCAATGAATGTAAATAATCCACTTAAGTCAATGAATCTAAATAATCTAATCAAATCAATGAATCTAAATAATCCAATATTAAAATACTTACCATAGAACGCATCGTGGTGGCGTGGGAAACCGACCCACCTGAGTGTGTGGCAGGTGCTGGGCCCTGTACATTGCTGCTGCGCCGGTTCGCCGCGTTCCGGGCGCTGCGGGCTTGGGTAGCAGGGTCCATCCAACCTGCTATCCACCCCGCCCAGGTGGCCTCGGATATATAGGCAGGCCTGGCATAATTGGGGTCACGCTCCCACTTGGTCTTGTGCGAGTTGATGAAGTCCCTGTAGCGTTTGGCTGCCCTATGCCGCCAGGCCTGCTCCACGTCGTGGGCGATGTCAGCTGGCCAGCTGTACGCCTTCTGCAATTATTATACGGAGGAAAAGTAAAAACGTGGTTAGAAAAGTAATGATCGATTACGTATCAAAAAGTGAAATTCACCAAATTTGAATACCTGAAACTCATCCCAGTAGAATCTACGTGTCTGCATGGTGACACGGGACCAGGCGTATCCAGCTGGGTCCTGCCTCAGGTGGAAGGACCAAGTGATGCAACCGGAAATCTGGCCCGAGTCCGCTGCAAACCTGAAAGAGGTGAAGTTGTTAGGAAAAAATAACGCGTGAAATATATTTGAAAACGTGTTAAAAAAAATAAATTATTACTTACGTATGGGTATCATATGACCAAGGGAGGGCACGACGCCTTTGTATGACACCCTCGTCCGATGCCGCATCAGACGCCAGATGAGGTGCTGAACCGGTGGGTGTGGGTGGCGGCGTAGATCGGGGGGTGCGGACCTCTCGGCAGACCCTAAAAGGTCTGCGTCCGCAGCAAGAGCTGCGGTCGAAACCGACCCAACCTGCTCATGCTGAGAGAGGAACATATTAAACTCTCCTGAGATGTCATGTGTAGATCGAGTCGGTAAACCCTCACTAGCCATCAGATCTGCAAGAGTGAAAAATTTAAAAGGCACATTAAACGAGTTTAGGGTTGATTGGCCAGAGAAATAAGATGTCCAAAAAAGTTTGTACATGCATCATTCATTGGCCAAGCACACCACATTTCTACTAATTCAACCTTAACAACAATTTTGGTGCATACGCACCCTAGTCACCAACAGCCTTTTTTCGGTACATCACCTATACATACTTATTATAGATAACTTGTAACATCCTACCCCGCCCACAGCCCTATGCCGCCAATAGCCACCCCCGCCCCACCCACTCCCGCCAACAGCCCACACCGTCCACAGCTCACTCCCGCCAACAGCCACTGCCCGCTCCACCCACTCCCGCCAACAGCCCACCCCGCACACAGCCCACTCCCGCCAACAGCCACCCCCCGCCCCACCCACCGCCAACAGCCACCCCCCGCCCCACCCACCACCAACAGCCACCGCCCGCTCCACCCACTGCCGCCAACAGCCCACCCCTCACACAGCCCACTCCCGCCAACAGCCACCTCCCGCCCCACTCACTCCCGCCAACCGCCCCACCGCTATATAATTTATCGTTTCATGCCAAAACCACCCCTATTTCCTTAACCCTCTCCACCGTATGCCCTTTTCCGCACACAGACCGCACCCCCGCCCGCACCCAGCCCCACCCCATAGCCACCCAGCCCGCATCCCCTCCACACCCAGCCCCACCCCACAAGCCACCCAGCCCGCACCCCCGCCACACCCAGCCCTACCCCACAGCCCCACCCCACAAGCCACCCAGCCCGCACCCCCACCACACCCAGCCCCACCCCACAGCCCCACCCTGCACCCCCGACACACCTCAGCCGCACCCCGGCTCAACCACAGCCCGCAACCCCGCCCACAGCCACCACCCCCGCCAACAAACACCCCCGCCACAGCCCACCCCTGCCCACATCCGATATAACTAACCGGAGAAATAGGGAAGAAATCATTAAAAACGTTAAAAACGAAATATAACTAATTAAAATCATTAAAAACGAAATAGGAAGAAAAACTAACCGGAGAAGGGAGGTCACCGGAGAAGAAATGGAGATTTCGCCGGGGGAGGAGAGGGGATTTCGCCGGGGGTCTGAGAGGGGATTTCGCCGTGGGGGTGGGAAGAAGAGGCGGGGGGGAAGAAATGGGGAAGAAGAGAAGGGTTTTCAGTTTTTAGTCGAAAATTTTGCGACGCACTAGCGACGAAAGTACGTCGCTATTACTGTGGCGTCGCTATTTCATGTGTCGTCGTTATTTCAAATTTGCGACGAAAGGTTTCGTTGGTAATTTGTCGGTGACATCAGTATTGGAAAAAAAATAATACAAAATATAAAGTACTTACAGACACACATTATGTATATACATGTGTATAAGTACATCAACACATACACACTTTCGCCTAATGAGGTACATAAAAAATTGTGATTAACCTCAATCTTCATTGTCATCCGCATCCTCATACGCATCTTCATTTTCATCCTCATTTTCATATTCATTTTCATCTTCATCTACATGCTCGTCGTCCTCTTCATCCTCGTATTCGTCTTCGCCTACATCTTCAATATCGTCAGCCGATTGTATGTTGAGATGAATTTCGATGAAACCGCCGTTGGGGTAATTTAGAGGGAGATTGTGCAGTTCAACATGTGTCGTATCCACAACGCGCGGGTTTTCTTCTTGAAATGCGGCATCCATGCCATCTGAACCTGGCTGGATACTGACATCAAACTTGCTCGATTTCACTTTGCACACGGCTCGCCAGTCTTTTGAGCTCGCATTCATCCTCGTCGTCGGATACGATAGATAGTACACCTGGGACGCTTGACTAGCCAAAACGAATGGATCGTACTTTCTGTATCGTCGCCCTTGGTGTATGTCTACCAACTTATATCGGTCATGAATCTTTGTGCCAGCGCGATAACCTCCCCGAGTTGGATCGTACCATTCGCATTTGAATAGCACCACCCGCTTTATACGCAATGCGGGATATTCGAGCTCAATGATGTCAGTAAGGTAGCCGTAGAAGTCATCCTCGTCCGGGCTATTGTCATACCGCTTGACACACACTCCGCTGTTCTACGACGATTTTCGGCAGGCATGGGAGACTGTGTGGAATCTATACCTGTTCACAAAACACATGTCGTGGCGCGTGACTCTGTTCAATGGACCCTCGGCTACTGGTGTCAGAATGTAACCATACTCATCGTCAGCCAGATGACCTTTGCTCGCCTGTAAAACGATAAGTAAGTATACATCAACGGGGCAATAAATGCGTATCACATGACGTACACGTAACCGGCAAACATGTAAACTTACATGCCACCTGAACCAATCAGCAAACTTGGCATCTAACTCATTGTTTATTGCATCGCTCGATATACCCGGTGAACGGTGTTGCAATAAATCAACGAACAAGCTGAAGCAAATTACAAATGAGTACCCTGTATATCTTTGTAATATAATGGATAGAGTAGCGCAAGGTATTTACAAATTAAAATTGGATATCGTTTATACCTCTGGAAACGGTCGACTTGACGGCAGTTGCGCAGAACATAAGAATGAGCAATCTTCAGCTCGCTGTCCCCCAATATCATTTCCTTTCCCTGTCCGTGAAATCTGATCGGATGTGTGAATATCGGGAGGACACCGGATCTGGAAATGCCGTCGTCGTTCCGGGGAACATCTCTGCACCTCGACGGGACATCTGGATCGAAGTAATGAGACACGAAGGTCGAGGCTTCCTCCGTCAGGTAGGCATTGCACATCGAGGCCTCGACTTTCGCCTTGTTCTTGATGTTCAGCTTCAAATGCCTGAGATATCTGTTCATATAGGGAATATCTGTTCAAATGCTTGCGCTTAGACACGTAAGAACGTCACGTAATAAATAAGAGTACCTCTCGAACGGATACATCCACCTGTACTGAACAGGACCACCAACGCGTGCCTCGTATGGTAGATTAACTGGCAGGTGTTCCATTGAATCAAAGAAGGCCGGAGGGAATACAGTTTCCAGCTTGCAAATGATCAATGGGATTTCGCCCTCCAGCCTTGACATATCATCCGCCCTGAGTCTCGTGGATGTAAGACATCTGAAGAACAGACTCATCTCGGTAAGTGCTTCCCATACATTGGTTGGAAGCAGCTCACGGAATGCAATGGGCATCAACCGTTGCATGAACACATGACAGTCGTGGCTCTTCATCCCGTGCAAACCGTGTTTATTCACGTCGATGTTCTTAGACAGATTCGAAACATGGCCGTCAGGAAATCTAGCCTTCCCCAGCCACGCTAACAACGCACTGACCTGCTCCGCATTCAGCGTGTAAGAGGACTTCGGCATGTAGGATGTGCCAACGGGATGCAGCTCCGGTCGCATATTCAGGTCGCGCATATCAAGTCGTGCCTTCAAATTGTCTTTCGTTTTTCCAGGCACATTCAGCACCGTATTGAAAATTTTGTCAAACACGTTCTTCTCAATGTGCATGACATCCAGGTTGTGTCGGATCATATTGCTCTTCCAATACGGAAGCTCCCAGAATATGCTTCTCTTCTTCCACCCGATACAGTAACGGGCTAGGTCTGCGTTGTGGCTGCCGTCCGGATAATCAGCGACCCCCACGAATCCACAACTGTCTATCTCCTCCAACACCTCCACACCCGTGAGAAGCTCGGGCTTCATGTCCTTCTCGACGATGCCAGGCATGAACGACGTCACGTTCTTTCTGTACAAATGACGTCTGGGTAGGAACTTCCTATGGCTGTCGAACCAGCAAATCTTACGTCCATGTTTCAAGGACATCGTCTTCGCTTGCTTCATGCAGCAAGGGCAAGCGTATTTCCCTGCTGTGCTCCAACCCGACAACATAGAATAAGCCGGGAAGTCGCTGATGGTCCACATCAGCGTAGCGCGTAGCTGGAAATTTTGTTTGGTCGATACATCGAACGTCTCCACGCCAAACTCCCACAACCACTTCAGCTCATGTATCAATGGCTGCAGGTATAGGTCGATCTTCTGTTTCGGATTCCTAGGCCCCGGTGCGATCACAGTCAAGAACATGTACGGCTTCTTCATGCACATCCAAGGTGGTAGATTGTACGGCGTCACGATTACAGGCCACGACGAATACTGCTCTCCCGACTATCCGAACGGGTTGAACCCGTCGGTGCATAAACCCAACCTAACGTTCCTTGTCTCCGACGAAAAACCCGAATGTGTCGCATCGAACGTCCTCCAAGTTTCGCCGTCAGATGGATGGCACATAATCACCATCTTTCGTGTAGTGCTCCGCGTGCCACCTCATCTGGCTAGCTGTGGCACCGGATGCGTAGAGCCTCTGCAGTCTAGGGGCGAGAGGTAAATAGTAGAATTGCTTTCTTGGCACGTTCCGGTTTCTTTTGTTCGTTCTCCACCTGCGTGTCCCACAGACCCTGCACTTGTCTTTATCCTTGTCGATGCCCCAGTATATGATGCACCCCTCTGAACAACAATCGATCTTCTGAACCGGCAGTCACAACGCCTGCAGCTATTTCTTCGTCGAATAAAAACTGTCGACCATTGTGTTCCCTTCGGAAAGAGATTCCCTCATCAGCTGACACATCCCATCGTACAATCTCTCCGTCATGCGATGCTCCGTCTTCATGCTCGTCATCCGACCGATCATGGACATTTGTGTGTGACTACCGCAACCGGGATACAGCGGCGTGTTGGCGGCGTTCAGCATCTCAAAAAACTGTCTCGCTTGAGGGTTCGGATCTTCCTCCACGAATACACACGGCTGTTCATCCTGATCCTGCATTTGTTAGTATAACTCTCCCGTAAATGCACCGGCGGCTGCGTCTTGCACCATCTGCACGTATGGGTTGTGAGATCTCTCGCCTATTTCTTCGGCATCAAGCTGACCGGGTCCCCCTAAGACGTGTACAGTTGCAGATGTAGACGCCCCCTCATATTCTCCGTGGCAGTACCATGTATGGTAATTGTGCACGAAACCTTGTTTCAATAAGTGAACCCTCACGTCACCCGGATGCATATATTTACGGTTCTTGCATTTCTTACACGGATATCTAATCTGCGTTCCACTTTCATTACTCGTCGCAAAATCCACAAATTCTTCGAGACCTTCAACAAATCTAAAACTCCACTCCGCGTTGTTTACTCTCTCGTACATCCACTTTCTATCGCTCCTCCTCGGATCCATTTTCTCGCTATACCTTCAAAATAACAACAGCTATCTTTTCTCGGTGGTGGAAAACATCAAAATTCCACACAATAAGATTTCTTCCTTCTATATTTTCGTAGAAAAGTTATGATTTTTGTGTTTGAAATAGGAGAAGAATGGGAGAAGAGTGGAAGAAGAAAGCTGCGTTTTATGGTTCTCAGCGTGCAATATTACCGACGTATTAGCGACGATATAGCGACGCTAAGCGACGACCAAGAAACACGAATCCCGGAAACAAACAAACACAAATACTGACGACTTAGCGACGACTTAGCGACGACCAAGAAACACAAATCCCGGAAACAAACAAACACAAACACCGACGACTTAGCGACGCTCAGCGACGAACGACGTATCTTCACACCATACGATGTGTTTCGTCGCTGCGGGCGTCGCTAAGGCGTCGCTATTCGGCGGTGTCCGCACAGTGACTGTTACACTTATGATGCATTTACGTCGCTACTGCGTCGCTATGTCGTCGCTGAATTCCCTATATAAACAGGATGGACCGTGACCCCCAACTACATAGAAAACAACCTCCTTTATAATCATAAAAAAAGACCCAAATATGGTTCGTACTAAAGCGCAAGCGTGACATGGTAGTGGCCATTCAGCGGCAAGACGACCTATTCAACAACCCTCTTCTTCAGCGGTTCCTCCATCACAAGAATCACCTCCACAGGCTGAGTCCTCTGAACCCAGTCTTTTTGGGCCACGTCGGGATCGCCAAATTGGCGATCTCCATAAAGAAATACAAGAACTGTGGAAAACAGTGGATGACCTGAGGGAGCATATTATGTACCAGGATCAGCGTCTCCAATACCTGGACACAAGGCAGATGCGGATTAAATCCAAAGCTGCACAGCTGAGACGCCTCCTAAAGGCGTGCGCAGAGAGTGTTGCTACTCTCTGTTCGGATGACGAACAGTGAATGGCTCCTCTCCGCTATTCATTTAGATTGTTTTTTCATTATTGTCCTAGTATATTTTGTAATTTATAATTCTATATTAATGAAGTTTTATTTTTCTAATCATCGCTTTCGTTTTCTTAATTTAAACACGTGTTTAATCTCTTACGAATCTTGACGACGCTAAAATACAAACGAAATGTGGCTCAGAAAAATTTGAGACGACTAATTCACCGACTAAACATCAACTATATACCGACGAAACTTAATACAAAGACGAGAAGCTACTAAACATATCGACGAAACTTAATACAACGACGAGAACCTATTATACGCGAAACTTAATACAACGATGAGAACCTATTATGCGCGAATTTATTGGAATTTAGCGACGCTTTACCGACGACCTAGCGACGCACGACGTCACTTCACACCATTCGACGCGTTTCGTCGTTACGGCGTCGCTAGTGCGTCGCTATTCTGTTCGGCTCCCAACGGTTACAACGTACGATATTACGATATTATCTTCACACCAATTTCAAGTTGCGTTGCTAATGCGTCGCTATTCCGCAGTGTCCGTTCAGTTCCCAACGGTTATAATTAATTAGAACGTGTTTTCGTCGCTAATTCGTCGCTAAATGCATCGCTAATTCGAACGAACCGTCACGCCCGCACACATTTCGTTGCTAATTCGCACGAAGCGTCACACCCGCACATATTCCCATCTTGGTTAACGGTCGAAAAATGCGCCGCAAGTTCATCGCTATGTCGTCGCTAAATTTACCTATTTATACCCCAAACATCTGCACATATATATACACACATACAAAGTTGTAAAACATCAAAATATGCCGCGTCGTTTTAGAAGAACCCCAAGGCGTGGTGGAGGGGCAAACAGTGCCCCGCCACAAGGGCCTCCTCCCCAACCACCATCGGTTGAGCGGGAGGGTTCCGTATATGTGTATGGCCCACTACCGCGAGAGGATGCTCAAGAACAAATACCGGAACAGGATATCGACTACCGTATGCTGATAGCAAACATGCAACAGCAGTCGAGGCAACTGCACAGCATGACTAGAAGGCTGCAGAAGTTGAAATTCAGATATTCCAAGCTGAAGCGCCTCCTCAGAGAGTTCGCAGATAATGTGGCAGCCACTCTTTCTTCCGATGACGAAGAGTGAACGGCCCCTCTGCGCCTCTCTTTTAGATTTCTTTTTTAATTTTTTGTTTCATAATGTAAATTTTTATTATTAAATTAATAAAAAAAATTTCCCAATCACTGCTTTCTTTTTCCTTAATTAATACACGTGTTTAATCCTCGACGAATCTGCGACGACACAACGACAAATCAGAATATGAACGAAAAGTAAAACAAAACATTTGCGACACGCGGGTTTCATCGACAAAAAAACCGACGATACACAACGCCAAGAACCTACTCACCGACGAATTTATTTTATCATTGTTCTGGAATTTTAGCGACAAAATAGCTACGATATAGCGACGTAAGGCTACAAACTACATAGCGACGAATAAAACACACAGAATAGCGACGCACCACCGACAAAACACCGACGAACGTATTAATCTGGCTACTTTTTTGCTAGCGACAATGCTTTTCATCGTATTTTCGTCGCAATTAACGACGAAAATGAGTGTATCGCAAATGCGTCGCAAAGTACCGACGCAACACCGACGAACCACTGTTCGTCGGTGAAGTTTTCATCGGTAAATGAAATTCTTTTTGTGGTGATAGGATTTTTCTCAAACTAAAAATAAAACTACACTCCTTTAGTAGAATACTATTATAACTTAATTTATTATAGAATATTACTATACCTTAATTTATCATGTCTCGGCAAGAAACTCATACTAGAATAAACTACACAAAGTACCAGACCCTCAACAAAAGAATGGATTAAGGCGATAGAGTAGTTTAATCGAAAAACCATCCAAGAATCCTTAATACTCAATCAAGTAATCACATTATTTGCATACAGAATAATCATCCAAGTAACAAAATTTCAATTCTTTCATACTTTTATGGGATGATAAACAAAGTGTGGAAATAATTATACACTAAGAATTACTAAAAATCAAAGAAGTAATTAAACGAGGAGAAATAAATCAAAGAAGAAAAAAACTAATATTTTCTTAGGTATAACCAGACAAATCCAATCTGTACCAACCTTTGTTCACCAAAAAAAAACAACTGAGTTTTTTCTACCTAAATCATAAACATCCAATAAAAAACAAACTCACAAGCAATATAAACAAATAACTAAAATACTACTATCATGTATAAAATATAATTAAATGTAAAACATATAATCAAAATTATATATATTTAACATAACCGGTCTGGTCCAGTTTATACGGTTTGAAATTCTTAAAACCAAAAACCTGACCAAATGAAACAATCTATTTTTTAGCATTTGTTAAGCCGATCCTAAAACTGTAGTCCAGTTTTTTATGGTTTAGTGTTGTTGTGCCGGTTTTTAAAAATCATGTACACCCCTACTTGAAAGTTGAAACTCCCGAAGTTTTTGACTTTTATTTGTGGGTCTGACCCTGAGATGAATCGTCATTAAGAGTCAACTCTGTAAGTATGATATATTTTACCGTGTCATCTCATGAACTTAAATTCTATTACACTAGTGATTAAGCTTCTTCTACTAAACTTATGATGAGCCAAAAAATATCGTTAGTCAATAACGGTCAACGTTGGAGTGAGGCTGCTCAAAAATGGTTAAGTATGGCGGGTCGGTCCGGAGGCAGGTCAGGACACAAGTGGACAAACCGTTCATCTCGGACATAGGGTCCCACCCACATCTTGGTCATACAGTCTCAATGTTCCCTGGGGGCTAAGGATCTCACCTCGAACTAAAGGTTTCACTTAGGCCAAAGGGTTTTCAACTCGGCTACAAGGCCACGCCCCGGCCCGCAGTTCCATCTCGGCCAATGAGTTGGGCTCGGCCTCGGGTCCTACCTACTTACTGACCTCGGACCGCCTTTAGTGGCGTCAGCTACGAGCCTCATGAAGGGCCCACCAATACTCTCCGAAGTCGGCCACTTTCATCTCGGCATGCTGACCCCACATCATCAGCCATCTCGGGCGCTTCTGAGTGCTTCTAAAAGACTTCATCTCGGTTCTAGGAGTTTACCCCAGGTAATTCTACCATGGGAAACTCCCAGCCAGGTGTCCCAAGCTAGCTTATTCAGCTCAGCACCAAGCCACGTGGCGAGCATGCAAGAGCAAGAGTCATCCGACTGACTTCCTTGCCTGTCACGATATCTGAGCTTTGCCCATGCATTGGCCCAAGTGGTCATATAAAAAAGGCCGAGCAACAGGAGAGAGGTGGGAGGTAACAACAAACTCTGAAAAACTACAGGCTAGAAATTCATCTTCCTCACAGTGAAAACACAGGTCTTACAGAAAGACCTTAATTTACTTAACCTTCACCATATATAAATCTCTCCATAAAAATGGCCCAAACTGACTTGAGCGTCGGAGGGTATTACCCGGGGCCATAGATCCCGGGTCCCCTGACCCTCTCTCTTTGTGCAGGTCAGCAACCCGCTCACTACGGACAATTGATGGAGTTCTAACGGCACCACATCAAACAACTACTTGGTGATAAACTCAGACATCATCATATTGGCGCTAGAAGGAGGGCCCTCGAACCTCCGTCACATAGTTCCGTTTAATTGCACCATTTTATCTAACAAGTTAGCATAAATGGGAAAAGACACCCGTGAAGGACTGGGAGAGTCCTCCATTCAACATCGACGTAAAGAGACTCGCTCTGCTCATCCTGGACAGGATTCCAGGAGGACAGAGCCAGAAAAGAAGAAGGTCCCGGGAATAACCGCGGATGAGAAAGATAAAGCCATGAAGTATGTGGCTGAGAACCTGGACGTATTTGAGGCCGTGGTGGAGCGGCTCAATGGAAAGCGTCCAGAGATAGAATACATGGAGGAAGATTCTACATCCCTCCATCCGAAGGAGAAGACCCAACGGCAATCTTCTCATCATTCTCAGGGGTTTATGGCGGATGCCAGACGTAGCGGTGACAGAGCCCCTACGGTTGAGTCGGTGCCTATCCACAGGCAGTGCCTGGGTATAAAGCCCCGATCATTCAAAAGTGTTCGGCAGGAGGCAGATCCTCGCAGGCCGAGGAGCCGACCTGAAGATCCTAACCCTGAATATTTAAGGGTGATCCAGGAAAGCCCATTTTCCTGGGATATTGCAGAATATTTGGCACCGGACAGTTTTAAGGTGCCAAAGATGGACACTTATGATGGCACATCTGACCCGACTGACCATCTCTTTCAGTTCCAGACGGCTATGAGCTAAAAGAATGTGCCAGACCCGCTCCGTTGTAAGACCTTCCCTATGTATCTGCGAGGGAAGGCAAGAAGATGGTTTCAAGAGCTCCCACCTCAGTCGGTGGACTCCTTCAGGCAGTTGGCGCAAAAATTTAAGTCTCAGTTCGTGTCGAGTGCGCCATTCATAAAGAACTCTTCACACCTTATGACCTTGAAGCAAGGTGCAGAGGAGTCTATTCTGAAATATATGCAGTGCTTTTCAGACGAGTCACTGCAGGTCAGTGACCGAAATGAAGGAGTGAAGGCCGCTGCGTTTATCAACGGTCTCAGGGCGGGTCGTCTCTTTTCGCAGCTTGCAGAAGAGGGACCTACCACACTGAGAGAATGCCTGGAAAAGGCGCATCAGTTTGCCCGTGGAGAGGAGGCAAACCGATTGAAGAAAGAAGCCGAGTAGAGTACTCGGCGAGAGGCCTGACCTAGTTCTCGAACAGACCAACATGAAGCCCAACGCGATCGGCGCAGTGCGTTCGATCGCCTTGGTAGCCGAGGCAAGCGAGGTCAAGAAGGATTACCCCTTTTGGCCTCAAAAGATAGAATCTTGGCCGTCATGGAAAGGGATGGCTTAAGAACGGACCCTAAACCTCTGGCAGGTCCCAGGGACAAGAGGGATCCAAAATTGTATGCCGATATCACCGAGATGTCGGCCATGACACTAAAGATTGTCGGCAACTAGCTCAAGCAATTCGGAAGCTGATAGAGCTGGGACACCTGAAACAGTTTTATGATCCGCGCTCCCGGCTCCATAACCGTTTAAGCTTTCGGAAGGATACCCAAAAGGAAAAGTGCCGACCTGTGACTCCCCCTACACGTCCCAGGTCGGATGATGATGGGGACAGAGACCAGCAAGAGGCAGCAGTGCAGCCTCAGATTAATTCCATAATCTACACTATCTCTGGAGGTCCGTCACAGCCAAATCCGGGTGGTCCCAGTTCATCAGGTACGTCAACTGGGCCTCCCCCGAAAAAACAGAGATTAGCTCGAGAGTTGGTTTACGGACCAGAAGATTTAATCCCGCTTGACTCCAACAATACGGGGTTAGTCATTGGATTATGTATTCATATGGCACCGGATAGAATCGTAGAAGTACGGAGGGTGTACGTGGATACTGGGAGTGCTGTGAACATAATGTACTATCATGTATATAAACAATTGGGTTTGGCAGACTCCCAAATGACTCCATTAGCTTCTCCTCTGTATGGATTCACTGGTATGCCTATCCGGCCAGCTGGCCTGATCACACTTAGTGTCAGCTTTGGCAAACCCCCGGCTTACCGTTGCTTATGGATGGATTTCGTGGTGGCTAAAGAGAGGTCGGCTTATAACATTCTCTTAGGCCGACCCGCGCTGGTAGCTCTGGAGGCTGTAATATCTCCCTTGCATGTCAGCATGAAGTTTCCTACCCCAGGTGGAGTAGTTACTTTATAATGAGATATTCCTATAGCTCAAAATTGTTATGCAGTGGCTACCCAAGGGAGTGGGGCCGTCCAGCAGGTGGTTCTGGATGATCTCATTCCCCCAATAGACGAGCGTTTGCAAACAGATGATGCAGTTCAGGAATTCTTCCTGGATTCAGGTCGGCCAGAGAACACGATCAAAATTGGGACCTGGATGCCAGCTGAGACTTTGGCTCAGCTCCAGAATCTGCTAAGGGAATTTGCAGAAATCTTTGCTTGGACGGCAGAAGATATGCCTGGAATCCCGACTTCCTTAGCAGAGCATCGGCTTAATGTGGATCCTCAGGTCAGGCCCATTAAGCAGAAGAAAAGAAACTTTGCCCCAGAGAGAAACAAAGTGATAGCAGGAGAGGTCGAGAAACTCTTGATGGCAAAGTTCATTGAAGAAGTCTTGTATCCGAGTTGGTTGGCCAACCCCGTAGTGGTTCCCAAACCTGACAAGACTTGGAGAATGTGTATAGATTACACTGACCTAAATAAGGCGTGCCCAAAAGATTGTTACCCCTTGCCGAAGATTGACAGATTGGTGGATTCCACCTTGGGGTACGAGGTCTTTGACTTCCTTGATGCTTTTAAAGGATATCATCAGATCATGATGGCAAAGGAAGATCAGGAGAAAACTTCTTTCATAACAGAGATGGGCACTTATTGCTATGTCAGCATGCCCTTCGGTTTAAAAAATGCCGGAGCCACTTATCAGCGCTTGGTCAATTCACTGTTCCGATATCAAATTGGCCGAGTTATGGAAGTTTATATTGATATATGCTAGTCAAGAGCAGGACTCTTGACCAGTATATCTCAAACCTCCGAGAAGTGTTCGGCATTTTAAGGGAATCCCGAATGAGGCTGAACCCAAAAAAGTGTACCTTTGGTGTGCGTACAGGGAAGTTTCTTGGATATATGGTTTCCAAGGAAGGGGTACAGGCCAACCCGGCCAAAATTGAAGCCTTAGAAAGCATGCACCCGCCTCGGAATGTTAAAGAGGTTCAGAGGCTGACGGGCCGAATTGCTGCCTTGAGCAGATTTCTTTCTAAGTCTGCTGAGAGATCATTACCCTTCTTCCAAATCTTAAAGAAACGAACCGCCTTCCTCTGGGATGACCAGTGTCAGAAGGCTTTTGATGACTTGAAAGCACACCTAACTGAGGTGCCCATGCTGACATCTCCTCTCCTTGGGGAGACCTTATATATATACTTGTCAACCTGCCATGAGGCAGTAAGTGCAGTTTTGCTCAGAGAGCAGGATGCAATTCAAAAACCCATTTACTTCGCTAGTAAGATTCTGCATGGAGCTGAGGTGCGATATCCAAATGCTGAAAAAATCATCTTAGCACTGGTAGTGGCGGCAAGGAAGTTCTGGCCTTACCTTCAAGCTCATCCCATAATTGTGGTGACTGATCAGCCTTTGAAGCAGATTTTATCTCGGCCAGATACTTCAGGCCGAGCTGCTAAGTGGGCAATGGAGCTTGCTGAGTATGACATTAATTATAAGTCACGCACTTCCATTAAAGCTCAAGCTCTGGCTGATTTTCTAGCTGAAGGGATTTCCGTAGAAGAGGATCCTCCTCCGGCGCAAGGGTGGATCTTGTATGTAGATGGGTCTTCCTCAAAAGATGGGAGTGGAGCAGGGCTCCTAATAATTAACCCAAACGAGGAAGAGATGGAGTACGCCTTGCGGTTTGACTTCGAGGCCACTAATAACGAGGCCGAATATGAGACCCTGATAGCGGGACTAAGTTTGGCTCGTAACTGGGGGCACAGCAAATAACTGCCCGAAGTGACTCACAGCTCATAGTTTCTCAAATTAACGGAGACTATGAGGTCAAGGAGGACAACATGAAGTGGTATTTGGCTAAGGTTCATCACTTGAAAGAAATGTTTGAATGCTTTGTGATAGAACACATCCCCAGGTCGGCCAACAAACGAGCCGACGCATTATCTCGGCTAGCCTCATCTACCTCGGCCACAATTGGGAAAAAGATTGTTGTAGAGTTGGTAAAGCATCGGGCTTTTTATGGAAATGAAGTCCTGCAGCAAGACTATCATAATACCTGGATGGACGAGATAGTTACCTATCTACAACATCAGACCCTGCTGAGGATAAACCACAAGCTCGGCGTCTCCGTCTGAAAGCTTCTAGGTACGCCCTCTTTAACAATCACTTGTATAGAAAATCTTTCTCTCAGCCGTGGTTGCGGTGCGTACCAGAGGACGAAGGAGATTACATCCTCCGTCAAATGCACTTGGGCATTTGTGGAAGTCATTCTGGAGCACGTTCGTTGGCCCGCAAGTGCTATTTGGCTGGGTATTATTGGCCCACGATTCGCAAAGATGCGGGAGAGCTGGTCAAAAAGTGCTCATCATGCCAAGCTCATGCTCTAACTTCTCATTTGCAGAGTCATGAAATGACCAGTATTTCCAGTCATTGGCCGTTTGTGCAATGGGGAATGGATTTAGTGGGACCCCTACCCCGAGCTCCCGGCTCGGTCAGATTCTTGTTAGTAGCAATTGACTACTTCACTAAATGGATAGAGGCCGAGCCATTGGCCACCATAACTGGGGCCCAAGTCAAAAAGTTTTTATGGAAAAACATTATTTGCCGATTTGGCTTACCCCAGATCTTGATTTCGGACAACGGCAGACAGTTTTCTGAGGATCCGGTAAAAAGTTGGTGCCTTGACTTACATATCAAGCAACGCTTCACTTCAGTAGCTCATCCTCAGTCAAACGGACAGGTAGAGCTTGCCAACAGAATCATCAAGGATGGTTTGAAAAAGCGTTTGGATAAAGCTGGCACAAGTTGGGTTGAAGAATTGCCCAGCGTATTATGGGCCTACCGGACAACTCCCTCAACTTCAACAAAGGAGACTCCTTTCTCTTTAGTATATGGCACAGAGGCCATTATTCCCGCAGAGATTGGTTCTACTTCAACTCGAGTGGATTATTACTCGGCTACTGACAATAATCAAGAATTATGGCTGAACTTAGATGATCTTGAGCAGAAAAGAGACCAAGCGCGTATCCGCGTGGCTCAGTATAAGAATTTGATTTTCCAGCACTACAATTCTCGGGTACGACCGAGATCTTTTCGAGTGGGAGATCTGGTGATGCGTGACAATGAAGTCAGTCATGCTATCTCGGCAGGAACCTTTAATTCCAAGTGAGAAAGTCCTTATCGCATTGTTGAAGTATTCCCAACGGGAGCCTACAAGTTACAAACTTTAGAAGGGCGAACTCTTCCGCGGACTTGGCATGTTTCTCATCTCAGACTACTGCATCAATGATGTAAATTGCAACTACTCTGTATATAAATACAAGTTTTTCTGAGGCATCTACCCAGTGTTATGTGTCCAAGCAAAGTCTGAGCATCGTGGAGGGTACATTAAGACCTCGGCAGGACCGAGGCAAAAGACCTCGCAGGTTCGAGGCAAATGCCCGCTAAAGGGTACATTAAGGCCTCGGCAGGTCCGAGGCAAAAGACCTCGTAAGTTCGAGGCAAATGTCCATTAAAGGGAATATTAAAACATCGGCAAGCCCGAGATGAAAGATCATTAAATGGCAGATCAAGACCTCGGCAAGACTGAGGCAGAAACTCGTTAAAAGCAAGTGTAAGACCTAGGTAAGGCCGAGGCACTTGCTCAAACGAAAAACAAGACCTTGGCATGCCCGAGGCAAAGGTTGAAGAATTGATTCCTAAAACTTTAGCAAATCTGGGGAAAGAGTTTGTTGAAGGAAAGACTAATGCAAGCAAACCTTAGTTTTTCTCTCATGAAAGCTGAGGTGAAGTTAAGCAAAGCATAACTTTAATCCAAGTCAGAATCTGATCTCAACGAGGTGAAGTTTATGTCAAACTTGCCAAGGATTTGGTTCAGTTCAGATGACAGGTTTATTCTGATTTGAAGGCTTAGTTTATTTTCTAATAAAGTTCATCAAGTTTGTCAAGTCTGACTTAAAAAGTTAGCATCGATGGCATCGAAAAATAAACTTGGTAAAGACATTAAAGACAAAGAAGATAGCTGAGCCAGAGAGTTGAAGATTTTCATTGATATAAGCATTGAAGTACATATTGATGCCTGGCTGCCAAAAAAAAACAAAGAAGAGCCCTAAAGCCTAATCATCTTTATCTTCATCCCTCAAGTCAGCTCCATCAACAAATTTTTGAAACAATTCTTCAAATTCCTGAGCTGCGAGGGGATTGTAGAGGTCGGCAATACGGCGGTCTTCTCTGTTCAAATCTGGATGAACTTGAGCACAGGCATCGATAGCATTTCTTTGACCGACCTCCATGGCTGAGCCTTGAATCAGGAGCAAGTTCTTTTCAAAGAATCTGGATTTTCTGAAGTCCTGAATAGTCTTGATCTCAGCCTCCATCAAGTTTTGGCGCAGCAGGTTAATCATCTTCTGGTCAGCTTCGGTCCTCTGCGCCATCTCAGCCATATTTTTCTTCAAAAACTCAACCTCAGTGATTGATTGAGTGGAGGTCAGCTCCAGGTCAGCCACCTTATTCTCCAATTCATTCACCTTGGAGTTGGAGGTGGCCAACCTCATCTCAGCATCCTCGGCCTTGGTGGTTCCCGACTCTAGGTCAGTGACCTTTTGGGTTAGCTCGGCCCTTCTCTTTTAAGATTCTTCAAGTTGTTTCCGAGCAGTCTCGAGCTCCCCAAGGAAGTTCCTACAGCGGGTCACCACCTCCATCTCTTGGCCTCGGATCTGTCAAAAGGATAAAGTTAAGCAGAAAGATTTGCTGACAAGAATAAACCAAGTGCTCAAAGAGAAACTTGCTTACCAGAGCCATGTTGCACATGAAAGCATCTACCAGGGTAGCAAAAGAGGCTGCCCTAAACATTTGAAGGTCTTGGGGCAAGATTGCTGCCCTATTCAACCTTTCAGCCACAGCAGGATCCTGGGTTGTATCCCCTTCTGAGAACCCGATTAGAATCGGGTCCTCAGTATTCCCCGGCTGAGGCAGGATTTCTTCAGCCGAGCTAGTGACCGCTTCCGGGGGTTGAGATGGCTCCGGATCACGGCTGCTGGAGCTTTCACCCCGTTGCCTCTTCCGGGGGCGGAGGCTGGAGCCTTCACCAGCATCTTCTGGAATTCCAGAATCAGCTGGAGCCTGAGGTAAAACGTTAACCTCAGGCTCATCATCAGCAATTGTAATTGGCAGAGCTGCAAAGAAGAGAAGACAAGTCAAAACCCAAACAAGTGTTAAAACACTTAAGAAAATCCTTACATCTAAGGAAGGAGTTCTACCTGGCTCAGGCTCCGTTGATTCGGGCTCAGCAACAGCAACACTTAAAGCTGGGGGTGTCGCCGAAGTAGAGGCCCCTCCAGAACCCAAAGTTGCTAACCTCTTTTCTCTTCGAAGTCTTTTTCTGGCCTGATTTTCGGCCATTATCTCAGCACGGCTCAGGGATCCAGACATGGCACCTGCACCCAGGGTTAGACAGTTAGATGCTAACAACAGATTGAAAGTATTGAAAATACAAAGGCTACAATAGCCACCTCGAAGGATGGTTAGTTGATCTGGAGAAGATGCCCGATAGTCATCACCAATTGCCGAGTGGGCTACATCGGCAGCCATCCAGACATCATAATCAACTTTGTGCCAATCAATGACAATTGGAGCTGACCGAATTCTGTCTGCTTCATCGCAGTACTCCTGGCTCGGCCATGTATTATGAACTCTGCCTCGCTTCCAGGCAGTCTCGCTCGGCAGATCAGATCTTAAAATGTAAAAGAATTTTTCTTTCCATCTCTTATTAGAGGAAGGAATGTTGATGGCAAAAGGGAAGTCAATACTGGACCTACGCTTGCTGAAATAGTACCAACTATGTGAAGTCCGGCATGCAAAAAGGGCTCGAAAAATAGTGGTATTAAAGGGAAATTCAATGAGACGAAGGAGAAGAATATAACAAAGAATGAGTTTGAGGCCATTCGGCTGAATTTGTGGAAGTCTGAGCCCGTAAGCTCGCATAATACGATTAACGGGCTCAGGAACAGGAAGACTAAAGCCAGACTTGAAATAGTCTTCATAGATTGCTTCATAGCCCCTAGGGGGATCACAAGCAGTTTGACCCGGCAGAGGAAGAAGGGGTTGAAAACGATTTCTATCTATTTTGTAATATTTACAAATCCTATTTAGGTCGGCCTCGGTCAGGCTGGAGGTGGTCTCTTGGACCATAGGAGTTGGTCGACCTCTTATGGAAGAACGAGAAGGACCCCCCTCGGGGGCCGAAGGATTTACAGGCGCCGGAGCAGGAGCCATCCTCACTGGCTCCGGCGAAGAACTGATCACAGTCAAGGCTCTGCTAGATTGAGCAGAGTCTCCGGTGGCAGGAAGCAAACTGCCGATGGGAAGATCATCGGCAGAAGAAGATCTGCCGGACGGCAACGGAGAAGCAATAGTCTCTTCGTTCCCGGCGGCGTAAGAACCACCTTCAGAAAGGTTTTGGGAATCATAAGAGGGAGAAGACATTTTGAAGATGAAAAGAGTACTTACAGAAAGTTCGAAGTAAAAAGACGCCGGAGGACGAAACAAAGGTTGATGGAGGCTGGAACTCGCCGAAATCAGGAAAGCTCGCCGGAGAAGAAAGCAGAGTGCCGGAATAAGGGAATGAAAGCAAATAAAGAGTGGAAATGATCTGTGGAAGATCAATTTATAGGGCTTCATCTCGGCAGCCCAAGCGTCGCCAAAAATAAATGGTCGTCGGTTCGTGAAAACGGCGGAGTTCAAAAAGCTGCCCAACTGACGCTTCGTGCTCTGCGTGGACAGTAAATGCGCAGATTGAGCCTACCAGACTCAGACACGTGCCAGAATAGACAGCGTGACAAAGAATCCAGTCAGAATTAACTGATCAGTTCGGCCAGAAGCTATCATTAATGCATCGTACCTTGTGCCCTAATAAGTATGTTAAGCGGCCTAATCAGGTCTTAACACGTCATCATTTTGAAAGACAATTCGAGAAAAATCTGAACAGATTAGCTTGCCTATTCAGTTCATCTCGGCCAAACTAATCTGGGGGGCAAGTGATGAGCCAAAAAATATCGTTAGTCAATAACGGTCAACGTTGGAGTGAGGCTGCTCAAAAATGGTTAAGTATGGCGGGTCGGCCCGGAGGCAGGTCAGGACACACGTGGACAAACAGTTCATCTCGGACATAGGGTCCCACCCACATCTCGGTCATACAGTCTTAATGTTCCCTGGGGGCTAAGGATCTTACCTCGAACTAAAGGTTTCACTTAGGCCAAAGGGTTTTTAACTCGGCTACAAGGCCACGCCCCGGCCCGCAGTTCCATCTCGGCCAATGAGTTGGGCTCGGCCTCGGGTCCTACCTACTTACTGACCTCGGACCGCCTTTAGTGGCGTCAGCTACGAGCCTCATGAAGGGCCCACCAATACTCTCCGAAGTCGGCCACTTTCATCTCGGCATGCTGACCCCACATCATCAGCCATCTCGGGCGCTTCTGAGTGCTTCTAAAAGACTTCATCTCGGTTCTAGGAGTTTATCCCAGGTAATTCTACCATGGGAAACTCCCAGCCAGGTGTCCCAAGCTAGCTTATTCAGCTCAGCACCAAGCCACGTGGCGAGCATGCAAGAGCAAGAGTCATCCGACTGACTTCCTTGCCTGTCACGATATCTGAGCTTTGCCCATGCATTGGCCCAAGTGGTCATATAAAAAAGGCCGAGCAACAGGAGAGAGGTGGGATGTAACAACAAACTCTGAAAAACTACAGGCTAGAAATTCATCTTCCTCACAGTGAAAACACAGGTTTTACAGAAAGACCTTAATTTACTTAACCTTCACCATATATAAATCTCTCCATAGATCCCGGGTCCCCTGACCCTCTCTCTTTGTGCAGGTCAGCAACCCGCTCACTACGGACAATTGACAGAGTTCTAACGGCACCACATCAAACAACTACTTGGTGATAAACTCAGACATCATCAACTTATATTGTCATTATATATTGTGATTAGCGTCTTTTTTTCTAATAGAATATTTTTTTTTCACTTTGTGATAATGGGCCTCGTAAATCAATGACGAATGTGCTAAAGGATCCATTATATAAATGATTAGGTTCATGTGTTAAAAGAGTGTTCCTGATACACTGGATTTTTCCGTTTGTACAGGATCCGGAGATGGACCAGATCACTTTGCGATCTGATGTACGCAGCCTTATCCTACACTTTGTGTAAAAGGCTGTTTTCACAGCTTGAACCGTGACCTTAAGATCACAACGCAGCAACCTTACCAATTGGTTCAAAACCCGTTCTCTATTAGGTTTTCTTGATTTAAAATCGATCCATCTTGAAATTGGTTTGCTCAACGTATTGCCTTATGAAAGAACGGTTGGGAATTTTAGGGAAAAATGAGTTGAATCAACATGTGAAACATGAGATCTGATTTGTCTTTTTTTTTTCTTCCCTTTTGATAAACACTAGGTAATCATGAATGTTTTGCATATCCAACAACCATTTCCCCACCCTTTGATTTTTGGTGAAATACAAATCGGACGGTGGGGATCAAAGTGTTTCACTGACCTCCAAAGCCTCAAAAGTTTTGGGAGATGGACAACCCCTATGTCCGCCTACAACTCCTAGTCATCATGCATTATATTTTGGGTTGAGATCTCCTCACCCCAACTTTCACCATCCCCTTTGCTGCCACGTGTCGCGCGGTCACGCGTCACCGCACCCCTTGCGTTGAGGTGATCCTATCCCTTATATTTTACCCCACTTTTTGGAATGGTTTAACATGTTCTCCGTGCAGAGAAGCATAAAGGAATGTCGCAAGTGAAAAGTAAATTATCACTGTCCAAAATGGTCGAACTATAAATGTTATCTACAGTATAACACAACAACAACATTACCCTATTGCCTTACAAGCTTTCGCTTATGGCGGAGTATGGAGGAGTCGGATATACGCAATCATACTTATGTATTAGAAACACACAGAGGTTGTTTCTCGATGACTCATAATGAAAATTGCGTGCCGATCAACTGCTACTTCATAATATAAGAACCACGAGAATTTAGTAAGTCATTTTGTGTTATTCTATTATATACTAAAGTCGAAGAAGAGTGTGTTCTTGACTCCATTGAAAATTACATGTCCTACAGTATCAAACTATAAACTTCTCGTGAACGTAGACACGTTACTAAACCCGTGTAAATCTTGTCTATGATTTTATTTATTTATTTATTTTGGTTGCACAACAGTTTCCTTCAAGTCTTCCATCGAATTATATAACATCTACCTTGTGCCTCTTGAGATAGTCTCTTGCAAAATCCAAACCACAGGAGAAAAAGGAAAAGGTTTCGCAAGTATCCTTTTACAACTGTTTAGATCCTACAACTTTTCTAGTGACAAGAAATGCAGTTGTCTTCTTCATCATAAATCCTGCGAAAATGCTGCAGGAATCTTCTCCACCTTCAATGGGAGTGTAGACTTTAGAGACGTGCTATATTTTTTGCCTCTTTTGTACATGTAGGATGGGATACCACAGATATATTTGCCACCAGAACAATATCGCACTGTTCCTGCTAAGCCACTCCAGCGAAACTTTCACCTTTTGGACATGTCACTTCTTTCCTATCTCATTTAATTTTAAAAACAAGCTTCTTACTTTTTCATGTAAACACAAGATTCACATACGCCCTTAAGATACGTAAACCCAATATCCAAAGAAAAAAAAAACTAAAAATCAGCCTTCACGATGTTCATATATATCGTACATGCATGTGCACTATGGCTCAACTTTTACGCATAAGGGGAAAAGATGAAGCATTGTCTTTCAAATGTTGTTACCATGTTGGACTCGATTAAGCGGTTATCGATACTAAAAAAAAAGGGGATTTATTGAGACTTAGGGTTTGAATTAGGTGACGCATATCTAATCAAAACTTTAAGTTAATGAGTGATGTTATTTCATTTTCATACAACACATACATTTTGTTGGAAAAAGTATGTTAAAATACTTTTAGATGTGCTCCAAACTTATATAAAAACAAGTGTAATGTTGTTTGGGAGTTGGATTGTTGATTTGAACGCATTTAACTTCAAGAATATCACTTGGATCGATCTAAGTATAAGTTGGATCGCACCAAGTGAAAGTAGGAATAAAATTAAAGCGTTCTGGAAGACATCGATCGTTCAATGTACAAGACATCGATCGATCGATGTGGGACAGTGTGATGCTGGAACCTTTCTGTCCAACATAGATCGATCGATTTGACATCGATCGATACATGGATCGATCTATGTGAGGCAGAATGGATTAAGAATGATTTTGTCCGACTTCGATCGATCACATCGATCGATCGAAGTGACATCGATCGATCGATGTGATCAATCGATGTGCCAATGGACAGAACCTTTGATGCTGAGTTGCATCTTTTGGTCCAAGAATCATCTCCCTTCAAAAGTGAACGTTATCCAACGAACTTAGAAGTCTGAAATCCAGCAGGATTGAGTGGTGAGGTTAGATGCGGGTCATTTTTATCTAGCTTCACCACCCACTCCTACTGCCACGTGTCGCGTGGTGACGCGTGGAGTGAGGGAAAAATGGGTGAGGTGATTTCATCCCTATCTTTCCACCTGGTGAGATAAACCACGATCTAAAAACACGTTTCTTTGTTGTGTTTTTTTTACTTCACAGTGTGTGCAAAAATGTTTGGATTTGCTTTTCTTGTTTTAGTTTCGCTATAAAGAAGCTCAGCCAATTCACCCATTTTAAGCCGTTTTATTTGGTTCGATATTGCTTCGATTCCCTGGTGGTGTTTTGGTCATCAAACCGAGGCCTAACCTTGATGATGCATCAATTTTGCCTGAAGGTGTTGGTTTTAGATTATGCATCATGGCATCTTCTTGTCGGATAGCGTCGTATGCCGCCTCAACTGAAGGAAGTGGTTTTCGTTTCAAAATCTCTTTTTTTCTGGGTTCATGTTTATCATCAATTGATGTTAAGAGTTGGTATAATCTCTGTTATTAGATTTTGTTGTTGTATGTTACAATATCCTCTGGATCCTTCATCGGATTCAGGTCCACCCGATCAATTGTCATTTAAATGCGCTGTAGCTTGTTCCCAGCATTCTTCTAGTGTACATGTACTTTGTCTTCGTGAATCGGTTTTCTTGTAAAGGTCCAACGCTTGTAATGAATATGTTCCGGAGCTATAAGTTATGGCAAGTCCATTCCAATGGGCTTTTGCGGTTGGAGAATGTGAGACATTATTAATTAGGTTGGCTTTGATGTTTTGAATTGGTCATGTTGTTACACCCCAAAATTTTTGAACTAATCGTTACACGTTAATTTAAGTAGCCATTGGGTGTAACGACTCTTCAAAAATAAATTCACCATAGCACATTATTCATGTTCAAATAGTTCGTAGTTATGGATATGGATAAAGTCGTTACCAAAATATAAGGTAACAATAAAGGATAAGTAACGAAGGACTAGTAACTTAAACATATATAAATGTTATGAGAGAGAGAGAGGTTGTGGGGATAAAAGGTGTTTAAAAAAAAGACTAAATAAATAACAAATATATCAAAAAGGGTGGGAGGATAAGGATAAAGGAATTAATTTTTAAAATAAATAAAAAAAAAGATCAGGTCAAGATTTAAGGGGAGAATAACCGATTCTCCCCCATAATGTTTGCACGTAAATCAAGGTGGGGGTAACGCAAAGGAGAGGCACGGCTGAAGAGAGAGAAGGGAGGGAGAAAGGAGAAGGAAGAGAGAAGAAGAAGAGAAGAAAAGGAAGAAACCGGGTGCCCCAATCTACGCGCTAGTCCGTACACTTGTGTAAATAGTCTACAATCGAGGTAGGTTCCCTTTTCCCCCTCCAATTGGTACAAATTCAAGCATGCTTTGGTGATATATTATGTGTTTGTTGTTTTTAATGGTTGAAATCTATGGTATGTTGTTTGATATGTGAAAAGCATGAAGACTTGAATACTGTGATATGCGTGTAACTGTGTGTGTCTTTGCGTACCTTGTGTTTTGGTTTTTAGCAAAAATTTGATAATCAAAATAGCAAAACTGTTGAATGATTGGAGATTTTTCATTTTTGTTTTGGCCTTAGAATAGGTTCCCATAGATTGGAAATAGGCAAAAATATAGATCGGGGTCGGAAAACGATCGCCGGAGGCCGCCGGTGCACCGCACGCGCCCCCAGAAGGGGGCCGCGCGTGGCTTCACGCGCGCGGCAGGAGCACCACGCGCCCCTGAATGCTCCAGGCGCACATTATAAAAAAAAATTTACATAACAAAAAAAATAAGGGGCCGAAGCCCGGTTGCTGTGCAGACCAGCATTTGATGGGCTGGCTGTTCCAGGGGAAGGCCCAATAAGGTATGCGAAATAAAAAAAATGGGGCAGGCTTGGTAGCGGGCCGGGCCGGATGGCCAGCGGACCGGACCAAACACCAGCCGGCCCAAAATCGATGGAAATTAAAAAAAAGACACAGGCCGGACCCTTGGCGGGCCGGACCGAGACCAGATGCGAAACAGGGCTGGCAAAAGGGGGCCAGCCCAATTGCTAAATTAACTATTACTTTTAATTTCTATAATTTCTGAAATTTAATAAATGAGTTTTAATTAATTTAAAATAGTAATAATTATAGGAAAAATATAAATAAATATCAGAAAATTATAAATAAACTCCAGAAATTATAAAATGCTAAAAGTAACTTATTTTCACTAAACTTTGATATTTGTGATAATTTATTTAATTAGGATAAGTAAGTAATAAATAGAAATAAATTAGGGAAAAATTAGGTTAAATATAGAAAATGCATGATAACGGTATACAAGCCGTAGAAAAGCGGATTTGATGCCGAGCAATGTTGAGTTAGCATTCGAGTAGGAACTGAACCTAGATTTGAGTGCCGGAGGATGGTGAGGATGGGCCAGGGGCCTCAGGCGATTGTGTTTTTGCATTCATGGCACGTGCATTGCATTGATGGCGGGTCGTGACGTATGGGTCACGGGCGCTCAGGATGGTGTACGGTGGCGGGGCCACGACACTTAGGATGGTGTGCGGAGGCGCGGCCACGCACACTCAGGATGGTGACTGTGGGGTGTACGACCTACAGCCACTCAGTTAGGTCCCGGGATCATGCATTGCATGGCGGAGATATCGGCATTTTGCTTGACATGATTTTGTTGCGTGTGACATGCATAGTAGGACATGCATCACGATGTTGCGCATCATTTATCTGGAGTGAATTACTTTTCCGCATTTATATGTTTATGTGATACCATGACCTATGTGCTATGTGTTATATCATTATTGTATGTTTGTCTTGTACTACTTGGAGGCAGGTGCCTACTGAGTGATTTCCCAGTCACTCACCCCCTACTCCCTCCCCCACCAGGTGAGCACGAGGAAGAGTACGACCACATCTTTGCTGAGGACGGGGTTGACACAGTAATATGGGCATACTGACGGTCGCGCCCAGGATACGAAAGGACCTTGCGGCTGTCTGTGGTTATTTTATTGGGATTATATCAGACACTACCTTGCGTTAAATGATAGATAGTAGATGCTAGAACTCTTTCCAACAGTCGGTACATTATTGTAATGAGGATTTACTTTATCAAGAAAACTTTACATTATTGTATTTCGTTTCCGCGCGAAAAATTTCTACGGCTTTTCAGGCATGTTGGAAATTGGTTCAACGCTTTGTATCCTCCTTAGTGAGATACGACGGGCGCACTGTTCCCGATACTAGGGTTCGGGAGCGGGGCGCTACACATGTAAACATGCACTTATTTTTTCTGTTCCCTGAATTCAAACACTAGCTCTATTTCTAGATGGGGTGGAGGTATCCAGTGAGAGCCTCTCCCCTGTCTCTGATTGCTTTCGCATTAGTGTTGTCCATAGCAATTAATTTTTCCCACTTAGTTTGATTTCAAGAGATAAATTCTCGGAATTGGTTTGTAAAGGTGCTCCAAGACTATTACACAGTAGATTGGTGATTTGCAATGTTAACTGATCTGAGATGTTATCTGAATTTTGATTTGTATTGTTCTCAGAGCTATCATAGGTGATTGACATGGTTCTTTGTGTGTTTTCGGTTGGATTGAAGGTTAACTTGGTTGAACTTGTTTAAGGCTGTTTGTGACTGAATTATTTGTGACTATCTGTGGCTGTTTGTGACTAAATTGTTTGTGAATGTTTGTGACTGTTTGCAATTGTTGTTGGTTGGATTTGTTTAAAACAATTGGGGGCTGATTCTTGTTACCTGGTTGGAAAGGGTAAAACGGACGAGGATGAGATCGTTTTGTCTTCCGTAATCAACTGTTCTGATATCATGTTTTATTAATAAAAATGACAAAAAAAAATTCGGTGTAAAATGTTTTCTATACTCTCATTGATTTTTGTTTATGTACATACTGTTTTATCGATAGTATCATAATGTTAATTATGACAGACAATAAATACAATAATATTTTCCTTATTTGATTACAGACACAATTTGATACTTCTATCAACTTCTTTGATTGTAGCCATGTTACTTATTACTATCTTGTATCACCCTGGGCCTATTATCTATTATAAAAACACGTCTAAAGAGACTTAAGTGAGAACATATATCCAGTCATCATCAATAATTTAAAGGAACTTAAATACAAAATATTAAAGTGCGAGTAAAAATACTGGTCGATGTTAGAAAATAAACATTTGGCTCGACTTATTAGATCCCCACATTACATAACTTTTTTACTCTCTACAAACTGTATTTCACCGAAGGTGAGAGAAGAAATAGGGGGTTTCACCAAACTATGGCCAAAGAACAAATAAACTTTATAATACTTCATTTTTAACAACTAAGCATTCACTAATTATTATATCCAACAACAGCAAAAGCTATCGCTAGGGTCTGGAGAGGGTGAGAAACATACAAACAATGACTTCATCCCAAGAGATAGAGAGCTTGGAAGCCAGTGAGACCTCCGGCTCTATTTGTTACTACTTATTGTTTACACTCCTTACTGTTTATTTAATAAAATATGAACAAACAGTTGATGACCTCATGTGCTATGTATAACTTTTTCTGATATGAGATTTTTATTTCTAGTTATTTAATAAGTAGTTACTTCTAAAACACAACAAAACAACTACTTAAACAAAAAAACATAATCTTGTCACATAAATTGAAGATAATTTAATTTCTCTAAGTTATGCAGAGTTCAGAAAAAGTAGTGGGGTGGGGGAGGAGTATTGTCCCCCAAAACTTTTAACCGCCGGTCTTGAACTCCGGCGGCCAGAAGCCGTACGTTGACCGGTCATCAACTCAGAGTGCAAATCCAAGAAAAACCTGTCAACAATTTCAATAAAAGCAGGACATGTAAGACGAGAATAATAGTGAAGAATCTCTTCTAAATCCATAACGTGTTGTAAATTCCTCTCATCTAACATTTCCAATTCCTTCAGCTTTTTTTCCACCCAAAATCTCCTCTCCTCCATTGCATTCTTCGTTATAAAAAGTTGTTCATATATTTTCCCACAGTACTCTGTTTTCTTTCCCTTCATTATCTCTCCCCTTCTCTTTAATTCTTGATGTTTTGACTCTGAATCTCTTGAACCCATTTGTTGAATAATTTTGTTGCATGATTTGTTGTGGGATTTGGGTAAATTGCTTCCTCCTATGTGGCTAAAAGGTAGGGTGTAGAAGTTAGTTATTTGGGGATTGCAAGAAGAGGAAGGACATGAGGGAGTCTTGGGAAGCCTTTGGTATGGTTCCACAGAGAAGAGAGATTTGAAGTTGTCTAAGGTTTTTTGAAAGAATTTCTTGGTTTTGAAAATGGAAGTTCTAAGGAGCATTTTGGCTGAGGGGATGCTCAGTTTGATGAATTTAGAAGTATCGATCGTGCTTTATAGTAGCGCTATGATGACAACCTGCATGTCCTACCCAATATATATTATCCTAGTCATTTTTATGTCCGCCTACTTCCATTTGCAAAGATCAAATTTTTGTTTTGAGAGTTTATAAGTAAAAAACTGAGCGGTTTTCTAGATTGATAGCGAAAAACCTACACAAGTGGCTCAGTACAAATTGGTTCAGCAATTCTTTAGCTCAATTGAATTAGATATCATGGTCTAAGCTATTAATGGCCCAGATATTAATATTGAATCTGTATTGTACATATCCTGTTTTAAACCTGCGATCTTCTAGCTGCAGTGTCCTAACTCGAGTAGCTGTAATCTTGTCTATGACACCAATGAATGAAGTTCCACATTCTTTAATCAATTATGTTGAGAATATTGACCTATATCGGACACTTTGACATAAAATACATAGGTTACATGAGGATGATGTATCACCATCCATTGCTTTAAGTTTTTGATTGGATATGGGTCTCACATCATGTAAGTCGAAGTTTCAACATGATATCAGAGTGGGTTTCAAAAAAATGTGAACTTACACCTTATCTAGCCTATAGTTGATCATCTATTGTTTCCTCTCGCTCAAGTCCAGATGTTCATGCCTGGCTTGTGGTTTGTGATTGAGGGCTGGTTCTAGTGCGCATGTGTATGTCAAGTCACGTTGCCACGTGAGGACAGGTGTTGAGAATATTGTCCCACATCGGACACTTTGAGATAAAATACATAGGTTATATAAGGATAATGTACCATCACCTATTGTTTTAAAATTTTGAGTGGATATGAGTCTCACCAAACCACAAGTTTCAACAAAATCTATGACATAAAGTTCTAAAATGGCCGTAACAAGTTAGGTGTTGGTTTATGCTAAAACTCATATATGAGGTGTTCTAATTTCTATTACATATTTATTACATAATTGACATATGTGTTGATTGCAACACGATCCTATATACGTGCACTACCTAATAAGTGGCAAAATGTAATTAAAACTAGTTGATATGTTCTCACACCATCGTTTTCTTATTACAAAACTAGACGTTGATCATTAGGAGAAGGTTATATATGATGTTTCTCAGTTTTCATTTCCTCACCTCATATATAGTGAACTAGGTGTGTTACCTAGTTCACCTACTTGTATATTTATTTTTTATTGTTGTTTCTTCTCCAACAGAAATAACAATCTCCTTGCTCAAAAATCCTTCTTGTGAAAAGCTAGAAGATAGAGGAGTAGAATCATTGACTTGAACCTCTATATATTTGGTGTTTTTTACGTTTTTGCAAATTTATTCATTTTAAAGAACACACCTAAATATTGGTTTGACCTCATTACTGAAAAAGATCCGAAAATGTTCTATATTTGATGAACGCACTATTTAACCTCCTTCTAGTTTGTTCTAAGAGACTAACTGGTTGTATATATGATGTTTCTCACTTTTCATTTCCTCACTTTATCTTTTGTCCCACACGCTCCCTCGTTGTTTACTTTATCATAAAAACAATAATTAACGTTGCTTAGGAGAACATAGAAAGATGAGAATGCAAACGTTTTTATGACTTAGTCAACATGACTTATGTTCATAGAATTGGAGTATAACTTTATTTTTTAGAATTTGTTGCACATAAAATACAAAGATATATAAAGTCTACTATGACTTTATAAGCCAATGCTCAACATTTCGAAAACTTAATAGGACAAATATTCTGCTACCGTTACACCTAAAAAATAAGGCTTTCTAATTGGATGGGTATCAAAATAGACCAGCTTGAGTCATAGACAAAATTGAACACAAATATAACCATTTATTGTATATAACACAACAACAACATTAACTCATTGACTTAGAAACTCCCGCCTATGATGGATTATGGAGGGTCGGATGTACGCAACTATTACCCATGTGTTAGAAACACACATGGAATGTTTCATACAATAACCGTTTATTGTATGAGAATGAAAATTAATGAAAAAGGCAAGCTCCAAACTGCTTTGATGTAATCGAAGGATGCTAAATGTCAATAATTAAGTAACTTTTGGGGTTGAAGATGGAGTAGGTGGTTTGGCCCTTTTGGAAGAAGAGGTAAAGGTGAAGCTATGGTGGTTGGAGGTGAACTCGTAATCCCACCTTTTGATTTTGCTGTTTTTCAAGGGACAGATATGAGGGGTTGGGATCTCCTTACCCCCATTTTTCTCATCCTTTTGTGACCACGCGACACGTTGCAGCAAGAGTAGGTGGTAAGGCTAGATGAGGGTCACATGCATCTAGCCTCACCACCCCCTCTTGCTACCACGTGTCGTGCGGTCACGCGTTACCCCACCTCTCTTGCGGTGAGAGGATCATGTCCCCGATATGAGACGGGGTGTAACAGTTTGATAGCTTGCAACTCTCAATCAATTTTAATTCTTGCCTTCTAACTCAGCCAAATCAAACCACTACCTTCTTTGCTACACCCCCATGCAGATACAGAAATTTTATCGTGGTCATTGATCAAATAGTGCCCTAATAAAAGTATGACAAATAAGTTTTATCTACCTGCAAGCAAGGGGGTGATTGACCAAAACAACGGGCCCATAAATTTTCTACACATTTCATTGGTCAATGACCAACTAATCATACTTGGTCATTGACCATTGTAAAATTTGTGCATGCAGATATCCTATTATCTACTCTGAGAAATTATATGTCACTAATTACGCTATCCGTCTATATACTGGACGCAGGATTGTATATACACAGGTACTTATACGTGATAAGAAATGCATACATGTTAACGAACCGAATTGAATTAAATAGTGAGTTTTGAGTTTAAGCTTGTTTATGTTAATACACAGTTTGCCTCGGCCCGTTTAACATATAGAGTCATGTTTAAGCTCAGCTTGATCACGTTATCTCCTTAAACGAGCCAAATTCTTCGCTTTTGGCTCGGCTCGTTTATGTAAACATTTAACCTCAACTGTTATAATTAGAATTAGCAAACGAATTTGAACCGAACATAAACCAAACTCAAACTGTTCGTGAACATTTTGATTCGTTAAATGTCCCCATACACACATCAGGTTTAAATATATTGGTGTTATGTCAACGTGAATAGTTCAAAAATCCAAAATATATCTTTTTCTGCCCTAAAGAACTGACAATCTCTGCATATCAATATACTTGTTCAGTGAACTCTCCACCCTTGGACTTTCTCTCTCCACCTTGGAGTTTTTCTCTCCTCCTCTGACAATGGAGAATGAGGATATTAACCGTCTACTTTGTTCACTATCCATCACAGCCGATGAGCGAAAGATCTCGTTAGTTGATTTTGATGATGTTGCTATGGGGGCTGAGGAGGCCAAGCGCAGCCTCGTAGGGAAATTCATCACCAAGAAAGACATGGTTATCAAAGGTACGAAACTTGCTATCTGCAAGTCATGGAAGCTTGAAGACTTGAAAATTGTGAAGATAAAGAAGAACATCTTTCAATTCATACTCAATGCCCCATCAGATGTGCAAAGAATCATTGAGGGAGGTCCATGGTGCTTTGATAACGTCTTACTCATCATCAAACCATGGAAGCATGGTTGGTGGCATGATGATGCATATTTGAAATGGTCCCCTTACTGGATCAACGTGAGTGGATTTCCGCGTGAAATGGTTACTGCTAAGGTGGCGATGAAACTAAGCCGCGAGTTTGTGTCTGTATCTGCAATTCAACTGCGTGAACTGATACCAAATGGGATGAAATTCTTCAGATATAGGATCCTACTAAATACGGATCAGCCGCTCAGACGATTTATACGCCTTGCCTCTACTGAAATTGATAGTGATATACACACAGGTTTGGTCCAATATGAAAAACTTCCACACATGTGTTTTCAATGTGGTCATCTTGATCACACTATCTCCAATTGCCCAACCATTCCAAAGGAGAAACCTTATGATCACAGTAAACCTCTACCTTATGACAAATGGTTGAAAATGGAAAGCAGATCAATCTTACTGGAAGAAGTTCCGTCGGAGAGGGAATTTCCGTCACCACCGTTGTTGATAGATGGGCCGGAAGTGGTTGGAGACGGTTACAACCCACGTGCAGTTATTGCAGCGGAAATTCTGGAGCCATCTCATGCTACACCTGCGGAAACGGTTACCTCCACCAACGCTCATAACTGCCCCGTCAATCATGAGACTGCGCAATTTCAGGAACCAATCTCTGAAGCATTAATGGACATTCCAATTTTTGTCGTAACCAACAACATGGACCAGCCTCTGCATGGGCAATTCATCGATAAGGAGAACCGCCAATCTACTCACACTCCATGCAAACAACCAAAGGGTCGAAAAAGAAACATCTGTAAAATGCCACACCAACACTCTTTGGCAGATATTACTAATGCACTCTCCACTACTACTACCAAAGAAAAACGGAAAGCCCCAGATTCATCTGAAGGGCCCGAGCGGAAGAAGGAGAAACTAACTCTACCCCCCCATCCGGCGGAGGCTGCAGTGCAGCCCCGCCCAGCGCCATGACTACCTTATGCTGGAACTGCCGAGGTCTGGGTCAACCTCGTGCAGTCTCATCCTTAGGTAGCATCTTGCGTGCTACCCGACCCAACTTGGTTTTCCTCTCCGAAACCAAGTCTGTACATAGGAGAATGGAAATGATTCGCTCCAAATACAACTTCAAGGGAGGTTTTTTTGTGGATAGGACTGGACTGGCAGGCGGACTCGCTTTACTGTGGGATGATTCGTTGGACATAACCATACGTTCATACTCCTCCCATCACATAGATTGTTTGGTAACAACAACTGCAAACTTATCTTGGAGGTTTACTGGGGTATATGGCAGCCCATATGATGATCAAAAAATTCACACATGGAACATGATGCGTAGACTAAGTAAATTACATATGGGTCCTTGGATATGTGGTGGGGATTTAAATGAAACGCTTTCTTCCAATGAAAAGCGAGGGGGATTACTTTCGAACACTTCACACATGGAGGCTTTCCGAAGCTGTCTCATAGATTGCGAATTAACCGACATAGGATTCATGGGCTATCCATTTACATGGTGCAACAAACAGCAATTGAACCTCATTGAAAAAAGATTGGATCGTATGGTAGCTAATCGAGCTTGGTTAAGACTTTTCCCAAAATATAGATTGGAACATACTCTAGCCACTCATTCAGATCACATGGCTTTGCACCTTTGTCTAGAAGCGCCTCGATCCCATGTAAGTCAGGCCAATACCATAAATAGATTTGAGCCGTTTTGGCTAAAGGACAACGACTGTTATGACATAATGGCACAATCATGGATCTCTCCTAACACAACTGAGGATTTGCCAACATCTATTTCCACCATGAGAACCCAGCTCAAAGAATGGAGTAGGAAAAAATTCGGCAATATCACCAAACGTATCAAAAAACTTAGGGGGAAAATTGATGGAACATCTTCTTCCGCACTGATCAATCCGCAAGAATTCCAGAATATGCAGATGCAACTCCAATACTTTGAGGAGCTCTATGAAGCATATTGGAGACAACGATCCCGGGTGGAATGGTTACAAGCAGGGGATAAAAATACCAAATACTTTCACCATAAAGCCAATATCCGTCGGACTCAAAATGAAATTAAAAGCCTTCAGACCTCAGAAGGCTCACTGGTGGAGGAGCATGAAGACATCTGTGCACTAATACGCAATCATTTCCTCAACATCTTCTCTACAGACCAAACCTTGCAGCCAATCCCCATTGATGCATCGTTCTCAGAACTAAGTGCAGAAAACAAAGCATTACTTTCCATGCCGTTCACATCTGAAGAAGTTGTTCAAAGTGCCAAGCAGCTGTCAGGTACGAAAGCTCCGGGCCCAGATGGAATGCATGCTTCATTCCTCCATAAAGGGTGGAACGTGGTTGGTAATGATATCACTAGACTAGCTCTTTCTTTTCTTAATGATGCAACCAATATAGATACCATCAATGACACAAATATATGCCTTGTACCTAAAGTTAAACATGCCACGATGGTTACTGACTTCCGTCCGATTGGTTTATGTAACACCACTTATAAGCTTATTTCCAAAGTGCTTGCCAATAGGCTTAAACAGGTTCTCGGATCAGTCATTGATGAAGCCCAAAGTGCATTCATACCAGGGAGACTCATAACGGACAATGCAATCATCTCATATGAAGCATTTCACAACATGATGAGCGGTCACACCTCAGGCAAAGACTACGTTGGACTCAAACTAGATTTATCCAAGGCTTTTGATCGGGTTGAATGGCGATATCTCCACGATGTGATGCAACGTATGAAATTCCCTCCCCACTTCATCAAGCTAATCATGTTATGCATTTCAACCACAAACCTTTCTGTGATTGTTAACGGATCCACGACACAACAATTCAAACCAACAAGGGGAATTCGGCAAGGGGACCCTCTATCCCCGTTCCTATTTACTATCTGTGTTGAAGGCCTATCAAGCCTAATCCGGAGAGCAACGCACACGGGTTGGACAGGTATGGAATTTGGACGTCATGGCCCAAGAGTCACACACTTACTTTTTACGGATGACTCTCTTCTTTTCTTCAAGGCAAATCATACAGAATCAGCTTGTGTTAAACATGTCCTAGACCTCTATTGCAAAATGTCTGGACAACTGATCAACTTGAACAAATCACATGCCTACTTCTCTAGAGACATCATGCTTACCAAACGCCAACAAATCTGCGACATTCTTGGTGTGCAAAATGGTATAGGAGATGCGAAATATCTTGGTTTGCCGTTTATGACTGGAAGATCTAAGAAGCAGATCTTCAGTTTCTTAGAAACTCGCATCCATAAAAAAATTACAGGCTGGAAGGAAAAATTCTTGAGCTCTGCAGGGAAGGAAATCCTTATCAAGTCGGTCCTTCAAGCCATACCAACTTATGCCATGCAATGTTTTCTTCTTCCAGTTTCTGTCTGCAATAAAATTACTTCCCTATTAAGAGACTTTTGGTGGGGCAACAAAGGAAAGTGTAAGACACTCTACTGGAAATCTTGGAGCTTCCTAAATCTCACTAAACAGGAGGGTGGTCTAGGATTCAGAGACATACGGTCTTTCAATTTGTCACTATTAGCGAAGCAGGGATGGCGTATTTTGCAGAATCCGGATTCACTTGTCTCAAGAGCTCTCAAAAGTAAGTATTTTAATTCTGGTGATTTCCTCACTGCCAACTTAGGTTCCCGTCCTTCATATCTATGGCGAAGTATACATGAAGCTAAGGGTTTATTACATTTGGGCTTGATAACTCGTATTGGTGATGGAATCAATACACAAATCTGGGATGACCCTTGGATCCCAAAAGGAGGCAACTTCAAACCATGCCCCACATTTCGTGAGCACCTTCCGCAAGGACGTGTTTCAGACCTCATCGATGCTCAAACGAAGAAATGGCATGAACCAACTTTATCTGCACTATTCCTGCCATATGAAGTTGAAGCGATTAGGAAGATTCACCTATCTAATTCTGGTGCTGCAGACAAACTCATTTGGTACTACACATCAAATGGAGAATACACAGTTAAATCGGGATATAAAACGCTTGTGCAAGAGAAAGATCGTCTCTCAGGAGCTGAAGGTTCGTCAAACTCCTCAATCTCCAAATCTTTTTGGAAGAATCTTTGGAAGCAAAATGTCCTACCTAAGATCAAACATTTCTTATGGCGTGCAATGCAAAACTCTCTCGCGGTTAAAGCAAATTTAGCTCACAGACTACCCAACACTTCTTCAATTTGCCTAATTTGCCGCTGTGGTACTGAAGATATTCATCACTGTCTTTTTGATTGTCGCTGGACAAAAAACATTTGGACAAGATTTGATGTTCCCAGAGAAATCTTACAACACTCTCTTGCTGACATACTACAATGGGCCAATGACAACCGTGAAGAGGAAACCCAACTGCACTTCTCAATATTACTTTGGTTGATATGGAAAGAGCGATGTGCAGTTGTCTTTGATGATCATATCATGCGTCCGAATGCAGAAAAAGTCTGGAACTCGGCTCAAGGTCTATTGCAAGCTACCCAGCACCAGGACATTCGCAATCCCCAATCTTTACATCAGCCTGCTATCCACCGCAACTACTGGACGCCGCCAACTGGACTGGATATAGCAGTTAATGTAGATGCTTCTTTTGGTGAGGACGGAAACTGAGCAACAAGCCTCATTATGAGACTAGCTGATGGGAAAATTATTTGGTCTGAAACTTATCGGCTTGGTGATCATGTTGACGTTCTACAAGGGGAATTACTAGCAATTTATCACGGACTTACATTCATACATGATCGCAAGCTATGCCGGGTTACGCTGTGGTCAGACTGTTTGTTGGCTATTACATTACTACAAGAAGAACGAAATGTGTTACATCCACTTTGGTCTCTACTACTTGACTGTAGGCATTTGTTAACTTCACTCACAGATTGTCAAATTTCTTTCACAAAGCGTGACGGCAACATGCCGGCTCACCACCTAGCCAAGATAG
The DNA here is from genome assembly GCA_036186865.1 of Eustoma russellianum. Taxonomy (NCBI): domain Eukaryota; kingdom Viridiplantae; phylum Streptophyta; class Magnoliopsida; order Gentianales; family Gentianaceae; genus Eustoma; species Eustoma russellianum. Next base: position 4,070,535 of record AP025044.1, read on the forward strand.
GACTACAATATGCTACGCATATAGTATGGGGACCTCATCCCCCTCCTATTGTACTCTCTTCTGCTACTGCAGACTTTCTTCATGAATGAATATCATTTTACTTTCAAAAAAAAAATATACTTGTTCACATTATTTTAATATTATAACATATGAAAGTAGATAAACATACAATATTTCTGTATGCACATATTAGGAATGAAAATAGTATCTCGCCGTCTTAAATTCATATCATATCGACCATTCCTGTTTATCTAACGTGTCACGGTCACCCAAAAGACCAATGCAGTTGTTACATATATAGGATTAGTAGTTGTATGAGTAGTCATATTCTGGAAAATATTAGTTGGGAACCCAACTCAAATAATTGGATCAAAATTGGAGCAAAAGGTCAAAGATTTGGGTTGGGATTTCCTCACCCCAACTTTCCTCATCCTCTTTGTGACCACGCGACATGTGGCAGCAAGGGAAGGCGGTGAGGCTAGATGAGGGTGATCACCCTCCTTTGCTGCCACATGTCGCGCGGTCACGCGTCACCGCACCCCCTTGCGATGAGGTGATCCTATCCCCAAAGATTTGGCCATACCATTACAATTTCAAAAAACATCGCGAGGATGTAAATCAAGAGATCACCGGCCTTCTAAGTTGCTGAGGTCTTACACAAGGACTCACTCAAGGTGTTTGCAAACTGGGCCTTCGGCAAAACAGCAATGAAACACCTATATTGTATGTGTCTATATAATCAAACTATGTACATTTTGAAGCAAATCCAATCCGAGTACTAATTGAGCTTCCCTGGAAGCAACCCAACTCAAATAATTTTGATGAGGGAGTGGGTTCTCCCCCCACCTGTACCAGAGGCCCCTTAGCCAGGTGGGATGTAAATCGAGGGATGTGCTCCACCGGCAGCCCTGCAAAGGGAGAGGACACTCGAGACTCAGCCAGCCCAAAGGCAACTCAAATAATTGATGGTGGGCGTAGTTGTTGCCGTACGAAATGAGAAGCCAATATCACCGGCGTGATTCAAGCTACTTTTTTTTATAAAAAAGAAGATTGATGCTGCAACACAGCCATCAATTTCAACTAACAAAAAAACGACACTTTTCGTTTTTATTCTTTTTAAGTATATGTCATAATGTTTTAATTTAACCTATTTTCGTCCACAAATTTTACTACATAAAATAATTTTATATCTCTTTAAAAGGAAACTCAAAATTAACCCAAAATTAATGTCAAATTATGCATACACCGTTTTAGATCCATTAAGTCTTAGCTACGTTTTTCATTTTCAATCTTTTAGTTTTTTTTTTATTTCTCATACCTATTATGTAATTTTGGTTGATTTTCGTTACATTTTTTTACTGTTCTCTTTTATGAAAAAAACATCTCTTGATATTTTGCTAACGGGTTTTCTTACTATTAAATTTATGCTTTTGATTTGGAATTAAGTAGTAATCATTCATTCTTTAGAGCCCTGCCTATTAGAATGGATAATAACTTAGAAGTTGAGAGCAAAGGAGTTCCCCAAACAACATAACTATCAATCAATCAATCGAAACCAGTATTTCCCAGCGACAGCAAAAGCTATCGCTAGGGTCTGGAGAGGGTAAACGGCAGGCAAACAATACCTCTATCCCAAGGGATAAAGAGTTTGCTTCCAATGAGACCCCCGCCTCTATATGTACATGCATAAACGGCACAATAATACGGATCGAAAAAAACCGATTCGTTTCACGATCTAATATACACAACATTACCTTATACTGTTTCTGCGATAAAGTTTCCGTCAGGAAAAAACTTAATCAAAAATTTCATCAGCAATCACAATTAGTTTTCCAGCAGCCCAAACCAAATAATTCTAACTGAAAGGGCTGGGCCCTAAAGACTAAATCAACAAAGCGGACCTTTCCTTTTTCCACTTTTTCACATGTAATTGATTAAGAAACAATTAGCATAATATATGACTAGCACAACTATATGACAATAAAACATAAGGTTCATAATAAACTCCTACATATACTTTTACATTTTTTTAAAAAAAACGATTATTGTCATCCCGCTTGAGAAACGTAAGAGTTAGTCTTTAGGACATAGTTGGTTCTTGGGTTGAAAAAAATTGTAATTAGAAGATCGCAGGTTCGAATTGGGACGCGTACAGCGTAACTGCAATACTGCTATCTGGGTCAGTAATGGTTTAGGCTATTGTATCTGATCCAATTGAATTACAAGATATGAGATAGTCTAAATGCAAGAGGGATATCTATGAAGTATATAGACATAATTAGGGAGATGTATGATAGGACAAAAACAACCATTCATACACCTGTAGGGAATACAGACTTCTTTCCGGTAGAGGTAGGCCTCCATCAAGGGTCCGTTTTAAGCCCATTTCTTTTTGCAGTTGTCATGGACGAGTTGTCAAAGCCGATCCAAGAGACAATCCCATAGTGTATGCTTTTTGCTGATGATATTGTATTAGTCGCGGAAAGTAGACATAACCTGTGTATAAGACTAGAAGATTGGCAAGGTGCTTTAGAGTTAAAATGCTTAAGGATTAGTCGTTCTAAGACTGAGTATCTGCACTGCGATTTCAGCGGCGCAGCCGACGATGAAAATAGCCAACTCACCATCGAGGATCAAGTGGTCCCAAAGGTAAGTAAGTTCAAGTACCTAGAATCATTTGTACAACAAGATGTGGACATAGAGAGTGACGTAGCATACCGAGTTCAGGCAGTCTGGTGTAAATGGAGGGCGGCATCAGGGTTGCTGTGTGACAAGAATTTTTCAACTAAATTAAAAGGGAAATTTTATAAAGTGGCGGTGCGTCCGACAATGTTATATGGAACAGACTGCTGGGCCATCAAGAGGACGCAGTTGCAGAAGATGGAAGTGGCAGAGATGAGGATGTTGAGGTAGATGTGTGGGCACACAAGGCTAGACAGAATAAGAAATAAGGTATACGAAGAAATGTTACGGGTGGCTAATATAGCAGATAAGATAAGAGAGTGAAGACTGAGATGGCTTGGGCATGTCAAGAGGAGATAGACAACTGCATCTGTCAGAGCAATTGAAAGCCTCACTGTAGAAGGGAAGAGGAGTAAAGGCAGTCCCAAACTGACGTGGATGAGCATATTAGGCAGGACTTACTAGAGTTGCACATCTCTGAGGACATGGTCCAGGATATGAGTGCATAGAGGCAGAGGATTAAGATTAAGGAGGGATAGACAGGATATAGGGGCACCTTAGAGCATACTTAGAGAATTAGATAGTCTCTACACTTTAGTTTTTTTTTTGCATATTCATTGTTGACTATTTTAATATCGTAAGGTGTGGATCTATATTTAATAAAATCCATTCATTAGTACATATTCCTATTATTGTACTATCTATACAGGTACATATAGAGCCGGAGGTCTCACTGGAAGCAAAGTCTCTATCCCTTGTGATGGATGTATTGTTTGTCTGCCTTTTACACTCCCCCAGACCCTAACGATAGCTTTTGATGTCGTTGAGATATACTGAGTATGATTGTTGTTGTTGTTGTCGTAACTTGTATGTATTTTTGACAACGCCTTATCAAATTAGGAGACCGCTGAATTCTTATTTACATCCTCTACGCAGTTGTATGAAACTAGGAAAACGAAAACCTCGTGTGGTTGGATTTGTTCTTTTTTAAACTAAAGAAAGGTAAGAGTTGGGATTAACTTGAAGAAATTAGAGATCCATTTTGTATCCAAAGAACAGAAACCTAAAAGGGCAATTAGGACAATAAATTAGGTTCCCCCTTCGGACCCCGACTAGACAGTGAAAATGACTAAACAACAAAAGCAGCAGTAGCAGCATGATGCCAACGCCTATGTGCATAAGCCTGCCAAAACACCAGACCTTCACTGCTATATTGTCTTTCAGTCGTTTCTCCATCCTCATTCCATTTGTTTATTTACTTCAAATTCTTAGAGCAAAACGCCATTTCAGGCCCCGCCGTCTCATCTTCAATTGGCATTGTGAATAATATAAATTAGAAACCCAGCGGCTTCTTAGGTTGGATGGGGACTTCCGTAGTGACCCACAAAAGCTATCCTCCTACAAAATAAGACATTCGGCCTAACAGCAGTGGAACACCCATACTGTACGTGTCACTGGAATCGAAATATTTCAAATTCATGTTTGTTGGCTTATTTGAATTGTTACCTCTTTCAAATTGTTACTTCAAATTCTTGTTTGATGGCTTATTTGAATTGTTACCTCTTTCAATTACTGTGATAGCGATCATATATAATGTTTGAGTAGAGGTAGAGAGAGGTTTATGACATGGATAGAAGTAGAGAACTAAAGTTTTAAGCGTTTTGCTAATTATATTGGATTTCTATTTACGTAGCTGGTTAAACACAAGTTTTTTTTACTGTCACACTTAATAATTTTGTCTTATTTGACATAAAATAAACAAATGATGGGTTGGTGTTAATTTAGTCATAATTACATCCGCTGTCGTGGCCTCATTACTTGTCTATAACACATTAGATATTCATGGAACACTAAAAAATTATTGCTGGCTAAATTACTTTTGGTGCAGCATCTAATATGCCATTGCCCCCAAAGAATTTCTCACTCTACTTTTACCTTTTTTTTTGTCTCTCTCTCTCAATAGTTGGAATGTAGTCCTCTTGAAGTAGATACAGATTGACAAGGACGCCACCTGTAGAAACTGATAAGAGATAAAGGGGTAATATTTAATATCACCAAATGATCTTAAGTTTAGTTCCCAGGACATAGCTCAACTGCTTCCGGACAGGAGTTCTCGAAAGAGAGGTCAGGAGTTCAAGTCTTGTCAAAGGCAAGAGAGCCATTTTCCAGCAAGTGCATAGTGTGGAAGCTTCGTTGGCCTGTAGGCTTGCCTGCAGTGCTGGGGGTTCTTTATGCAGACTACTGTGTAAATGATCAAGCTCCTGCTAGCGGACCGTTGGGTACCTGATTTACATCCCTACACTACAAGCTCCTGCTAGCGGACCGTTGGGTACCTGATTTACATCCCTACACTACCTTTAGGACTGGGTATGGCAGGGACCTTACTGGTTGGGCTTCAATCTTTTGATAAGAGATAAAGGTGAGAATTCAAAGTTTTGACTTTCTTAGACTTTTTTTTTTAACTAATTGAACAAGCCTAGTCGGTAATATTTAATATCACCAAATGATCTTAAGGTCATGGATTCAAGTTATTACATAAATTGTAGAGTAAATCGATCACTTCCCAGATCCTGGTCAAACGCGGGAGTCTAGTACACCAAGAACGTCCTTTTCAAATGATCTTACATCTCATCTTTGACATATTCTATTAGATTATTTCTTGTGTATTGAAGTATCATTAAAGTAGTAGACATAACATAATCTTATAAATAGGTTAGAAGATACTATATAGAATGATACGAAAATCTCCCCCTATTTGATAATGCGTCTAATATAAAACTGTTCATTGTAATATCTTATTTTACACTTAGTGACAAATGAAACAATACTATTAAAAATTAATATATTGATTCATCAAAAGAAAATTAATATTATTGCTTTTGGTGGCATCTGATGTTACCTAGTGTTGACAAAAAAATTCCAGTCTTTAGTATTTAGTTGACAACTTTATTACCGAACATCCGTGATATTATTGTCCCCTAGGATTAGGAGACAATCTAAAAAACTTCCTCCTTATTTTAAAAATTTCAATTTTGTTACATTTTTTTTTGACCCTCAAGGCGGGTGAAGGTATTCTATACGAACATGAGCCTGGATCTCTTTATCTAAGAGGGATGGGTAAGAAAATCATCTTTTATATGTGACTCTAAGAAAAATTGTAAGACTGAACGAGAGATAACTAACGAAATGTAAGGCTAGATGGAATATACAATGACTCTCATCGTCGGTGAGGGAATCCTATCCAGTGTAAAGTATAAATTTGGAGCAAAAGGTGAAATCTCTTGCCCTGAGCTCTCATCGTCACAGTCCCAAGAAGCATTGTAGAAGATGCAAATCAGGAGCCCAGCGGTCTCATAGATTTAGCGAAGACTTACGCAGTGACCCACACAAAGTGTCTGGTGTCCTCCCTGCAAACCAAGCCTTCGACATAGCAACATTGAAACACACATACTGTGCATGTCCCTAAAATCGAGCTTTTTGACCTTTTGAATCAAATCCTAATCCGAATACAAACTGAACTATCTTTTAAAAAGTATAAACTGCACCTACAGAACAGACGGTCCCTATCCCATTACATATGTATCCAAAAGGCATTTCTCATTAATCCATATTGCCAGTCCAATGACACGATCAATTGCAATCTACACCTACTCTTAGTTCCTATACTATTAACGGAAACATATCACTGTCTAAGTCACACATTCCTTTAAAATTATATGATATTTTCGTATTTAATCGATCGCTTCGGTTCGCAATTATGCATTTGAATTGACACGTTTGCATGTCAAATCATCAAATGTTGATTTTAGTTGGACTTTTAACTGTATTGATGTTTTCACGTTCCCCGATTTAGATTTAGATATTTGTTTTTTAAATTATTTTTGTCCTTTTTTTCCCCTCTTCTCTCAAGTTCCAGTCTGATATCACAAATTGGGACCATGTCAATAACAACAATTTATTGATCTTGCTGCAATCTGTAGGTACCAGATTCAAATTAAAGCTTATACCTAGGTCGCAAATATTTACTAACACTCTCGTTTGTATGCATATGGTGCTTCATGTGATTAAATGAACAAAGGCCAGAAACTGCCAAATCTTTCACTTCCTCACAATTACTACAGACAGGACTAATGGTACTGAAGCTTTCAAGACATAGTTCAGTTGTTATTTAAGTTGGAAAATTGCTCCTAGAAAAGCGCAGGTTCGAACCAAACGCGCAACATGGGTGCTTTACTGCTATTTAGGCGAGTCATAGCTATGTCATTGTATCCGGCCCAATTGGATTAGATGGTTGCTGGTTTAGTTTGCAGTAGACACCTTATGTGGATTCCTGATAATGTCTTACCAACCTATAAAACCGTTGAATTCATGATTTACATCTTCTAAAAATCTTCTTGAGACTGGGATGGTAAGATTTACGGAACCAAAGGTATTTGCCTTTTGCTCTCAGGAATAATATTATTGGATTATTAATAGTCGTATAGTTTTGACTTTTATTCCATTTAAACAATGATAAGAATGCACTCCAACTTGAACCATAGAACGTCTTATTCATAAAAATAAAAAGGAAAAAAAGACATAGAATGTTCACGCCTCTCGGCAAGAATGTTTGGTGATTTAGAACATTAATTATATACAAAGATTCTTTAAAAGTCTATGTAACATTTGTCCTGATTGAATAAAATATTACAAGTATAATAATATTACATATTGTTTCAAATCATGTTATAAGATATAGTTTTATAAGATCTAATCGAAATTCCCATTAGGTGATGGGCCGAAATGTTTCATATTCATCGTTTTCTGTTGTTTCTGAACTTTAATCCACCAAAAGCTATAACAAGCTTTGATGAATTTAACACTTGGTAAAGTTTAAAATAAATGGTATTGCACCCGACATTTCCTAATAACATTTGAAAATTTCCATGTAACTTACACGATTTATGTAGCGACCCGTCCCGAACCATAGTACTCGAAACGGCTCACTCGCCGTATTCCGATAAGAAAAATACGAGGCGTCGATACAAGTCATTCGCACATCAGTAGTGTGACGTAAAACTGACATCAGCGGAAGACATAATATAAAATCCCAAATGAACTTCAATATAAACTGTATAGGCAGTAGTCGTACTATTACAAGTCTGGACTAATAAAGTATATGGCGAAATACTCAACTAGAATACATAAATTCAAGATCCGAAACGTATGCATAAATAAAACTCTTTAGCCGCCCACGTGTCATCAATAGCTCCACTCAGACACATCTTCTACAAACTCTAGATCAAGGCTCTGGCTATCTGCAAGGGTAATTAAATATGAAATCTCATATGCACACATATATATATTATAAATATATATGTTATATATATGTAATTAGAATTTATACGTTGGAGAAGGCCATGAGCCGAGATATTTTTGTACAAGGTAAGGGTTATGGTGGCTGGAATTCAGTGGGTGATGAGTAAGCATTTACCACATTTTGTTTGCATATGTATTATATAGTTATATGCTATATGTATGTTTTTAGAATTGGCAATTGAAATCCTAAACATATATATGGCCGAGTGGAGGTTATATGATTTGAGAATTAGCGAAACTGATTTTAGCATAAGTTATGATATGATTTTTATAGGTATATGATTTTCAAGATAAGAATAGGATAGTTTATATTTATTATGAATTTTGGAAAAATCGAATATTTTAGAAATTATTTTCAAAAAATCGTGCATATTGTGAAATTCATCCTTTAAAGGGAAATATATCGGTGAGCCGGATTGATTCCAGACAAACGGAGCGTCCGGACATATTTGACTATTTCGATGGAGCGTCCGGGCATATTTGACCGCCAATTGGAGCGCCCAGACATATTTGACTATTCCGATAGAGCGTATGGGCATATTTGACCATTGGGGTGATCAATCTATAAGACTTGCGATATAAGGCACTTGTAAGGAAAGTGCTATAGCCATCGCATCACATCGTTATCGTATCGTTATCGTATCGCATCACAAAATGGATTTTGATTTGCATCGCATCGTTTCCTAAATTACACCATCGGATTTTGACTGTGACTAACATTAGGCTGAATCTGGGTGTTCATTCCATTTGTTGATATCATTGACTTGTATGCGGTATATCGTATGGGTAGAAAGGTAAAATTATTTGCGAATGGAAACTTGTTTACTTTGCACATTATTTATTTATTTGTTACACCTGTTTCCACGTGTATGATCCCATAATGAGTATTGGCAGGTTCCTTGTTGAGCGATGTTTTGTCGCTCATTCCATATTTTTCTCCCCTTGCAAATAGCCAGGGCCTTGATCTAGAGTTTGTAGAGGACGTGCCAGAGTGGGGCTATTGAGGACACGTGGGCGGCTAAGGAGTTCTATTTATGTTTACATTTCGGATCTTGAACTTATGGATTCTAGTTTAGTATTTCGCATTGTACTTTATTAGTTCGGATTTGTAATAGTACGACTACTGCCTAGACAGTTTATATTGAAGTTTATTTGGGATTTTATATTATGTCTTCCGCTGATGTCATATCTTCCGCTGATGTCAATTTACGTCACACTGCTGATGTGTGATTGATTTGTATTGACGCCTCGTATTTCTATTATCGGAATACGACAGGTGAGCCGTTTCGAGTACTAGGGCTCGAGATGGGTCGCCACAATTTAATAATAAAGCACAAAATAATTCCAAAATAAAGAAGATGACTCATAATGAACTCGACCAATAATTTTTTTGCTTGAAAAGGTAGAATAATAGCTAGAAACCTGGTGTCTACTTCTATGTATATCTGTGTGCGGCATATAGACTACAAACACCTACCAAACTTAATTACTACCAAATTTATATGTCAAAGTCGAACACCTAAGTAATAAACTAAATAGTTTTTTAAAAAAAATATTGTATATCTTACCGACAATACACTTTTATGTGTATTCTTTTAATAAACTAGGTACTTTATTATTTAGACACCTGATTTTGAGAACCATTTCGACACCCAAACTTATACTATATTTGCATTTTGAATTAGAAGTAAGACTGATTGGTTAGTTGAATGAAAATTTAGGATGAGACTTTTTACCATCTTTTGTGGTATTTCTCGTCTTCGATTAAAGAAAAGGACCCAAAAATATTCGTGAGCAAGCCGTTCAATGCTTATCAAGAGGCGCAGCTTTGCAATAAGACTATGAGGGGCACTTTATTTTATGTATTTTATTTATTTATTTATTTATTTATTTATTAAGGATAATACTATGAGGGGCATTTACTTTCCATTCTTTTGGTGCAAATTCTGGAAAAGAAATTGGAAACTCCAATGTCAAATTTCAGTTCTCATAAGCCGAATTTGTTATTCGACATGCTTTTTGACATTTTGATCAAAGCATAATGATTACTCAGTTAAAGATGAATTATATACTGCTTTGTTTTTCCTTTCTTGGAACTAACAATTTTTAAGTGCGATTTGGCACCTTTTACCAAAATCGCGTAAAATTTACTTGACTACAACTATTAAGATAATTCAATATAATAGTCTATATAACTTTATTAGTACTCCTTAAGTTTTCACCAATATCTCCTTCCTATTGGGTAGGGATCGCATTCAAAAATACTCTTTGTTTTAATTGACATATACATGAAAGAATTCTATAATACTTAAATATATAGTCGTTTTAAGTATCTGCATATAATAGTGATCATATACCATATACTTACTTTTTTATAGGTAAGAGTTACATTTATATGTGCTTGGATTTATACAAAACTTGAAAGTGAATACCAAAAACAATAATATTAAAGGAGGTAATTGTTAGCTTCTTTTTTTGACCAAGCTTGGCCTCAAACGTGAGCGAGAAAGATTGTTTACCTGTAACCAAGCTTGGTCTCAATCGTGGCGACATGATTTTTTTTTTTTTTTTCAATTCCTATGAGAGACTTGATGAGGTCGAGATGGATGACCATAGAATGTGCCGCTAATCTTCCGTCCAAATCCTTCAACGGAGCCTGAGAAAGAAGAGAAACGTTAGAGGTCCCAGGGCGCTGCCCCGGGAAAACACTCCGACGCTTAAGTCAGTTACGGGTGTTTTGCCTATGCAATTTACGCTGGAATAAAAGTTTGAAGAAAACTGAGAAAGATCTCACTGAGCTTGTGAGTTTTTATGTTGTGGCCGAGATGGAGTTCTTGTAATGATGCTCCAAAAGTTCTCCCAGATTCCGGACCCCCCTTCAGTTGTGAGTTGAGGGGTATTTATACTTGAAATAGAGGAGGCCTGACCCCTTGCCAAGTGATGGGATGACGATATGTCTGAGATGGCGGTCTAGTCCATTGTAGAGTTGTAATGTTATGGGAATAAAGCCTGAGACCGTAGCTGTTGTGTAGGTCAGCCTGTAATGATAGCTTTGTACTGAGCCAATTACTGCTTGACATCTGGAAAGTATTCTGCAGAGCCGCTAAGTGGGTCCCAGAGCATAATAGACGATATCTTCCCTTGATCTTATCTGACAGTTCTTAGCGTTATTTGGCCTAGCCGGTATGTGGCCGAGGCCGAGATGAATCATTTTGTAGTGTTATACTTCAACAATTCTTGTCCATGTGTCAACAAGTACCGGCCTGACTCAGACATGCGGCCGAGCTGAACAGGAATTGTAGTTGAATTTGCCTTAGCTATTTCAATAAGCTTTTGGACGAGCTGTGCTGAAGTGCACTCTTACCGAACTGCAGTTCAGTCCGGATGACGGGATACAAACCCCTGATAATCAGAGTATGACTGAAATGTAATTTGGCCGAGCAGCAGTGCCTTTGCGCCGACCTGCGGGTCTTGACACATTTATGCCCAAATTCTACCGTTGACTGTTGTTAACTAACAGGTAGTTTATTTTGTTTCATCAAGACTTATAGTGAAGAAACAAAAGTAGCTATAAAAAGAAACTAAAGCAAGTTATATTCATGGGAAATATAGTGCTTGTATTATATAGGTTTGGTAGATATTGTTGTTATTATATAAGTTTCAACAATAAAATATATAAAAGTTTGAACAAACATACAATAACTAGATGTCCATTAATATAACAATGTTTCTCTACCTTAATCTATGCAAGTCTCTTTCCATCACCGCTTGAAATTCGTGTTCGAATTCCCACCAATGCAGTCAGGAAAAATCTAAAAGGAATCGAACATTAGAATTCTTTGTCACCTTTAGATTTTTGAACTTTTTTGTTGACCCAATTCCTCCTAAAATTTGACTGTTGTGGACTATTCAGCCTGTTTTCAAGTTTTATAACACTTTAGTTCAAATTCACCTTTCTGCTCCGACCTTTTTATTACATCAAAAGGTCCATTTTACGAGCAACAAAAGAATCTATATACGAACAACCAAAACTCAGAGCTGCTTTCCACAGCTAAAATGTACTTTTGATCTGTTACCGATATATAGGTGACACTATGAGGCATTGCCAGCTTCTGTACATGTACATTGAGAAAATTTTCGCGTAATTGGTGGAATATATGTTGCTTTACTTTATTGGGCATAATAGAAATAGTCATTGCGGTTTATGGTATTGATCAGTAGCCGAACGTTATTTCATTTCTTTTATGCGAAAACAGCCTCTTGCACAAAAAATGTAGGATAATATTGTATACATCAGATCATAAAGCGATCCGATTCTTTCTGGATCTTATATAAACACAAGAATCTAGTATACTGTCATTTTTTTGTGTGTGTGGGCGTTAAAATATTGCAAAGAGAAAATATGGAAACTTATTGTTTTACTTTGTATCAAAAGATTGTATACGTCGTCTAAAGAAAAAAAATCTGGCCATGCATGTAATTGATACTCCACATGATCTAATCCTTGACTACAAATATATGAAGGAAATAACTCGGAAGAAATATTACTTTCTAGGCCTTTCACATAGTGGAATAACTAGAAAAATCTTCTGATTATCTTGTTATCTTAACTTCTAACATTTTATGTATTGTAATATACGTAGTTTAAAATACAAACTTTAAATACAAAATAACATGGTTTTAATCTGGTAGTAGATTAGAAACAGCAAAACATATAATTTTTTTATAATAAAAATATTATCATCCTTATTTTTTTAACATAATATTTTATATTGTGTTAAAAAGTAGACTACGTAAATATGTATGAGACGGTAAACTGTTATGAAAAGTAATGAGTCCAGAGCTGAGCTACTAAATACGACAACTACTATTTCTGCCAGACAGTAAACAGTCAACTGATGGAAAGGCTATGTGCACCTCGGGTATGGGCACTTCGGCCCAGTGCACCTCGGCTATATGCACATCGGCTATGTGCGCCCCTACTCCGTAAGATGCTTATTCCTGGTCAGTGATATGCGCGTGCGACTTGTAATTATCCCAAGGAGTCAAGCCCGGCCTCGGCCACCCCTGGAATTTACCCTAGGTAACTTTGTCAGGTTAGACTCCTTGTCAGGTGTCCCTTGTAGCCCAACCCAACAAAGCACAACGCCACATGACATGCATGCAGAAACCAGAGTTACCATTATTGCATCCCCCGCGTGTCACCTCCTCTACACCTTTGCACATGCATTGACCAGGACAAACATATAAAAGGCAGAAAATAAGAAAGAGAAGGAAAAGTCGAAATCACCTAACCTACGGTCGATCATCTTCCTCACTGAAAAAAGGAAAATTAACAGGTTTACCAAAAAGTTCACATAAATTTATTCTTCCGGCATATAAGCTTTCTTCATAAATGGTCCAAACCGATTTGAGCGTCGGAGAGTTTTACACGGGGCCTTAGTCCCTGGGTCCTCTAACGTTTTTATCTGTGCAGGTTAGCGGACGGGATTATACCCAGCTAAGTAACGGGAAGTTAACGACGTAACCCACCCGGATCATCTTTGGTACTTGGTGAAAATCTAGTACGAAGGACTGCCAGATCCATGGCATCAATAATAGTCAGAATGTTAGCTACTTCATAATTCTCAACTCAAATCTCACCTTGGAAAAGAAGAGTTAAGACGGAATAAAAACAAAAATGAACAGAAGAAAAGAAACAGAAAAACAGAAAGATACTGCAAGAATCTAAGGTTGTCATCTAGGAAAAATTGGAAAATAGAGTTTCACAAATCTCCTTAAACACTTGGATTATAATCCTATGATGATTATTTGAATTCAGCAACAGAAAACGCTGCAACAAAATTTCCAAATCCGCAGCTCCATATATCTGTTTCTCCATAATCATTTCCACCATTGAGCTCCTGAAATCGCCGTGTGGATCCTTCGACCTCTTCACCACTGCGAATCCCATATTTTCCCCTTCTTCTTCCATGAGTAAACAACTTTTCTTCCGGCAACTTTTTTTGTTTTTGCCTCGTCGGAGTGAAATTTCAGAGGAATCAGAAGACAGAGACCTTGAAGAAAACAGAGTAGTCTTATCATCATCTTCTTCTACTTCACTATCTTCATCGCTACTAAATAAACCATTGTAATAATCATTTATCACAAAGCTTCTGCTTCTTGAACGAACCCTCTTGCTTGATTTGGATTTTTTACTCTTTCTCACTTTCTTTTTTGTCTCTTGAATCTGCATTTTGAATGGAGTGATTGGAGAAGTAGGAGGGCATTTTTGACCTTCTAGATAAAGGGATTCCGAAGGTAAGGCTCCCCGGTCATAAAGTTTTGTTCTTGGGGAAGTTTGATGCAATTTGGATTTGAGAATGGAAGGAAAAGGAGGGAGTTTTGGGGAGAAAATATCGATGAGTTGACGATGTTGGAGATCGTTGACTTGATAAATTGCTCGTTCGATGATATCGGAATCGTTTTTGGGTTTGCATGAAGTAAATGATGATCGGAAAATGCGAGAAATTCGCAGTTTGAACTGATTGTCCATGGAGGAGGACGTGGATGGGGCGGGAGGTAGGGGGTGTTGATGAGGGAGGAAGTGAGGGGTGTTTTGAAGAAAGTGGAGTACAAATAAGAGGGACTAAATTAAATAGTAGAGTATGAGCATATAAACAAATGAGACAAACTTTTCTGGCGAGTTCTAATGATAGAGATCATAATGCCGTCTTGTTCCTTGTCGGATTAGTCAACCTGTTACCTCAATTCTATAACAACATTAACTCATGGACATAGACTATAAAAAGTCGGATATACGAAATCATAATTATGTGTTAGAAACAGAAACACACAGAAGTTGTTTTTCCGATGATCTATAATGAAAATTGCGTTGATATGTATCGTTCAAGTGCTACTTCACAATATAACAAGCATCTATAATGAAAATTGTGTCGATCTGTGTCGTTCAACTACTACTTCACAATATAACAAGCACAACCAATTTGGTGAGTCTTTTTTTTGATTTATTCCATCATATTCTAAAATCAAGGAAAAAATGTGTTATCTCAACTTTACAAAACTCTAAATCTATTTTTTTAAATGTTTACATCATTGTGACACTTTAGAGTATATTTAGAGACATAGATAGGCGTAGACACTATCTACGCTCTAGGTTGACTTTCCACTTGGTTGTGTATGTTATACCGTTGTTTTACATTACATGTACATATACACGTGATGCGTATTTTAATATCGAAAGTCATTTCTTTGTATTTCTTGAATTCCTTCACTAACACACTAGCACATCATATCTCTATTATCATGTCATTTATGCAGGTACATATAGAGCCGGGGGTCTCGCTGGAAGCAGACTCTCTATCCCTTGGGATAGAGGTATTGTCTGCCTACCACTTACCCTCCTCATACCCTAACGATAGTTTTTGCTGTCGTTGGGATATATTGGGTCCGGATGATGATGATGATCATTGTGATATATAGATCAATGTTACGGGCTCACGCTAGCCAAGAAACACAGTTATATCAACATAATCTCAAATATTATGGACTAACGATAACTCGTGTACGTATTGGAGACTATCTCGGACAAACCATATCATTGTAGCCCATCATCAACAACCCATCCACAAATGTCACAACAGTTATCTTCCGTATCATAGATATTGTGCGTATATATATTGTGCGTATATATATTGTGTATGTATACCCTATAACACAATAAGGTCAGTCGAGATTGAAAAATATAAAATTTCTGTTTTTGTTTTTTAAGGCCCACCAACTCTGTTGTGTTTGATATACACATAGAGATCGACATAACTGATCCATCAGGCTATCTTCTCGGGCTCGCTGCATACGTAGGAACGAACCTGACAGCACTCTGTCATGGCACATTTGCCACAAGAACATGTTCAGAGGACCAGGGCCTTGCATTCAATTTTTTATTTGTAAAGTTTAACATATATTTCTTAATCAATAAAAGTAGCTAAATGAAAGTGAACCTATCTTTATCACAGTCGTCCTGTCGACATGATAGTCTCATTATGTGTACATATTTATTAAGTGTTAATTACACAGTATATCTATAACTTTGAGGACTGATATGATTAGTATCTATAACTATTGTATTAGCATCTTATATCTATAAGCTTAACATGCTATCATGAAATTAACATCTCATATCTACAAATTTAACAAATTAACATCTCACACTCATAATTACAAGCCATATTCATTACTTTCAACAAACTTCCTCCTCCACTATCACCTCCTCTTCTCTTCTATCACATTCATGTTCCACGTTCACCTTCTATTATTGTGCCCCCACGAAGCCACTACCTACTCTTGTCGGTAAACGAGTCAAATCCGAACAGTTGTTTGAGTTCGTTTACTAAAACAAGTAGAACTATTTGCGAACTGTTCGACTCGCTTAAAAATCGAGCCAAACTCGAACCAATTTTAAATTCGTTTAGCTAAACGAACCGAGCCAAACATTTCGTTTAGCTAAACGAAACCGAATTCGAAAACCTAATATTCAGTTCGACTCGGTTCGTTAACACCCCTACCCCTCCGTGAGCTCTCAATCCTCTTTATTTACCACAACCTCCGCCGTCATCTCTCCCTTTCTTCAACCACCCTCTTGCTCAACATCCGTCACAAAATCTACTTTCTAGACCAAAACCTCACAAATTCATTTTCGCCTCCATCATTGCTCTAGCTCCACCACTTACATGCATCCCTTGACCTCCACCCATCTCTAGTACTTTGCTACCACCTCCTCTCCCGAACCCGGCACCACTGCCAATGCCACCTCCATTCCAGTCAGACCAAAGAAGCTGATGCCTAATTCTAGGTCAAGGAAGAAAGACTTCAGATTAAGAGAAGGAAGAAGCCTAAGGATTGAGAGAAAAAGAATTAGGTTCTGAGGAAGAATAGGGTGTTGCAGCGTGCATATTTACTTCCTGCGATCCTACCTAAGTTGGAGAAAAATTAAAAATTTCGTTGAAAATTATAAACATTGTATGTGTAACTATGAATATGAGATGCTCATTTATTAAATTCTCTATGAACCAGTATAATGTCCCTGTTAGGATATTAGTTTTTCTATTACATGTTGAATTTTTATGACAACGTGTTAAACTTATATATATAAGATGCTAATAATAGTTATGCATACTAATTGTAATGATCCTCAAAATTATAGATATGACGTGTAATTAACTCTGTTTATTAGTTAACGAGTAAACCATCGAACTGACTATTGAATTTTCATGAATCATGATGTAGCAACCCGTCTCAAACCCTAATACTCGAAGCGACTCACCCGTCGTATTTTGCTAAGGAACATATAAGGCGTCAAAGACAAAATATATATACGTCAGCGAAAGTCAAAAATTAAAGCCTCAAAATAATCATCATCATCGTAAACATCAGCAAGACTGAAAATGACAGGGATGAAGGAGATGGGCTGGAGAGTGGCGGGAGAAGGGGAAGAGGGAGGGGCCGGCCCTGCACATTTGGAGGGGGGGGGGGGAGAAGAAGGGGAGGAAGAAGAAAAGGAGGGGGTGGGTTCGAAGGTGGAGAAAGAAAGGAAGAAGAAAAGGAAGGCGGGTTTGAAGGTGGAGTTGGCGGCGGCAGCGGTGGTTTTGTTAACAGAATCGGTCAAGTGTTGTAAGAAAAACAAAACAAATTTAAAAACTTTAGGACACACTATGAGAATTGAATAATTATGGTGTAATTATGACGGGACAATTTAAGGCATAAAATGTTACTAAAGTTTTTGACACGCATTGCCTTTTATATAACTAGAGAGCGAAAATTACAAAGAATACACCATATTAAAGGCACTGTGATATGGAATAGAGAAGTTTTTGACACGCATTGCCATTTATATAAAACATCATAACGCTTTTTATCAGACAACTCACTTATTTCATAGATATCACTTTGATATCATAGATATCACTGTGTGTATGTATGGTTTTAAATTAATTAGTTGATACGGGATAGGATCCCCTCACCGCAAAGGGGGTGCGGTGACGCGTGACCGCGCGACACGTGACAGCAAGGGGGGTGGCGAGGCTAGATGAGTGTTATCCGCATCTAGCCTCACCACCCCTCCCTTGATGCCACGTGTCGCGTGGTCACAAAAGAGGTGAGGAAAATGGGGTCAGAAGATCCCAACTCAGTTGATACATGATATTTATGATATATATATACACACAGAGACACACACTGATAATATGATGATGTTATTGCGTACTGCAGAGTTTCCCCATACTTTGTAAGCAATTATGATGTCTTAGTTAGAAACACAGTTTTTAATGCAACTAGTTATGGTAAACACACAAATCAGGGATGAAGTGTTTGTTGAAATTGTGTCTTGTTTTTTTCAATGAGTATTGCATTAAAATACTCTTTGGAATAGTACTTAAGAAAATTTTTGACATAGATTAATCCGAAAAGAGAATGTGGAAAAAATATGTTCTGAAGTTATGTATATTTTATCTTATCTTCTTAGTAAATGTAAAAATGTGTTGAGCCGCACTAGATAACGAATATTTCCGACTTCAAAGTTTTGGAGTGGCTGGGTCTTATACAGGACAAACTTTATAGTCGAACACTTGAAGAGGAATATATTTTCAAAAGTCTAGCAATATCCTGGTACAGACACATCCTTTGGGAGCCTGTCGTTTTATGGAAGACTCAGTAGAACTTGTTAGTAGTCTTTTCCACACACTAGGCAATAGGATATTATGGACGAAACCGACACATCCTTTGGGAGCCTGTCGTTTTATGGAAGACTCAGTAGAACTTGTTAGTAGTCTTTTCCACACACTAGGCAATAGGATATTATGGACGAAACCGGTAAACTACACTTGTTTTTGGATAGATGCGTGGGAGAGAAGGCTCATGGTACCTGATGCTCGCCCTTCCTCCTCTGCTTTGAGAGCCGTGTGAACGGAGAGAGGGCAGAGGAGAATGAGGTCTTCTTATGAAGTCAGGCACTTAATTGAGGAGTGTAGGATATCTGGGAATGTGTCGAGTAAACTCTCCTGAGACCGAAAAAAGAAAAGAGAAAACTCATATGGCATAGCTCAGTTGTTACTAAACATTACTAAAGAAAAGTACATGTTCGAATCATAACACGAGCAATGTGGGTACAATATTGTTGTCTGGACTAGTAAATGCAAAGTCATTGTATCCGGTCCAATTAGGTTAGAGAGTTGCTGAAACGATTGAAGCTCACAGGGCTGCATCTTCTACGAAACTCATTGATGCTGAGACGATTGAAGCCCACATGGTAGAGTATTGACCTTTTGCTTCGAAAAAAAGAAAAGACAAAGCTTTAAACTTTAGGACTGAGACGATTGAAGCCTACATGGTCATAATATTGGCCTTTTGATTCGAAAAAAAGAAAAGACAAAGCTTTGAGTTTTGGATAAGAATTTGCTTTCTTAGTAATTGGAAAAGAGGACTTCTGAGTATGTTACAGAAAGGGAAGGCGATGCAGAAATGTCTCAAAATAGTATTTTTAAATAAATATTCTAAAACATTCCCATTTCAAAGATTGATTTGCAGTGGATGTGCTTGGAATCAACTTAACAAACTCCATCAATGTAATGAAGAAATATATGAGACGCAATATTTCTGTGTATTCCAAAAACGTAAAAGATACACGTACATATAGGGAGAAGTATAACCTACTTCTTCTACAATCAAGGGAAATATTATCTACAATCCTATCTATCCATTAATTACAATCTTATCTACAAACAAGAATAATATCTATAACCATACAAGAATAATATCTACAACCACATGATATTAACCATATCGCAATACTCCCCCTCAAGTTGGAGCATGAATATCGACAAGGCCCAACTTGCCCAAAAAATGCTGAAAAACCGTCGGACCAAGTGGCTTAATAAACCCATCCGCCAATTGGTTTATGGTAGGAATTTTTCGAGGCAAAACACAACCACTAGAATAATGCTGACGAACGAAATGACAATCAATCTCAATATGCTTTGTGCGCTCGTGGAAAACCGGATTAGCCAATATATGTAAAGCAGCTTGATTGTCACAATGAAGAGGTACGGGTCCCTTAACCGGAACCCAAAGATCACCAAGTAG
Source organism: Eustoma russellianum (assembly GCA_036186865.1). Taxonomy (NCBI): domain Eukaryota; kingdom Viridiplantae; phylum Streptophyta; class Magnoliopsida; order Gentianales; family Gentianaceae; genus Eustoma; species Eustoma russellianum. Next base: position 4,090,710 of record AP025044.1, read on the forward strand.
ACGACGTAACCAAACAATCTCACTAGTCGCATAAGCCATGGCACGATATTCATCCTCAGCAGAAGAACGAGAAACGACAGACTGTTTGTTAGACCGCCAAGAGATAGGGGCCGATCCAAGGAAGACCAAATATCCAGTAGTTGAACGACGAGTAATGGGACAACCAGCCCAGTCAGCATCACAGTATGCTTGAAGACATAATGAAGTATCAGCAGGAAAGAAGAGCCCTTTCCCAGGAGCACTTTTAAGATATCGCAGTAAATGAAAAACGGCATCAAGATGACATTTTCGTGGCATATGCATAAACTGACTAAGCGTATTAACAGCAAAGCAAATATCTGGACGCGTAACAGTAAGATAAAGCAAACGGCCCACAATGCGACGATTAAAGGAAGGATCATCAAGAAGCGGAGCAGAATCAGAAAACTGACTCTTTTGATCCATGGGAGTGCTAGTGGGTCGACAACCAAGTAGGCCACATTCCATGAGAAATATATGAGACGCAATATTTCTGTGTATTCTAAGAACGTAAAAGATACACGTACATATAGGGAGAAGTATAACCTACTACTTCTACAATCAGGGAAAATATTATCTACAATCCTATCTATCCATTAATTACAATCTTATCTACAAACAAGAATAATATCTATAACCATACAAGAATAATATCTACAACCACATGATATTAACCATATCGCAATACTCCCCCTCAAGTTGGAGCATGAATATCGACAAGGCCCAACTTGCCCAAAAAATGCTGAAAAACCGTCGGACCAAGTGGCTTAATAAACCCATCCGCCAATTGGTTTATGGTAGGAATTTTTCGAGGCAAAACACAACCACTAGAATAATGCTGACGAACGAAATGACAATCAATCTCAATATGCTTTGTGCGCTCGTGGAAAACCGGATTAGCCAATATATGTAAAGCAGCTTGATTGTCACAATGAAGAGGTACGGGTCCCTTAACCGGAACCCAAAGATCACCAAGTAGACGACGTAACCAAACAATCTCACTAGTCGCATAAGCCATGGCACGATATTCAGCCTCAGCAGAAGAACGAGAAACGACAGACTGTTTGTTAGACCGCCAAGAGATAGGGGCCGATCCAAGGAAGACCAAATATCCAGTAGTTGAACGACGAGTAATGGGACAACCAGCCCAGTCAGCATCACAGTATGCTTGAAGACATAATGAAGTATCAGCAGGAAAGAAGAGCCCTTTCCCAGGAGCACTTTTAAGATATCGCAGTAAATGAAAAACGGCATCAAGATGACATTTTCGTGGCATATGCATAAACTGACTAAGCGTATTAACAGCAAAGCAAATATCTGGACGCGTAACAGTAAGATAAAGCAAACGGCCCACAATGCGACGATTAAAGGAAGGATCATCAAGAAGCGGAGCAGAATCAGAAAACTGACTCTTTTGATCCATGGGAGTGCTAGTGGGTCGACAACCAAGTAGGCCACATTCCATGAGAAATATATGAGACGCAATATTTCTGTGTATTCTAAGAACGTAAAAGATACACGTACATATAGGGAGAAGTATAACCTACTACTTCTACAATCAGGGAAAATATTATCTACAATCCTATCTATCCATTAATTACAATCTTATCTACAAACAAGAATAATATCTATAACCATACAAGAATAATATCTACAACCACATGATATTAACCATATCGCAATATGTAACACGTAACTTTTGATAAGAGTAGAAGGTAGCAATTAACAAACTGATCAAACACAAAATGTAAAGCTGAGGAAATAAAACATGGTTATTGATATCTTCGAATTGGAAGTCGGAAGGGTTCGCCATAAAAGCAAGTCCTAATTGCTCAATCGAGATTCAAATTTCTGTCTCTATCTTGCAAATAGTTATGTGACAAAATTGAAAGTCAAATACTGTTTAACGTATACACATATTCATGATATTTTCTAAATCATTGTGTAGTTTCGACCTTCGAGTCTATAAATAAGACATTATCTATCTCTTACGCACGTACGTATAGTCATATTTAAGGTGATCATTTCTTCAACATAACCACTACTATTTCTATTTTTAAAACTTGTTGATCGTGAAAAACTATTTGTTGAGCAGCTAGCAGAAGAATTATAAAGCAATTGTCTTGGCTAATCTATTTGCTCGATGATTTTTTAGTAGTTACTCAAACAATAGACGATCTTTAATTTTACTATTCATTACTGTCACACGTTAATTATTCTTTGTCTTATTTGTTAATAAATGTAAAATAATTAGTAATTGAGTACCATAAAATTTGACACCTACACATACATGCACACCACACGAGGGATTTCAAATTTTTGTCAACGTACGGTCATCAGATAATTTACTGAACCCTTTTGTCACGACATTCTTGTCAAGAAAGAAAATTCCATGTGCAAACAGCCAATAAAAAAAATAATTCTTGAGCAGTGGAGAAGCTCTAACCTCAAATTTAACCAATTTGATATCAGTTCCCAAACCACTAGAAAACAATCTAAAGGCGTCCCCCTTTCATTTTTCAAGAGCATCTTGAAGTCAAGGAAGCTTCCAACTACACAAAAACATACTGGAGTTGTGTCGTCACGGGCCTTTTGATCAATCCAAAAGCAAAAAGACATATTTCTTGACAAGGGTTCTTATCTCCCAGTTGAAATTTGCTCCACGACATGCAGATAACGTTAGGGGTCCTAGGCCCCTTTTTTGCTCTTCGGTTTGCTACTTTTGCATGTGACAAAATGGCTCTGAAAAATACAAGGATTTGACTATTTATGTATTGAAATTAAGAAACGTTTATATTTGGAAAGTTTGCTAAGTTTATTAACTACTTAACGGCTATTGATGTTTCAAAATGGTTGTGGATTAGTACTTCATTGGTCAATGTTGCATGAATCATGATTCTAACGATGTAATTAAAGAACGTTTTGTGATCTGATGTATACAGTCTTACCTTACACTTTTTGTATACCAGGATATTTGCTTTGAACAAAATCGGAATAGTACATCGCCTTATGATTGTTTTAACAACTTACTCTTCATTGTTTAATCACACATATCATACATTATAAGCATATGAAATAACAAATTTGTCATGATACCATTAGGTTAACTACTCATACTTCATGTCGAATCCGGTAAGTCATAAACCATGAACATGATATTTGACTGTAATTTGATCGGTCGCAAAATGTTGCGCAGGCAAAATTGTGGTGTCATCTTAATTTCTTGTACTCTGAATAGGATATTACAAAATAAATAAAGAAACAAATAGGTACATGTTGTTTGCTTTCCATGTTAAAACTATAATAATGTTGCACAATCAATGGTCATATCTAGCTACTATTCAACGATGGTCATATCTAGCTACTATTCAACGAGATGTATCCAAGATATTGACCCAATGAATCTGATGGCAGAGGCTCGAGAGAGTGATGAGAATTCGATTCTCGTCCCAAGTAAGATTTTCGACTCTCTTTCTAGGCAAGCACATGGTATTGGAGCTCCACTGTTTGCAGTGGGCCCGAGCAGTCCAAACTCTGCTATAGTATAACTTAGGCATCTGACTTTCATCCCTATCGCGCCGTAAGACAGATTGATAGAGGTGTGGTTGGGGCTTCCGGTAATAAACCTTTTACTTTTCAACAAGCTTGCATTACCTCACTGTCCAAAAGCCATAAGAGAAAGTGGCGTGTGCATAGTTCAATTAATCATACAAATACAACATCACTGCAGCCTTATTCAATTGATCAAATAATGCGAGTAAATTAATGTAGTGAAACAATATCTAACTTCAAACTTATTATGCAAATACACAATGACAACAACACTTTAACCTTATTCAGTTAATCAAACTAGTATGATTAATTAATGTGGTGAAATAATAACCAACTTCAAACTTAAAAAGAAAGACCCATACATGTGCTTTAAATATTATAGGCCCGTAATCATAACACCTCCCACATATGCTTTAAATATTATAGACTCAGTAATCATCTAGATCCAAACATTCGTGATATAAACATCAACATTATTCACATAAGAAAACACCCCACATATGCTTTAAACATTATAGGCTCGTAATCATCCAGAGAACATATGGAGCGAACATGGGAGTCTTCCACTCGCTTGGATCAGATTTGGCTGTTTTTTCTTCTGCCTCAATTCAACACTGACTACCTATCCGGACTAGGACCGGAAAGGGCTAAATATAGCCTACAAACCTTCATGATAGAAATATTATTCACATAAGAGAACACCGTCCGGATTATGGCCTATGTTTACATCCTGGTCATGACCTAGAAACATAATGACGTGATACAAAATTCTGACAGTACACTAATCTATAACTATTTGTGTCACATTTCCCTAACCCTTGGCTTTGTCCTTACTTCTTTTTTCTGAAAAACTTGCCCAATCTCCTCGAGGCTCTTCCCCTTGGTTTCAGGAATAAAGAAATAGAAGAAAACAGTAGCTAAAATCATCACTCCACACAGCACAAAAAACACCCCAGCAAATGTTATCTTCTGTGCAACAGTCAAGAAAGTCATGGCCACCACCCCACTCACCAACCTGTTCACTGATATTGCCAAACTTGAACCTTGGGCCCTGAGTCTCAGTGGGAAAATCTCCGAACCGTAAACCCATGTAATGGGCCCAAGCCCAATTGAGAAGAATGACACGTCAGCACACACAGCTAGCACACAAAGCCCAATAGCCCATTTGGGCTTGGGATTAGCATGTTGAAGAAACATGGACCCAAGCCCAAGCCCAGCTAGAGAAACCGCCATGCCGATTGTGCCCAATAAAAGCAAGGGCCTTCTTCCTCTATGATCCAAGTAAAGTGCTGAGACCAAAACAAAAGTTGTCTTTGCTATGCCCATAATGACGGTGACCAAAACAAGGCCTTTCCGGTGGTGGATACCGGCAGACTTGAACACCTCTGGCGTGTAGTAAATCACGGCGTCATTGCCGGAGGCTTGCATGAAGAAGTTTATACCGATGGCAGCAATGAGAATGCGGCCGAGAGGGGGAGAAGGGTGAAAGATTTCCTTCCAAACCCCTTTCTCATGGTCGATTGATGCAGCAGCTTTGGAGATTTCATCGAGCCTATATTGAGCTTCTTCTTCATTTTCGGAGGTCTTCATCAACACTGCTTTGGCTTCAACTACAAGGTTGGAGTCAAGCATAATATCACTGGCATCAAATAAACTAGCTTGCATTTATGGACAAAAGCAAAACAAAACCAGGGGAAGTGCAGAAGATGCTGCAAATGCAAGTGGGATGCAAAGATCAAGAACCGTTTTGCATTTTGAATGTGTTAACTGTTAAGTCCATTCCTTTTAGTCTTCTTGCTTTCTTTACTTTTTCATCACCATCTAAACTCCCATAAGAGTCATGCAAAGGCGTAAAAAAATATAAAAAACGTTCGTGGTGCACTAGACTCCTGTGTCTCTGCAAAGTCTGAAAAGTCATGCACAGTCTGAAAAATGATCAGATCGCTTCACGAACTTGTACACAACACTTTGTGAAAGAGGCTGTTTACGTAACTCGAACTCGTAACAAGCAAAACTCATACCATAAGTATTAAAATTTTACCATAGCAATATTCGAGACCAAAGCTATCATACAAAACTTACTAGTTACTCGTGATAAACCAAATATGGTAGTTATGTGTAAGGCATGACCCACCAACTATTTATCTATATCTCATTGTATAAAGAGTATTATAAAATAAAGTTAGATTTTCACCATAACAGGTTGAACATAAAAGTTAATTTGCCGACAAAAAGAAAAATGAAAAGAAAAGGTATTATCCATTTGATAAATTGGAAAAATATGAAAGATTGAGTGGAAAGAAACAGGCTATGCTCACCCATCCTGCCCTTCATAACCAGCCACCGAGGAGACTCCGGCATGACGATGACTCCAAGAGCAATCACAACCGCCGGCACGGCGGCAAGCCCAAGCATCAACCGCCAATTGATATGTTCCGGCAGCCCAGAAAGCGCGTAATTAAATATATAACCCAACAAAATCCCAAAGGTAATAAACACTTCCGGCAACGACGTAAGGAACCCACGGCTCATCGCCGGGGAGACCTCCGCCGTATAAACCGGAGCAATCATAAGGGAATAACCAACTCCAATTCCGGCGATGACTCTCCCTGCCATGAGATAAGCAAACGTTGGAGCAAAACCCATGAGGAGAGCTCCGACCAAGAATGTCGCGGCGGCTAATACAATGGTGTATCGCCGGCCTATAGTGTCGGAAGTCTTTCCGGAGGCGAAGGATCCAATTAAAGAACAAACGTTTAATGAACCCACCAAAATTTCTTCCTCCACGTTTGAAATCTTCATTGTATCTTTTATAGACAGTACTGCTCCGCTCATTACTCCAATATCTGTTGAATAAAATCAATATTTAAATTGTTAATGAGAAATGGGTAAAGATCTGGGGTAACGTGAATTGATAATGGAGAGAAAAAAGTGGAATTACCGTAACCCAAGAGAATTGAATTTGTGGAGGCCAAAAGGGCGCACGCAAGAGCATATTTGTTTAATTTAGTAGAAGGAGGAGGTGGTGCTGGAGGCGCAGCTCCGGTGGGAGATTCATCGGGGGAGGTGGCTCCCATTGTTGATGTTCTATCGGATTCTGATCCAATATTGCAGTACACATGTGTGTATGTATATACTGCGGTTGGAAACTACTATGATTCATTTATCCATAAAAAAAGAAAGAAAGAAAGAAAGAAAGAAAACAAATGCACTTTCATATCTAGTTTTTAAATAATCTAGAAAAGCTAGAAATCCTCTTTCCTTTTTTTCACAATAAAGATATAAGTAAATGGAAGTAGGCTTTTCCTCTTCTTTCTTTCTGTTAAGAAAATACAGATATGTTTTATACACTAGTATCTCATTATGAATATTTTTACGGTGGTCAATGAATAAATTTTATCGGTTACTCATCAATTAATAAAAACATAACAATGAGGATGCACAACATCATTACTGTTAAATGTCAATTATTTCTTGTATAATTGTTTAATGAGTTCCTAATAGTTATTTATTTACCACCATAAAAACTTGACGTTTTTATTTGATTTATTTTAGTGATAGCATTTAACTATTATTTTGTCCAGTAAGCCTTTGGTGACCTAAGATCAAGAGGTTTAGCCACATGGCATATCTTAGTTGATATTCGGATTAGAATTTGCTCTAAGAGATCAAGAATTCGATCCTAGAGACATACAGTGTGGGTGTTCTACTGCTGCTAGGCCGAATGCCTAGTTTGCGAGGGGCGCTTTGTGCGGGTCACTGCGTAAATACTCACCCAACATAGGAGGCCGCTGAACTCCTGATTTGTATTCTCCCCAATAGTCTTTATGACTGAGACGGTAAAAGCCATCAGGACTAGAAAATAGTCTTTTGTTCTAAGATCAAGAATTCTAAAGTTAAAATTTCTCTGTTTTACAATGCTATGACATGACTTATGACGCACAAAAACAACTTGAATACTTGTTTGCTTTGTTATTAATCTTGGTAGCTGATAAACCGTAACTGAAAAGTACTGCAGTTCAGCAGTTCAGTGGCTAAGTATGGCTGTTCAGCCTCAGCGGCACCTCAGCAGGGCATCATGACGTCCTTATAACATCGAAGAATGTGCTAAAGGTATGCACCTCGGCATCAACATCATCCTATGTCTAGATACCGCACTTCAGACCACTTCCACGGGATAAGGCCAAGTCACGCACTTCGGGAGAGTTCAACTGTGTACCACAGCAAGTCATACACTTCGGCAGAGTTCAGCTGTGTACCACAGCAAGTCATACACTTCGGCAGGGTTCAGCTGTGTACCACAGCAAATGAACCCATTACGATAATACTTCGTGGGACCCTCGGACAGAGATGCAATTCAAATATAGTGACTACAGCTGGGTATTCTTCATGAGCACGCTAAGGTTATAACAGTCGGCCTACTGATTATATCAATCAGGCCGGCCTATTAGTCACATCTGTCAGGCTATTGATCATATCAGCAGACCTACAGCGTCCTAGGCTTTCTGCCACCAAGTAAGCGTCTTATCCACAATCCATTATCAGGAGCTAAAGGCAGGAAAAGGTCTATAAAAGCAAGCCAATCGAGACAAAGTAGGGGGGCCGGAATTCAATCTTCCATACCCTAAAGCCAATTCATACACTCTGCTCTTCGGCAAATACTGTGAGAAATTCTTAAGTCGCCCTTCAAATTATAATCTCAGTGAGATATGGCCCAAACTGACTTGAGCGTCGGAGGGTTTTTCCCGGGACCAACCCCCCGGGACCTCTGACCTGTGCTTCTTTGTGCAGGATATTTGGTGCTATTCCAGCTACACAATCATCTCAATTCCGGTTAACAGTTCTTCACGTTAACTGACGAAGCTTATTTGAGGTCATATAGACCCTTGGTGAAGATCCGGCTTCATCATTTGGCGCTAGAAGGAGTGCCCCTTAGTCCCTTAACCCAGAACACAGTTACTCGAAGCTTTTATAACTGTCCTTGGAAGCTATTCAGAGAAAGATGAGTAAAAAAGATAGTCAAGGATCCAAGCAACCAATGACATCCAGGAGGAGCCAAAGGTCTTCCCAGCAACAAACTGATCAATGCTCTACGGAGCCGGGAGAATCTTCAACTCACATTGCCTTCACATATGAAGAGCACGTGCTAGCCATTCGATATGTGGCTCAAAACCCAGAGGTCTTCCAAGCTGTAGTAAGGGAGATGAAGGAAAAGGTCTCTGTAGCAAAGCCCAGTGGGTCACATTCCAATAACACTCGCCCGCTGGATCACATGGAATATTCTCCTACTCGGCCTGGTTATTGTCCCATGCGTCAGGCTGAGTTTATGGCCAAGGCAAGACGGCCAGAACAAAACCTTGGCCACCAGAGATTGAAATGCAATCAAAAAGTTTCCATGCCTTTCAAACATGGCAGAAAAGTTGACAATAAAGGCAAAGCACCGTTGCAAGAAAGGTGCTCTATCAAGATTCGGTTAGGAGGCCGAGGAAAGGAAAGGAATTCTGTGCTGGCTTCAAAAGCTCATATCCTTTTCTACATGAGGAAAAAATCTCTGGCAAAAGAGCCCCAGCCCCTTGCTGAACCAGTCCATAAAAGAAACCATCAACTGTACTGCCTTTATCATCATGATATTGGTCATGATACAGAAGATTGTAGACAGCTCGGGCAAGAGATTGGGCATCTTATTGAGTTGGGTCAGCTGCAACGTTTTTATAATCCAAGGTCTAGGCTCCACAACAGGCTAGACTTTGGTAGACCCCCTCCAGATGAGAGTTGTAAACCTAGGTCTCGTCAAGGTTTCCAAAGTGATGAGGATTCAGATTCTGATGAAAGAGGGATACGGGTTCCTGAGCATATAAGGCTGATATAACGACAATAGTCCCTGATTCAATCGAATCATGGCTTATCCCTTCTTGCGCTCATCTGGTATCTTCTGGTTCAGCCTTATGTTATCAAGGGACCAGTTTCTATTATTCAACTGGATATTCTTATTTGGCATTCAGCCAGGAAAGTTAAGTCACCCTATGGGGCATGGATCAATAATATGCCTATATATCACCCACGGCGAAAGTGGGGGCATATTTATCTTTACCCCAGCAGGTCTGGGAGGCTGAGCAGGTATCAGCAGGATGGGACAGGTTTCCCGATATTCTTTACCCCAGCAGGTCTGGGAGGTTGAGCAGGTATCAACATTATCTTTACCCCAGCAGGTCTGGGAGGCTGAGCAGGTCTCAGCTGGATGGGACAGGTTTTCCGATATTCTTTACCCCAGCAGGTCTGGGAGGCTGAGCAGGTCTCAGCAGGATGGGACAGGTTTCCCGATATTCTTTACCCCAGCAGGTCTGGAAGGTTGAGCAGGTCTCACCATTATCTTTACCCCAGCAGGTCTGGGAGGCTGAGCAGGTCTCAGCTGGATGGGACAGGTTTTTCGATATTCTTTACCCCAGCAGGTCTGGGAGGTTGAGCAGGTATCAACATTATCTTTACCCCAGCAGGTCTGGGAGGCTGAGCAGGTCTCAGCTGGATGGGACAGGTTTCCCGATATTCTTTACCCCAGCAGGTCTGGGAGGTTAAGCAGGTCTCAACATTATCTTTACCCCAGCAGGTCTGGGAGGTTGAGCAGGTCTCAACATCATCTTTACCCCAGCAGGTCTGGGAGGTTGAGCAGGTCTCAACAGCGGGATAAGTTCCCTATATCTTCACCTCAGCAGATGTGAGAGGTTGAGCAGGTCTCAACATTATCTTTACCCCAGCAGGTCTGGGAGGTTGAGCAGGTCTCAACAGCGGGATAAGTTCCCTATATCTTCACCTCAGCAGGTCTGTGAGGTTGAGCATGTCTCAACATTATCTTTACCCCAGCAGGTCTGGGAGGTTGAGCAGGTCTCAACAGCAGGATAAGTTCCCTATATCTTCACCTCAGCAGGTCTGAGAGGTTGAGCAGGTCTCAACATTATCTTTACCCCAGCAGGTCTGGGAGGTTGAGCAGGTCTCAACAGCGGGATAAGTTTCCTATATCTTCACCTCAGCAGGTCTGAGAGGTTGAGCAGGTCTCAACATTATCTTTACCCCAGCAGGTCTGGGAGGTTAAGCAGGTCTCAACAGCGGGATAAGTTTCCTATATCTTCACCTCAGCAGGTCTGAGAGGTTGAGCAGGTCTCAACAGTGGGATAAGTTTCCTATATTTTCGCCTCAGCAGAACTGAGAAGTTGAGCAAATCTCAAACATCTGGGGACAGATTTCCCTATATCTTCACCCCAGCGGAACTGAGGAGTTCAGCAAGTCTCAACAATACGACAAGTTTGCCTAAAGGATCGTTGAAAAGGGGATGAAAGTCTTCCCATATGTTGAAATTCATCAAGGCACAGCGGAGCTGAAGAGCCAAGCTAAAAGCCATCATACGAAAGATATTTTTTTGGCAGTGCCGAAGACAACTACTTGCAAACTATCAAAATAGAGCAAGTTTAAAACAAGTAAAACTTCGCAGTGCTGAAGACAAACACTTGCAACTACGGGAAAAAGAGCAAGTAAAACTTTGCAGAGCCGAATACAAATATTTGCATTCACCATTGTGACAAAGCAAACAAAACTTCACATGCTGAAGACAAAGACAGTTAAGGAAACTGAAAGGAGCTGAAGAGCAAGAGTTGAGAATAGTGGGTCTTCATTAATTAGAAAGTCTATTACAACAACAATTCGCGAAAAAAGACCTATTCTACTTTACAACCTCTTCACCCTCCCAGAGGTCAGCTCCACTTTGAAATTGATCTATTTGGTTCTCGACTAAACTTCCAGCCTCGGGGTTATACATCGCTGCGATTCGAGGATGTTTCTTGTCTAGGCTGGGGCAAATTTTGGAGCAAGCATCAATGGCCCAAGTTTGTCCAACAGCAATTGCTGAGCCTTGAATCTTCAAAAAATTCCCGCCTCCAGTTGCTGGTTCAGCTCAGCCCTGCTATTGGACAACACTTGGTTAAAAGTATTGAGCTCCTTTTGGCAGAATTCCAGTTCAGACTGAGCCTTGGAAGAAACTAACTCAGAGTTGGCCAATTTTTCCTTCAGTCCAGTCATTTGGGATTCGACATCAGCCAGCTTAGCATCAGAATCTCGCTTCTCTGCTTGAAGCCTGGAGTTCTCCTCCGTAAGCGAGGCCAGCTTGGAATCTGAGTCCCGCTTTAACATCTGAAGCTTAGAATTATCTTCAGTAAGTGCAGTGACTTGAGACTTCAGACTGTTCACTTCAGCCTCCAGCCCAGACAACTTTGTGTTGTTAGGTTTTGCCGCCTCAGTTAACTCGTTACAGGCCTTTCTGAGGTGGGCATTGGTCTCAGAGATTTTGAAGAATCTAGAATGGAGCTCTTCAGCTCGTCTAAGAATATTATATTCTTGGACCCGATACTGTAAAAGTCAAACCGGTTAAGAAAAGAGTGAAGCGGGGAAATTATCTTTGTTTATAAGAGAGAGAAAGCGAAATGTTGCACTTTTTCGTTTAAAAAACGAAGAGGCAAAAGTTCACGCTTTTCCCTCCCTCGAGGAATGAAACCGCCGAAAAAGTAATGATAAAGTATCAGAATTAGCGCTTATATTAAAAACAGGAATTACTGCGCAAGTAAAAGGTTAGACCGTACGATTAATGAAGGTCTGCCACGTCACAGGAACAAGATTTGTCCGCCTTCGCAGATTCAGCTCAGCCACACAAAATCTGGGGGCAAATGATAAACCATAACTGAAAAGTACTGTAGTTCAGCAGTTCAGCGCCTAAGTATGACTGTTCAGCCTCAGCGGCACCTCAGCAGGGCATCATGACGTCCTTATAACATCGAAGAATGTGCTAAAGGTATGCACCTCGGCATCAACATCATCCTATGTCTAGATACCGCACTTCAGACCAATTCCACGGGATAAGGCCAAGTCACGCACTTTGGCAGAGTTCAGCTGTGTACCACAGCAAGTCATACACTTCGGCAGAGTTCAGCTGTGTACCACAGCAAGTCATACACTTCGGCAGGGTTCAGCTGTGTACCACAACAAATGAACCCATTACGATAATACTTCGTGGGACCCTCGGACAGAGATGCAATTCAAATATAGTGACTACAGCTGGGTATTCTTCATGAGCACGCTAAGGTTATAACAGTTGGCCTACTTATTATATCAATCAGGCCGGCCTATTGTCACATCAGTCAGGCTATTGATCATATCAGCAGACCTACAGCGTCCTAGGCTTTCTGCCCCCAAGTAAGCGTCTTATCCACAATCCATTATCAGGAGCTAAAGGCACGAAAAAGTCTATAAAAGCAAGCCAATCGAGACAAAGGAGGGGGGTCGGAATTCAATCTTCCATACCCTAAAGTCAATTCATACACTCTGCTCCTCGGCAAATACTGTGAGAAATTCTTAACTCGCCCTTCAAATTATAATCTCAGTGAGATATGGTCCAAACTGACTTGAGCGTCGGAGGGTTTTTCCCGGGGCCAACCCCCCGGGACCTCTGACCTGTGCTTCTTTGTGCAGGATATTTGGTGCTATTCCAGCTACACAATCATCTCAATTTCGGTTAACAGTTCTTCACGTTAACTGACGAAGCTTATTTGAGGTCATCTAGACCCTTGGTGAAGATCCGGCTTCATCAGTAACAAAACCACCGCATATTTATCATGTCAAAGTTATCTAGTTCTATTTGATTACTTCGTTTACAGCTTTGACACAGTAGCTCATTTCCAGGAGGCATTCATTCATAGGATTATTTTTTCACTTCCTATAGTTCAAGAATTTCTAATCAACAGCAACAATATTACCCCATTCTTTAGAGGCTCTCGTCTAATTCTGTCCAAGTCTGAGAGTGCATAAACAAGGGATAATATGACGTGTTTATGACGAAGGTTTATGCCTTTTCTTCATATTTATGGAGCAAAAGGCCAATACCCCTAATCCTGTGGTCCTCATTGTTTCAGTTCCGGGGAGCTTCATAGAGGATGCAAATCAGGAATTCAGCAGCCTCCTAGGTTGGCAAGGCTTTGTCAGAAACCCACCGTTCCAGCCCCAAAGAGCTTCTTGGAGGATGCAAATCAGGAACTCAGCAGCCTTCTAGGTTGGCAAGGCTTTGTCAGAAACTCACTGCAAGGTGTCTATTGCAAACTGGGCCAGCAACCCTCTAACCCAATTGGGTCGAATACAATGGCTTCGTTATTACTGGCCTATACAGCAGTATTGCACCTACGTTGCCCGTGTCTTATATCAAACTTGTGCCTTTCTAGAGCAATGTCTCAACCTGAATACTAACTGTGTTATGCCATGTAAGCATTTTTCTTCTTATTTCATGACTTGTCATTCGTATAGTCAATCTATACATCTATTTCCCGTTTAGTTTTTGTTACCTTTTTGGTGCATTTATCAAACTTTATTTCTCAAAGTTACAACCATTACTGGGTCTAAAGTCCAATATTGTTAATATGGTCGGTAGGTACTAAAGAAATAGGCATTGCGTGTTTTCATTGTCGGATATTCTAGCATGCCGGTATGTGAGGATGTAAACCTTTGTTGGAAAAAGAACACATTGTTTGGCTAATATAAGCGTTATGTTATTGTAAAATTAATTAGTGATTATTAAAATACGTCATCGAAAATAAGAAAGACAAGATAAAGAATCTATTGATTGATCATTATAAAAGAGAATTCATGTGGCTAGAGTGTAGTTCAGTTGATATTCAGGTTGGAACATTGTAACTAAAACTAGAAGAAACATTTCATGTGTGTGATAAACATGTCTGAGAGCAAAGACCAAAATCTCTGGCCCCAGAGGCCCCCCGCTGCCACAGTCAAATGAAGTTTTGGTGGAAGATGCAAATCAGGATCTCAGTGGCTTCTTAGATATTAAGATATTGTCAGAATCCACACAAGAAGTCCACTACAAACAGGGCCTATAATCATGTACCTAATTGGAACGGATTCAGATATTTGATCATTAGAACTAAATAGCAATGTTGTTCCAATTGTATACGTGTCCCCTATCGAACCAATGATTTATGAGCTAAACTAGTACGTGAGCATTATAAAACATGAGCGTAGTTCAACTGACAGGGTTCACGTAAAGAGTGTGGAGCAGAAACTGGTGCAGAATTTGTGCACGAAAAAGTGCGTTGGAGCGGGTAGCTACAAGACGTTTCAGATGAGGAAACTGCAATAAAGGGCCTTTTCTACTTAGTATTCATATCACTTGTTCTTGTTAAATACCTTGATTTGGTTTTCCTACGCAACATCAACTCATATTCATCGCCATCAATGATTGCGTACAAGTTGGTAGCACGACGGGAGACTCTAGACAATAAGGTAATGCTGTTGTTGTTGCATGTATTTTAAACTATACTGTTAAAAGAGATGCTATGAACGAAAAAAATTTTTCATTGATCTTGCCATAGTACAATGCCTACAATATATAATACAAGAGTCCCTATCTATGGTAACAAAGTCAACTTCCAAGATTCTACAAATCTCAGTTTGTCAAAGATGTATCTCTACAAATCTTAGTTTGTCAGAGATGTATCTTTATCCATATATTGATTCCTTAATTCAAAGATTCTTGGTTAGATTCTTCTTCAACCAAATCTTTCCAACGCTCCCCCTCAAGTTGTGTAGTGGAAGTTCCAATACCCAACTTGCGTAAGATTGAGCCAAACACTTTACTTGTGACTGCTTTCGTTAAAATATCGGCTAACTGATCTTCTGACCTGATAAATGGCAATTCAATAACCCCGCTTTCTATGTTCTCTTTAATGAAGTGACGATCAACCTCAATATGTTTAATCCTGTCATGTTGCACAGGATTCTCAGAGATGCTAATAGCTGTCTTATTATCACACATTAGTCTCACAGGTAGTAAAGTGTTCACCCTGAGTTCTCCCATCAACTTCCTTAGCCATAATACTTCAACTATTCCTTTTGCAATCCCTCGAAATTCAGCTGCCTTATTATCACACATTAGTCTCACAGGTAGTAAAGTGTTCACCCTGAGTTCTCCCATCAACTTCCTTAGCCATAATACTTCAACTATTCCTTTTGCAATCCCTCGAAATTCAGCTTCAGCACTTGACAGGGCGACTACCTTTTGTTTTTTACTTTTCTATGTGACTAAGTTTCCCCCTATAAATGCAAAGTACCCAGAAGTTGACCGCCGATCATTAGGATTTCCTGCCCAGTCAGCATCCGCGAAGACCTCAATGTTTAGATGTCCATTTTTGTGAATCAGGATCCCTTGACCTGGTGTTCCTTTCAAATACCTAATGATTCGTTTTGCAGCCAACATATGTTCTTCTTGTGGATGGTGCATAAACTGACTTATAACTCCTACTGCGTATGCAATATCAGGCCGGTTAAGAGACAAATATATTAGCTTTCCAACCAGCCTTTGATATTGTCCCTGGTCTGTTACAGGTTCTCCTGGCACAACTTGTAACTTATGATTCACGACCATCGGTGTTGTAGCAGGCTTTCTGCAAGTAAATCAAGTACATACTTTTGTTGAGAGATTAGAATACCTTGTGAGGAGCGAGACACTTCAATCCCAAGGAAATATTGCAGCATTCCTAGATCCTTCATTTCAAACTCTTCAAATAGTCTTTCTCAAATTCTCGCAATCTCCAGCACATCGTTTCCAGTGATAATCATGTCGTCAACATAGATAATCAGGCACGTGACCAAGTCTCCTTGTCGATGAATAAATAGTGTGTGTGATCAACATTACTCTGAGTGTAGTCATTTTTCTTCATTGCTGTTGTAAACCTTCCAAACCATGCTCGAGGACTCTGCTTTAGGCCATATAACACTCTTTTTCGTTTACATACTTCTCCTTTTTGAAATTCCTTTGAGTATCCTGGAGGAGGTTCCATGTACACTTCTTCTTTCAATTCTCCATGTAAGAAAGCGTTTTTCACATCAAACTAATATAAAGGCCAATCCTCGTTTACGGCTATAGAAAACAATACCCGGATTGTATCGATTTTAGCAACTGGAGAGAATGTCTCAGAATAATCAATACCATAAGTCTGCGTATATCCCTTGGCTACAAGTCGTGCCTTGTACCTTTCAATAGTTCCATCCGCTTTATACTTAATGGTGAACACCCATCGGCAGCCAACGGTTCTTTTTTCCTTCAGGGAGAATGCATTTTTCCCAAGTCCCATTCTTTAGCAGCGCTTGTATTTCAACATTCATAGCTTCTCGCCATTCAGCCCTCTTACTAGCTTCTTGTATTGTTCGGGGAATATCTTCTGAGTACATAGTTGCTAGTAAAGCTCTGCTCTGGGTGATTGGATACCTTGACGTTCTGGACATTCGTTCAGGTGAATATCGTGTCGGTGGAATCCCTCTGTTACTTCTTAGTGGCAGATGGCGTACTTGTATCTGTGTCTCAATAGGATCATGGCTATAATCTATGGTATGAACCTCAGAAGATGGAACACTTACCTCGTGCAGGACATCGTCCGAAGTAGATGTCTCGGGAATAGGTACTGAGTCTTCGGCCTCTACGTCGTTAACTGTAGTCGGCTCGGTGGCGCCATCCGCTTGCTCGTGTTGGACAGTCTCTGAACAACCAAAACTGTTTAACCACTCGAAGGTCATAGGCTCACTAACATTCTCCCCCTGAGACTGGACCGGAGAGGAAAAATAGTATTCAGACTCAAGAAAGACGCAATCTATGGTGATATAAAGACGGCGTGTAGAGGGATTATAGCATCGATAGCCTTTTTGGTGATTAGCATAACCAAGAAATACGCATTTTTCAGCACATGAATCAAGTTTCGATCGATCGGTTTTCTGGATATGAACATAGACAGTACACCCAAAGACGCGGGGTGGTAATGTCAAGACCGGTGGAATCATAGCCTGGGTAGAGAGTATCTGGAGTGGAGTTTTATGACCCAGAACCTTTGTTGGTAGACGGTTGAGAAGATAAACTGTTGTGCCAACAGCATCGGGCCAGAGGTATTTGGATGCATTAGATTCAAGCAGTATAGCACGGGTCATTTCTAGGATAATACGGTTTTTCCTTTCTGCAACCCCGTTTTGTTGTGGAGTATAGGGACTGGACGTTTGATGTGTAAGACCATGTTTTTGAAAGAAGGATTTGAGTGGTAGGTACTCAGTGACATTATCCGAGTGGAGAATCTGGATGTTGGTTTGATATTGTGTCTTGACTAACGGGAAAAATGCACAAATTTTTCGGGTACCTCAGACTTATGTTTTAGAAAGTAGACCCATGTCATTATGGAAAAATCGTCAATAAATAGGAGAAAATACTGAAATGATAATGATTAGATACATTCGCTGGCCCCCACACATCTGAGTGTACTAACGAGAACATTTTTGTAACTCTAGTATTATTGGATCGAAACGTGACTCGATGAGTTTTTGCCTGAATACATGTTTCACATTGTAACAGTGTAGGATGATGAAGAAACAAGCTGGGAAATAACAGTTTTAAGTAACAAAAAGAAGGGTGACCTAGGCGGCGGTGCACAACCATAATTGACGAGTGACTGTCCCTTGAGCAAGCATAGACCGACCCTGGTGAGCAACTTCGTCAACATAGTATAAGCCTCTGTGCTCAGTGCCATGCCCAATAATCTCCTTCGTACGAATATCCTGCAAAAGGCAGAAATGTGGATATATTAGGGCTGCACAATTTAGATCTTGAGTGATATGACTAAGTGATAACAGTTTCTATGATAATGCAGGTACATATAAACAATTTTTGAGAAATATGTTAGGAGATAGTCGGACAACTCCCCCTCCCTGAACAGGAATGAGGTCCCCACTAGCAGTTTCAATGTGGTTCTTAGAGGGTGCGGAAACAGACACAAAGTCATCAAGGTTATTTGTCATCGTATCGGTCGCACCACAGTCGAATATCCAGCAAGTATTGGAGTAAACTAGATTTTGGGTTAATGTGTGGGCTGTATTGGTGCTGCTAGGTAAAAAAGGGGGCAGTTGGGCAATTTGGAAGAGTTGGGGGCTGTTTTATCGACATAAAGAAGCTGAGGGACTGAATTGGCGTTTTTTGCCAATTCCTGGCCTGCTGTTTGAGTTTCAAGATAATTAGGGGCTTATATGTAAATAGGGAGGGGTAGAAAGTTGAAGGAGGGTTGGAAATTTTTCCAACCCTACCTGTGTCCGTCGTTGCTGCTTCCAAGCTCCTTCTGGAGCCTTCGGTTGCTGCCTCCTTCTCTCCCATTCTGGAGAATTCCTCCATTAATGAATTTCTGGTTTTTTTCTTTGCTCTCATTCTGGAGACTTCCTCCATGAATGCATTTCTTGTTTTTTCCATGGTTGCTTCCACCTCTCCATTCACTGGGCCGCTGTTTTCCTTACTTTCTGCTGACCCTGTGCCGGTGACCATTTGGATGCCCATGGCTGCTGCTCCTCTTCCAACCATTGTTCCTCTTGATGGGTTTTTGGTATTCCACCAATCTGGAAAACCTACCAAGTAGAAACAACTTTCCTTGGTATGTTTTCTTTTCCCACAGTGGGAGCACTTTAGGTTGAATTTATCCTCCCCTTGGCGTGATGAGGTCTCTGAGCGCCTGCGTTGGTCCGAGTAGCCAATCCAAACCCCAGTGATGAGTTAATATTCTCTGAGGGGTTAGATCTAAGGATCTGCATCCTTGATTCTTCCCTTCGAATCATCCCATAAGCCAATTCCACAGAAGGAAGAGGCTACCGTTTCAGTATTTTGCGCTTGATTGTTTCAAATTTTTCATCTACTGCAATTAAAAACTGGAACAGACGTTGTTCCTGTATTTTCTGGTTATATATGCGAATGTCCTCTGATTCTGTCATTGGATTTGGGTATTTTATGTCTATGGTCATCCATAGAGTTTGAAACTTATTCCACAGATCTTCCAAGGTGTGGGTTCCCTGTCGAAGAGTGTTTGCTTTCTTGTGCAGGTCAAACACTTGGAGGGAATCCGTGCCTGACCCATACGTTATTATCAGTCCATCCCACAAAGATTTTGACGTTGGATACTGAGATACGTTAGTTACCAAGGCTGTTTCAATATTCTGAATAAGCCAGGTAAAAACGCACTCATCATTTTGTACCCAACCTGCATATGCTGAGTCTTTTTCTGATGGAGGCGGTGGAACACCCGTGAGATGAGAACTTCTTCCTCTGCCTCCAATAGCTTTTTGGATGAGAGTAGCCCATAGTGAATAGTTATCTCCATTTAACTTGACTCCTATAATAAGGGTCTCTGAGTTTGTGTTGAGCGTTTGTGTACCAAGGCTCTGGCGGAGGAACTTTGCCAACTGGGCTGTGAAGTCATCAAGCAAGCTCTGGCCAGTCTGGGTTGCAGAACTTTCACCAGACATGGTTTAACAGGTACTATACATGGTTTTGGTTGTTTGGTTGGGGAAGGTACAGGACTATGATGTTTTGCTGAGTCCTGAGAACAATCAAACAGTTTTTTTTTGACTGTGATGAATTTTTCTGAGTCTTTTGGATCAATTCTCTAATACCATGTTAAAAGAGATGCTATGAACGAAAAAATTGTTCTTTTTTCATTGATCTTGCCATAGTACAATGCCTACAATATATAATACAAGAGTCCCTATCTATGGTAACAAAGTCAACTTCCAAGATTCTACAAATCTCAGTTTGTCAAAGATGTATCTCGACAAATCTTAGTTTGTCAAAGATGTATCTTTATCCATATCTTGATTCCTTAATTCAAAGATTCTTGGTTAGATTCTTCTTCAACCAAATCTTTCCAACATATACCTTGTGAATGACACAATAGCTCGAAGAGATTAGTCTTTACGGAAGATATTCAGAGCCATGTGAGATGGATTCCACGTCCATGCAATGGTGGGGTTGGGATCTCCTCACCCCCACTTTTCTCACCCTCTTTGTGACCACGCGACACGTGGCAGCAAAGGGAGGTGGTGAAGCTAGATGAGGGTCACCTGCATCTAGCCTCACCACCCCCTTGCTGCCACGTGTCGCGCGGTCACGCGTCACCGCACCCCCTTGCGGTGAGGGGATACTATCCCGCAATGGTGTGGCTCACTTGCTGAGTGCGATAACACTATATGACATGATTTTTTTGCCCTCTATATATTATATTGTATCTGGCTTATTATTGAAGGATCAAACTGAAATGGTGTGATTGATACAATTTGTGTTCTCTCAATTTAATGAAATGAAATTTTTATAAGAAATGAAATTTTTATAAGAAAAAAGTAACTGACACAACTTAGTATTATATAAGTTATACGTTCTAAAAATAGAAAGGAACCATAAACGACCAGATTCGCATGTATATATATAGTACACACGCACATGCATACATAAATATAAACATACATACACACATATATATATACATACACATATATATGTATATGTGTATGTGTGTGTATAGAAAACGCTAAAATTATTACAGTTTTAATAAGGAACCCACTTTTGGAAGTAATCTCACATCTATTATACACGGTTTTGTCAAAACCACAGTTTGCAAATTTGATTTTTGACATACCATGGTTTTACCAGAACCATTTAGAACCGTGGTGTGAAAACCTTTTTAAAAGAAACTCGTTTTCTAAGTAACAAAACAAATTCGTGGCCAGTTCTTTTTGCGGTTTTGTTCACGTATATTTTCTATAAAATCGTAACATTTTATCAGCAAATAATTTTTTATACTCATTTATTTAGATAAAATGACAACTTTAAATTTATGTGTAGTTTTTTTTTACAATCATGTCCATGCCTATTTTCTCTAAGAACATCTCAATTTCAATACTAAATTATTTTTCATCCATTTTTTTAACGGTCCCAACATCGGTTGAGGACGAGTTATTCCCATTATATTATTTTTTTTACAATTCAACGCCTTCAACTTTTAATTATCTTAAAATTTAACAATTCTTTTTCTTTTTTGAAAAGCTCCTTTTAAACTGTTATCAATCTTTTTTTTGTCATTTAATATTCTTCTTTATCCACTATGTTTTATGCTTTTTTATAAGCATTATGTTTGTTATAATATCTAAGCTAAACTATTTGAATGGTTTATTTAATATCATCCACTTACCCATTTTAAAAAATCGATATGTCAAGTATCATTGAGCTAAAAAACACCGGATGAGATCTGAGGATGCCTCATATGAGGTAAAATATGAGGTCTCCAATCACGCGACGCCACGTGTATAAAAGAGCCCGTTGTTTACTTTTTTCTTTTTTAAAAAAAGACTCTATTATACACGTGGCGTCGCATGGTTAGAGACCTCATATTTTGCGTCATATTTATCAAGAAACCTATTTATCTGGTATACAAACTTCATTAAGAAATTTATTTATCGAATTTGAAAATTGAATCCGACCGATATTATCAGGAAACTTTGTATCCGGTATGCAATTTTAGGCCATCTCCAATGGGTGCACCAAAACACCCATTTGGTGCAAGAAACCTCTCCAACCAAGCACCAAAGTGAACACCAAATAAGTGAAAATGAATAGTGTTGCACCAAATAAGTGAAAATGAATGGTGAAAACGAATAGGTGCAACACTATTCATTGCACCAAATCACTATTCATCCGCCACATCACCATTTTAATTAGCTTAATAAAATTTTAATTTCGTTAATTTCGTTACTTTTGTTATAAGAATTTTAATTTTGTTAATTTCGTTATAAGGGAAAAATTTCATTAATTTCGTTATAAGAAAAAATTATATAAAAAATTAAAAATAAAATAATATTCATAACTAATAATTCAGAACAAAGTTACATTAGTAAATTTGTATGAATGTTAAATTTATGTTAAATTATTTATAATAATGAATTAAAAAAAGAATGATAGAAGAATCTTTAAGGAATATTCTTATTTGGTGTTGGATTTGGTGTTTGTGGTTGAAGTACTTTTTACTGTTTTTTGTACCAAATAGGTGATTTAGTGCAAAATTTGGTGTTTTAGGTTGGAGATGACTTTATGTGCAATCCTGCCTCCATAATATTAGTCATTATCCTTTGTCCATTATATGCGGCTTTTTTCCTTTATTGCAAATTTAAATTTCAAACCCTTAAGTCTTATGTAGGGCTGTAAATGAACCAAGCCGTTCGATTGTTCGGCTCGTTTGGTTCGGGCTCGAGCTCGAGCTCGGCTCGGATAAAAGGTTAATGAACAGAGCTTGAACACCCTTTTCTGTTCGACCTCGGTAAGTGGCACCGTTCGTTTAAGGTGTTCGGCTCGTTAATGTTGTTCGTTGAGTTAAACGAACCAAGCTTGAACAAGTAAATATGTTCGTTTAAATAAACGAACAAGCTCGGCTCGTTCGCTAAGTTAAATGAACAGAGCTTGAACAACACAATGTTCGGCTCGTTTGGCTCGTTTACAGCCCTAGTCTTATGGGATTGTTTTAAAAAAATTCTTATCATATGATGTCTATTTTAAACAAAATCCGTCTACTTTTATACAAAAATAATGTTAAAAACTAAAACGTAAATAGTTATATTTTTAACAAGATAGACACTAGGAATATGATATCCAACCTTCAGAATTGCTTTGTGTTATCTTTTTTACGTGATTACCTATTATTTGGAAGTCTAAATCGTTTTTATATTTTTCACACATCATCGTTGTGTTATTTTCTAATCATTTATGTAATCCTTTGTGCTTCAGTATACATACACACAAACACACACATATATATGTATGTGTATCTATGCTTGTATCTATGTAACGGTGTCAAATTCTGACATAAATTTCTTGCGTTTTATAAATTTGAAAAACCAAATTTGAATTGAAAAATAGGCGCACACAACGGTTTAAACATAACTATAGTACGTACTATGCTTCTGTCAAAAGTGAATAGGAAAGAACTATGTATCTTATCGTTTACAAATAAGATATTGGCAGTCACCACGAACAACGTAGTAGGTGAAGTCATGATTATTGCAAATTTAAAAAGGAAAAGAGGAAAAATATAGTGCTACATAACTACACATTTCGTATATGTTATATTTGTGGAAAAAGTTTGTAGATTTTTATAACCCAAACATTAAGGTATCTAAAGGTGTATTTTAAAACATTAGGGGGACAAAGGAGGATTACGTTAAACATGAGGGGTGTTAAAAGGTAATTAACCCTTATATACGTGATGCATATTAATTCAGATATGCCCCTGAAAGTCTAGGATCTCTCTGGCGTCTATTCTCAAACAGCCTATAGTAATAATGGTAAAATAAGAAAGAGAACACCATCTCTGGTCGGATGGGATCACCTCACCGCGCGGTGAGTCACCACCGCTTGCTTCCACGTGTCGCGCGGTGACGTACGCGGTGAGAAGGATGCGGTGAGGAGATCTGAACCCATCTTTGGTGTCTATTTTCAATTGGAATGAGCATCTCTATCTTCATGTTGCAGGTATGCCAAGGAGCTAATCAAGAAAATAAGGTTGTACTAGCTTGTGCCTATAATATGCGTTTTGAAAGGCTCAATGTGCCGGAACTTTCCTTAGACTCCACACATAGTATCACAGGTGCCTTTTTTCACTTGTTAAGCTAAACCTATGTTACATCAAGGATTGGGGATCTTTTTTTCAGAAAATCAGAGATCCCTTGAATGCTTCTTCATGTGTAATGACATTATTCCCTATGGAAACATTCATTAGTTATACTTTGTATTGGACTTGTGTTATGAATATAACTTTAGCATATCTGTCTTAAATGATACATAAACAGCCTTCAATTCAGTTCGAAACTTACATCTTTTTTCATGTGGTGTAGAAGTGGTGATGCATACAAGAAAGGAAGATGTAAAAAAACCAGATTTGATGTAACAAATAGCTGAAAATTGCTATTTTCCAAATGCAGCAAAGATATGCAGAAACTGATCTTGTAACTGTAAATCAAGCTGGAGTCCCGGACACATGCCTTCCGAAGTTCATAAACTTGGTCTTGCGGGTATTTTGTTACCAGCTCGTAAAGTGAAGATAATGCAGGTTTGATCTTAGCCTTATAAACTTGATACATCTATTTAACGGGCAACTTTGCCAAGGTGATTGATTTTGTCATACTGTCATTGGCTCAATGTCAACTCTGTGATGATGTTATGTCATCATACATTGGCAGAGGGCCTACATCACATCGATGCATATAGTTGAGAATTTTGAAAAATGAAAATAAAAGTTGATACATCTATTAATAATGTGATCTGCTCTTTCGTTTGGAAAAATTTGCAATTCATCTCACAAAGAAATAGGCCTGTTCGCAGCAGTGCATCAGAACTGATATTGGACTATGTACATTGTTTACCATGCAAGGTAATTGCAGTTGTTTTGAAATTGACGTGTTTGCTTTTTATTCTTCAGTAGTTTTTGTAGCGCTCCGCTCCCGAACCCTAGCGTCGGGAACAGTGCACCCGCCGTATCTCGCTGAGGAGAATACAAGGCGTCGAATCAATCTCTTACACGTCAGAAATAACGTAGAAATTTTTCTCGCGGAAACGTAAATCATAACTTAAATTAAACTCCATTAATCGTCATTACATTACTGAATAAAACTCTGATAATAAAAGTACTATAGAAGTCTGTGAAAATCCCCAAAAGATAGCTACGAAAAATCAGCTGCAGAGTTCCCCTCGTATCCTAGCTGCAGCTATCAACCAGCCCACTCAGCTATGTCCGTCCCGTCCTCAACAAAGATGTGCTCGTAGTCCTCATCCGGCTCACCTGGGAAGTAGGGGTGAGTGACAGAAATCACCCAGTAGATGCCCGCCTCAAACAAATACAAAACGTACATACCGAAATGATATAGCCACATAGCACATAAACATGATATAACACATAGCACATAAATATAAGGTAACATGCATAAGATAAAGTAAACGCGGTAAGTAAAGCACTCCACAGAAAAATGCGCAAGTACGTGATGCATGCTCAATTAACGTGTCACACGCAACAAGAATCATGTCATGCAATATGCCCTAGACCTATATGCAATGCATGATCCCGGGATTGACTGGATGCCTGTAGCCCGTGCACTACAATCCACCCTTGCGGATGCCCGTGGCCCGTGCACCACGATCCACCCCAACCGATGCCCGTGGCCCGTGCACCACGATCCACCATAACCAAGTATCCATGGCCCGTACACCATGATCCATCATAATCACATACTCATGGCCCGTACACCATGGTCCTCTTCACTCGAGCGTCTGAGACCCGTACATCTCAGCCCACTCTCAATGCAATGCACGTGCCATGAATGCAACAACAAAATCGCCTGGGGCCCGTATGCCCATCCTCACCAACTCCGGCACTCAACACTAGTCGTCTGGGGCCCGTACGCCCATCCTCACCATCTCCGGCACTTAATATTTGGCTTCATAAAATTTACGAATATTGGAAAGTGGTTATTTAGCATTCTTTTTATTTTTCCTTAGCTTGTTCTAATTTTCTAGAATATTCTACTAATTTTTCCTTATTTAATTCTATTTATTACTATTAATTTTTAATTACTTAAATTTACCAAACTTCAGAAATTAAGTGAAAATAATTTAATTTTAACCTTTTATATTTCTTGAATTTATTTGAATTCTTATTGATATGTAATTATATTTTCCTGGCCTGATCTGCCAGACCATATACATTTTTTTTTGAGAGAGTAATGAGCCGCCTTCGGTGTCCGACCCGCTGGCCAGTCGACCCGGTCCGTTGGCTGGCCTATTCTCCGTCTTACTTTAATTATTTATTTATTTGTTTAATGGATGCTCCACCAGTGACAACCCGCGCTGTGATTTGCTTTTCGATCCCAACCCCCATTTTCTCCTATTTCCAGTCTATAGGAACCTATTATAAGGTCAAAACACAACTTTTTTAAATGCTCCTAATGTAAAAGTTCCCTTTTTTTTCCAATTCTGTAAGGGTATTTTGTTTTCGATTCAATCATACCACCAAATTCACACACATACACGCACATAGCAGCCACAAACAATATATCTCATGCTTTCCAACATATACCAAATTAACAAATTAAACAAATAAAAACAACGAAACAAAATTTACAACTTAAACAAATAAAAACAATGAAACACATTAATATATCATCAAAGCATGCATGAATCATACCCGTTTGAGGGGGAAGAGGCACCTACCTTTTTGACGAATTAACTTCCTTCTCTTCTAGGCTCGAATCTAAACAATTATAGTATAAACATCAATACCTAACAATAAAAGTTAATTTGGCTTACTTAAAATAATTAGTTCATCGCTTCCTATTTTATTTATTTTTTCTTATTTGTCATATCAACATATATATATATGTGTGTGTGTATATAAACATAAATACCATATACTATACTCATATTATAACTTTTCAAATAAATGAATTTCTTTTTTTTTTCCCCTTTAATGGCCATTCGGCTATTGGACCCAAAAAAACATCTTTCACACCTTAACATTTACACAAAATATTATCTAATTATTAAGAAGTGATAAGGTCCAGCAGGTTCCAAAATATCCTGCTGGCCGAAATATTTGCACAAAATCTAATTTTTTTTTTTTTACATACTCATATTTCTTTGAAAACAATTCGGTGAGTGCACCAAAAAAAAAATCCAAGGACAATTACAATTTCACACCATTTACAATATTCAAGTCCCTTATATTTTCAAATTATATATATATAATGCATGTCATAGAGGTGGCCCAAGCAATTTCATTAACAATTTGGCAACATTCGGCTGCCACATATATAAACACTGTGGCTCACAATTTCACTTTCGGACAATACATAACAGGACCTAATTTAATATTTATATATATATATACACATATAAATACACGGCCATATACTCTCGTATATTTACCAATTTAGGCAATCACAGTTACTTATGTATGATCTAAAGTTATTATCCACATAAACTTATAGATTTTCGTAAAGCATAACAACTATAAAGAGATTACTTACATCGATGGCGATAATATACCGTACGATCGAATTGGGATTTGGTTGAATCGAAGAAAACTCCTTTTCTCTTCCTTAATCCCTTGGCTGGTGGGAATAAAAGGGTTGCATCTATATATTTTTTTCTTCTTTCGGAGACAGCCACACGTTTAGAGGCTGTGTAGACAATTTGGTTGATTGTTTATTGATGGTTGGGGGGGGGATCGACAGGTGGGTTGAGAAAAAGGGTTTGATGAAGGTTTTTTTTTTTTTTCTTTTGCTCGTTTGCTTCATAGAGGAGGGCGGCAGCTTGGGTAATTTTTGGGATGGGTAGGGTTTGGCTAGGTTAGTTAAATAGGAAATTTTAGGATAGGTATAAAAGGTATATTCTTAGATGGTTAGGATTTAATTTCCTAAATCAAATCCAAATCAAATATTATCTTTCTATCTCAACTCAATCAATTTAGGATAATCACTATATTTTGTTATTTTTCCTTTTTCCTTTTACCAAAAACTTCCGGACCTAACACTCCTCCCCCCTTACAAAAAGTTTCGTCCTCGAAACTTGTATTCGGCTAATCAATGACTTAGTATAGTTCTACTTACTCCATTCACCTAGATAAGGGTCGTACTAAATATCCATTATGAATTCTGATACGTTACCCATTTCACTTCTTCGGTGTATGACTAAGTCCTCAAAATCATTCCTTGTATACTACAAGTTAGTTTATAAGTCAATTATTCTCCGCTTATTCAAGATCGTCACCTATCTTCTTAACATTTTAAGATCAATTTAGAGGTATTGTCATCATATTGAGGTTCCATAATCCAATCGTTAGTCGATATCATACTTGTTATTGTGGTCATCAGCAGCCTTCTAAAATTAGTTCTTAGGTGTAATTATCTTAATTTTCTATAATTACAACCCATAACTTCTACCTACACCACTTGATGTGTATCATTCAACTTATTGCAATCAACAATTCTGTATTCTTAACTTCATCATATATGATTCACCTCCTAGTTACCTGACCATCCAAAATATTTTTTTTTTGAGTCCTCCAGTATGCTCTCCATCACTCTCCTTTATCATCAACTTCTCAAAATAAATTCTTAGTCCTATGATCTAGTTCCATAGTCATGCTCCTACTTTTCCGGAGATATCATCAACACCTTAGTATACGAAGTATGTGTATGAACATTTTTTTTTTCAATTTAAAAGAAAAGTAGCTTACGTAGCTATAATTTGGAATATAGCTTTAACAGTTAAAAATAATAAACCTTCCAATTTTTTTTTTTTTTGTAAACGCAAAACCTAAAGTATCATACATTTGCTTTCGTAACGAAGTGGCTCAAATGGCTACTTATAAAATAATTGTACAACTTACTTTGCAAAAGTATTTCGATTAAAACCAATTTAAAACAATCAAGACACAACAATTGTAAGATTTCTTTTTACAAAACGATTTGAGCACGATGTCTCTTTTTTTTCCCAAAGAAATACAAATTCTGAAAGCTATGTTTTATTTCGCCAAAATACAACAATTTAAAAGTCAACAAATATAAAGTATCATAAAACAATTTAGATAAGATACCTCTCTTTTCCAACAGAAGTGTATGTATTTTGAAAATATTTCTACTACACAAAATGAGTTCATCGCAAGCAGATACATAACTTCAAAAGCATTTAATGGGTAAAATATTTGCAATATCGAAAGTTGACAAATGGAATTATTTCGACAAAATAGGGTAGCTTAAACGAAAATTTGTGGTATTACATAAGAAATATGTCAACAAATCGTTCTTCGAAAACATCGATGTCTAGAAATATATCAATTTTCCCGAGTTGTCGGAGTACTTGAAATTCCATTATGTTGATATACAAATTCAGAAAGAAATATAGCCTTGTAAGGTAATATACTATATAAAAAGAATGAAATTAGTCGGAATTTTTTTTTTAGAACCAAATCTTTGAAAGACCTGTGAAGTATAGAGTATATAAAACGTTTAACTACTTGTAAAATAATAGTCCAATACTTCGTATAATTTTCTAAGTCATCCGTTAGTGTCAAATGAAAAATCGACCTATGCATCGTTTCATATAAATATTTAACTTAGGTTGTTCACTCCTGGTATGACACGCTAAATATTGATCGACTGAGGATATTCTAATTCATCACGCTTCCACACGTCACACTGATACACGGTACTTCTTTACTTGGTTATTTCAACCGTTAATTTTAATTTATTTAGATCTCACCTGCAAAGCACCCACCACTTGTTCATACTTACTCTATCTAAATTCAAGCCTTCTTGATACGTCAGTACTTACATGTTCCTAGGAATCAACACTTAATACTTTGTTATTCCATTGCACTTATTTTAATAATGCTCGTTTATCACTATCAGTTAATATCCCTAAGAAAACTAATATCTTTGGCTTATTGGATACTCTACAATTCAACATCTTAATCATCACTATAATTCCTTTTGTACGATATTCTCTATTAAACTCCACAAATCATAACGCTAATAACTCCCTTTCTTAGTAATTTGTTTCACTACAGATCATTTCTTAGGAACTACGATCCCAACTTAGGCCTAGTCACGTTCTAACACTTAATGTCAAAATAGAGGTATGAACCCGGTTCATTTATCATAATGGTATCGGGTTTGCAGGGGTCGAATCTAAAGAATTTTACAAATAACTATAATCAGCGCTTAAGTGAGGCAAATAATTCAGAGTCGTATGGAGTGCCATAGGTATACGTGAGCATATCCCTTATCCGATCATCACTAACGTCATGACTTATTTCTAGAACCGATACTTGGTATCATCATTTCTTACATCTAAAATCATTACTTATTTCTAAGTTCAATGCTTAGGGTATAATCATCCCTTATGACTAAGACCAGTGCTTATGTTTAAGTCATGTCTAAGATCACTTCTTAGTTACAAATCGTACTTAGTATATAATCAGCGTTTATGACTAAAACTAATGCTTAAGTCAAAGATCAACTCTTAGTCAAGATCACCGCTTATGTCTAAATTGGTGGCTTACGGGTAGGATCATCACTTAATTTCTAAGGTCACGTCTTACTTCCAATAAGACGCTTCATATGTAATCATTTCTTACGACTAAAAAAAATCGATACTTATTTCTAAGATCGTGACTTAAGAGCAAAATCGTAACTTAATCTCTAAGAGCATAGCCTAAACCTATGCTTACGCCGTGGATCTAGAACCATGCTCTTGGAAGATCGCAATGTCTAACACGTAGTACTTATTAAACTTATTCTGAAATTAGATCCAAGTGGTCGGCGGTATCAGTTGTGTTGCGCCATCACTCCTCTGCGATGGTGGTGGAGGCGGTGCATGCTAGTTCAGCAGCTGGTGCCGCAGTGCTAAGGTGCTGGTCATGGTGACTACGACATCTTCAAGTGCTTGGGGATGATCCCATGATTCTGGTGGTTCTCACCACCATTTTCAGCTGGCTCACATCGTGGAGTCATTTCCTGTTATCAGAGTTCGTGAGAAGAAATCGCATTAGTCAATAATAAATTGAAAGGTTGAACGCCGATAAATCGATAGTTAGACAAGGAAAACTCACCATCGGCACACACCTCCCATAACCCGATCATAACCTAGGTCTAAGATCATATCTTAAGTCTACTTTGTTTATTAGGGGTAAAATCGTCATTTTACGAAACGATCGTAGCTTATGTCTAGGTGAGCTAGTTAATCCTGCGTTTCCGAGGCGGATCTGAAGCCTCGGCTCTGATACCACCTGTAGCGCCCCGCTCCCGAACCCTAGCGTCGGGAACAGTGCACCCGCCGTATCTCGCTGAGGAGAATACAAGGCGTCGAATCAATCTCTTACACGTCAGAAATAACGTAGAAATTTTTCTCGCGGAAACGTAAATCATAACTTAAATTAAACTCCATTAATCGTCATTACATTACTGAATAAAACTCTGATAATAAAAGTACTATAGAAGTCTGTGAAAATCCCCAAAAGATAGCTACGAAAAATCAGCTGCAGAGTTCCCCTCGTATCCTAGCTGCAGCTATCAACCAGCCCACTCAGCTATGTCCGTCCCGTCCTCAACAAAGATGTGCTCGTAGTCCTCATCCGGCTCACCTGGGAAGTAGGGGTGAGTGACAGAAATCACCCAGTAGATGCCCGCCTCAAACAAATACAAAACGTACATACCGAAATGATATAGCCACATAGCACATAAACATGATATAACACATAGCACATAAATATAAGGTAACATGCATAAGATAAAGTAAACGCGGTAAGTAAAGCACTCCACAGAAAAATGCGCAAGTACGTGATGCATGCTCAATTAACGTGTCACACGCAACAAGAATCATGTCATGCAATATGCCCTAGACCTATATGCAATGCATGATCCCGGGATTGACTGGATGCCTGTAGCCCGTGCACTACAATCCACCCTTGCGGATGCCCGTGGCCCGTGCACCACGATCCACCCCAACCGATGCCCGTGGCCCGTGCACCACGATCCACCATAACCAAGTATCCATGGCCCGTACACCATGATCCATCATAATCACATACTCATGGCCCGTACACCATGGTCCTCTTCACTCGAGCGTCTGAGACCCGTACATCTCAGCCCACTCTCAATGCAATGCACGTGCCATGAATGCAACAACAAAATCGCCTGGGGCCCGTATGCCCATCCTCACCAACTCCGGCACTCAACACTAGTCGTCTGGGGCCCGTACGCCCATCCTCACCATCTCCGGCACTTAATATTTGGCTTCATAAAATTTACGAATATTGGAAAGTGGTTATTTAGCATTCTTTTTATTTTTCCTTAGCTTGTTCTAATTTTCTAGAATTTTCTACTAATTTTCCCTTATTTAATTCTATTTATTACTATTAATTTTTAATTACTTAAATTTACCAAACTTCAGAAATTAAGTGAAAATAATTTAATTTTAACCTTTTATATTTCTTGAATTTATTTGAATTCTTATTGATATGTAATTATATTTTCCTGGCCTGATCTGCCAGACCATATACATTTTTTTTTGAGAGAGTAATGAGCCGCCTTCGGTGTCCGACCCGCTGGCCAGTCGACCCGGTCCGTTGGCTGGCCTATTCTCCGTCTTACTTTAATTATTTATTTATTTGTTTAATGGATGCTCCACCAGTGACAACCCGCGCTGTGATTTGCTTTTCGATCCCAACCCCCATTTTCTCCTATTTCCAGTCTATAGGAACCTATTATAAGGTCAAAACACAACTTTTTTAAATGCTCCTAATGTAAAAGTTCCCTTTTTTTTTCCAATTCTGTAAGGGTATTTTGTTTTCGATTCAATCATACCACCAAATTCACACACATACACGCACATAGCAGCCACAAACAATATATCTCATGCTTTCCAACATATACCAAATTAACAAATTAAACAAATAAAAACAACGAAACAAAATTTACAACTTAAACAAATAAAAACAATGAAACACATTAATATATCATCAAAGCATGCATGAATCATACCCGTTTGAGGGGGAAGAGGCACCTACCTTTTTGACGAATTAACTTCCTTCTCTTCTAGGCTCGAATCTAAACAATTATAGTATAAACATCAATACCTAACAATAAAAGTTAATTTGGCTTACTTAAAATAATTAGTTCATCGCTTCCTATTTTATTTATTTTTTCTTATTTGTCATATCAACATATATATATGTGTGTGTATATAAACATAAATACCATATACTATACTCATATTATAACTTTTCAAATAAATGAATTTCTTTTTTTTTCCCCTTTAATGGCCATTCGGCTATTGGACCCAAAAAAACATCTTTCACACCTTAACATTTAC
Organism: Eustoma russellianum; assembly: GCA_036186865.1. NCBI lineage: Eukaryota > Viridiplantae > Streptophyta > Magnoliopsida > Gentianales > Gentianaceae > Eustoma > Eustoma russellianum. The sequence continues at coordinate 4,124,083 of AP025044.1, forward strand.
ACAAAATATTATCTAATTATTAAGAAGTGATAAGGTCCAGCAGGTTCCAAAATATCCTGCTGGCCGAAATATTTGCACAAAATCTAATTTTTTTTTTTTTTTTACATACTCATATTTCTTTGAAAACAATTCGGTGAGTGCACCAAAAAAAAAAATCCAAGGACAATTACAATTTCACACCATTTACAATATTCAAGTCCCTTATATTTTCAAATTATATATATATAATGCATGTCATAGAGGTGGCCCAAGCAATTTCATTAACAATTTGGCAACATTCGGCTGCCACATATATAAACACTGTGGCTCACAATTTCACTTTCGGACAATACATAACAGGACCTAATTTAATATTTATATATATATATACACATATAAATACACGGCCATATACTCTCGTATATTTACCAATTTAGGCAATCACAGTTACTTATGTATGATCTAAAGTTATTATCCACATAAACTTATAGATTTTCGTAAAGCATAACAACTATAAAGAGATTACTTACATCGATGGCGATAATATACCGTACGATCGAATTGGGATTTGGTTGAATCGAAGAAAACTCCTTTTCTCTTCCTTAATCCCTTGGCTGGTGGGAATAAAAGGGTTGCATCTATATATTTTTTTCTTCTTTCGGAGACAGCCACACGTTTAGAGGCTGTGTAGACAATTTGGTTGATTGTTTATTGATGGTTGGGGGGGGGGATCGACAGGTGGGTTGAGAAAAAGGGTTTGATGAAGGTTTTTTTTTTTTTCTTTTGCTCGTTTGCTTCATAGAGGAGGGCGGCAGCTTGGGTAATTTTTGGGATGGGTAGGGTTTGGCTAGGTTAGTTAAATAGGAAATTTTAGGATAGGTATAAAAGGTATATTCTTAGATGGTTAGGATTTAATTTCCTAAATCAAATCCAAATCAAATATTATCTTTCTATCTCAACTCAATCAATTTAGGATAATCACTATATTTTGTTATTTTTCCTTTTTCCTTTTACCAAAAACTTCCGGACCTAACAGTTTTACTCCTTATGCTCTCTGAGAATGTGTTGCAGAATTTCTTCCTATATTGGTCAAATGATTTTTCGTTGCTGGGAAGTCAAATTATTTGTACAATTTGACATATTGACCTTATGAACTGATACTCCTCCTGGATGAGTTTTTATTGGAGATCTGTCTCACTGTAGCTGGTTGCTATTTATGCTCAGCTCCTGGCTCTAAAGGCAAGAAAGCCCTGATCTGCTGTTCTTTGATTCTTCTATGCCTTCATCCATGGAAGTAATAAAATCACAACCTTATGAAGGGCAGAGCTACTCCATATCAGAAGATATAGAACAAATTCTACAGAGCAGGAAATCTTGTACAAATAAATACATAGGTCCAGGAGAATATAAGTTCTCTCATGTAGCGTCTTGTAAACTTGTTTTAGATCAAAAGAATGGGGATTCTCACTGAAGCCACCTATTCTACTGTCACTTCTTTGCATGAGCATAAAGGCAACATGTTTAGATCTAAGAATGATGCTGACTATATTCAGAAGGAACAGTCAAATCAGTCAACAGATCACCCAGTAGCATATTTTTTCCTGGAAATTTTGGTTACTTTATGAAAAGATTTGTTCTGACATGGAATTCAGCAAGAAAGCACGCTGCAGATTCTCTTCCTCAAACGGGAGTGGAATTGGCGAGGGTCTGTAAGCGGAAAGAAATCAGAACTGCAGTTGTTGTGTAGTTGGTGAGGACAATGTGGCCAAGGTTCGCCTTATGAGTCATCTAGCCTCACCATCCCCTACTGTCACATGTCACGCGGTGGGCAGTGGGGTGAAGGGAAAATTGGGCAGGAGATCCCATCCATCGCCTTATGGCTGATACAGATTGGCTCTATCTTGCTGAGCTGTCTCGACATCAGCCTGTGGATCCTACCAACAAATTACTCTCTGAGACCGAATCAAAAAAGCAGACAACGGGAATGTATTCTTGTTTAAAATTTGTAAAACTTTCTGTACAAAAAGCTCTAGTGTCTCTGAAATCTAAATCCAGTTGGTGCAAGAAAAGGTCTTCCTGTGCTAGTTAATTCTCAAGGGCTCTTGTTGAGCATCCCAGTATGTAATCACTCTCCTGATGATGTATTTCATTCTATCCATATTGAGAGGTTCTTGTCAGATTATTTTAATTTCTCATTTTCCATATTAATGATACAGATGATGAGTTCAGTTCTTTTTTGTTGTTATAGAGTGTCTGTTTCGAGCATTGCTCCAATCTCACTTCATCTGCTGAATTCAAGCCAAGAATGCCCCTTGGTGGAGGTTACATTTCCTTTCTATAGTCGTCCTTACTAATCTTTCCATTTCCAATAGAGTAAAATACACACACTTTTTTAACTTTGGAATATGATAAAATAAAGCAAAATGACTCATTAAATTGGTTGCACTTCTTATGTTGTGAAGTAGCAGTTGATCGACATAGCTTGACGCAATTTTCATTATGGATCATCGAGAAACAATCTCTGTGTGTTTCTAATACATGGTTATGGTTGCGTACATCCAACCTCCATACCCCGCTATAGGCGGGAGCTTCTAAAGCAATAAGGTAATGTTATTGTCGTCGTCTTCGTCGTCCGGGCATTCCCTTTTTTCTTTGAGGATAGCCTCTTATCTTTTAAAGCCCTTTCTTTTTTTTTGGGTTTTTGGTGGGTGGCGGGTGTTGTTGGGAGGGAGAAGGGGTTGTTTGCCGCCAAGCATCGTGGGAGGTTGATTAGGATTAGTTATAGTTAGGCATTAATTTAATCTCAAATTTGCAAGCATCTGTACACATTTCGAACACAGAGGCCTCTTGTTACGGCTAGAAGACAAATCACGATATGGTCCAAGTGGTTCGAGACCAAGGCAGAACCCCGGCTAGATGGTCCAAATACCTTGGTGCAGATGTGTGTTCTGTCTACTTTGCATGCGAGCCACGCTGTAGTGACTAGTAAGTCGAGGGGCAACTGGAATCGGGATTTGTTATTCACTTAAATTTTCTTCTGCAAAATACGCCTTCCTTTTTCCTCCTATGTAGTATTGTGAAATTACTTTGGAAGAATGTTATTTTCTATAAATTTTAAGTGAAATTACTTTGGAAGGATGTTATTTTCTATAAATTTTAGGCAGCTGTATAAGACGGGGGATCAATGAACATCAAAACTGAAACCGGTGGTTGTCTTCTTTGCCATGACTTTCCTGTTTTTAGTCAAGATCTGGAACACTTTGAGAAGAGGTCAAACTGTTGTCTCTAGTTAAGGGAGTCCTGGAGCAAATGTCAAATCTTTGGTAGCTTCAATGAATATTGGGCAGGATCAGGAGTTCAGGGATCTCTTAGATTGGTGAGGTCTCACACAAGAAGAACACACAAGTGTCTATCGTAAACTGGGTCTTTGGTTCAACAGCAGTGAAACACACACTGTGTGTCCTTAGAGTCGAACTCTATATCTCTTGGAACAAATACAACCTGAATATCAACTGAGCTATACGGTGAGACTAGTTAAGGGAGTCTTCTTTGCACATACATCAAATTAACAAGAGTGTTATATATTCAAAAAAAAAAAAGAAGAAGAAATACAATTTATTAATTATTAAGGAGTGTTTACTTAAACATCGAAGGAAATTATACTCATGAAAAGACAAAAGACCTATTGTTATAACTTTTAATATTAAATTAAATCGTCGAACTAATGTATTACACAACACAAACATATTATTACTCGACGAACAAAAAAGTTTCGACTTTTACTTGTTATTTGTGAAGAAACATAGGATGAGCTCCCGAAGACTAAGTGCACTTTGTCAATTGCTTACAGAGTTAAAGAAATTATAGTTTAAGGAAATGAAGATAACAAATAACTATTCCTTCGATAGTAAATTCCAGAGATGATATACTATATTATATATATATGTAGACGTATATTTTGCATCTTTTTCTTATTGTACTCTAGGAAATTTGTTATTTGTTATTTTATTTATATTCCTGGTAGAACACCTGTAGAACACCTATTTTTTTTGATCTAATATCCAGTGCAGTGGATGTCTAAAGATCAGTTAATATCTCCAGACAGTACCAAGTTTAACTGTCAAACAAATGGCATACTAATTGGAGGGAAGTCCCAGAAACATAAATCGGAGATGGCAACTCTACATCTATTTCCTTCATTCCTTCCTCTCCAGAGCCCTAATTTTTACTCTACGCAATGTTCCACATCCCCAAAGGTTGTCTCTTTAAGCTCAACCTCTTTATCCAAATCAAAGTCTTCCTGGAAAACCCCCAAATTTCTATTTTGTAGAGATTTAAAGTCAAGAGCTTGCAGGTTTCAAAGTTCAAAATGCAAAGCCTTGAAAGAAAATAACGAAGATAGCAAGGTTGTCTTGGACAGTAAAGAAGGCGATGGGGGCGGCGGCGGCGAGGGAGGCGGCGGAGATGGAGGTGGGAACGAGGAGAATTTAGAGAAGGGTTCTGGGTTTTTGCCGGAATGGCTGAATTTTACTCCTGATGATGGAAAAACGATTCTTGCAGCAGTGTTTGTATCGTTAGCTTTTAGGCAATTTATTGCCGAGCCCAGATTTATTCCTTCTTTGTCTATGTTTCCCACATTTGATGTTGGGGATCGCATTGTGGCAGAAAAGGTAGTAATTTTGAGGTTTCTGTCTTTTTGATTATCTTTGAGTGCAAAGTCTGTCTTTGTTGGCTTTGTTGATCGTTTAAACTTTAATTGGTGAGTCATAACATATTTTACCTATCCAAAAGGGGAAAATGATGAACAGTGCCTTATTGAGCATTTTATTGCTTGTTCGTTTCTATGTTATGCTTTCTGATATTGGTCGCGGAGAACACCTTTTGAGTGGGACGTTTATCATTGTGTTCTAGTATTACTGTTAGTGAATTGGCTGTGTGATTGCGGTTGCAGTCAGGTTCCAGGGGTATAGGATACCAAATGCATTGAAAGGATAAATTAAAATCTCTACTATGGAATGAAGCTAACTGCATTTTAAACTCAAACTGCATAATGAATCATTTCATATTCTTTGTATCTTCTCGTTGTTGTATTTCATCTCAGATTCCAGAGACTGAATTTGCTGCTTGAAAAGTGACTGTATGCGAAATACAACAAAAGAACAACTTCAAATTATAGTATTCTTTTGCTTGTTGTATGGAAGTATAATCCATTTTTTTGCTTTAGAAATTTAATTTCACTGCAAGTCAAATTAAGATATTTCAGTTGGTCCAAAAACCCCCTAATACGCATGCCAGAGTTTTCTCGATGGGGCTATTTGACTTTATGAGGTAGCTGCTTGCTTTGGTTACACACATGGCCTCTTTTTCCCTTAGCGAACTAGATATTAGTTTGAATATTTCTCAGGTAAAACATTTCATATTCCCCTACTATTTGATACATCATTTTGTGAAGGAAGTCCAAGATAGCGGAATGGATGTACCCCCAAGATGGAAATATCCCTCCTGCGTCTAACTCCCCCCCCCCCCCCCCCCAACAAATTCCTTATTATTTAGGTGTATCACGCTTGCTCTGTTTCTTACTTCCTTTTGATATCTTAAAGGCATTATGCTCTTTGTAACTGTAGTTCTTGGTGGTGGATCTCTATTCAGTCTTGTGTCGTCTTAAAGGAGATGACTCTCTTTTATGTTTTTTTTCCTAGCCTTAATAAAACTGCACTATTAAAAGAATTAAAAAGAAAAAGTGCACAGCCTATCGTGAATAGTTGAAAGTACTTGTGGTTCATGGACTGCTAGCTAACCATGAATAACTTCTAGCTTACCCCACTATATCATTGAGCATGTGGCAATTGCTTATTATTTGTAAAATGTCCCAAGTCATCTAGTTTTCATGCTTCATGTATTTTTGATGATCTTTATCACTACATATGGGCTGTTTCGTTAGGGCATTAGTCATTTTAAGTGGTTCTTAGACAAAACTTTGATTTCATGAATTATTATCTTGTAATTGCAGGTGAGTTACTACTTCAGAAAGCCCTGTCCTAATGATATTGTTATCTTCAAAAGCCCACCTGTTCTGCAGGAGGTAGGATATACAGATGATGACGTTTTTATTAAACGCATCGTTGCAAAGGAAGGTGATGTAGTTGAGGTGAGTAGGGAAGTTTTTTTCTTTATTCTTACTCTACAGTTGAACTATATGTTGAGTGTTTTACAGATGGAGTACATATGCAAATGTTTTTTTGTGATTGATCCTCTTTTCTCACATTCTGTATGCTCTTCTATATTTCATGTCAATATCTTTGGTAATTTTGTATTTCGTCTTTTATTCATGAAGAAAGATGTTTGAAATTCTGGATATTAAGGTTGTGAAGGCAAACTTGAATGCAAATGTAATGAATGGTTGAAGTTGGGTCAGGCAATAAAGGACATGATACATGCAACACCGTCTTCAATGGTTTGTCTTAGTGGCACAATGACATGAAACATGAATCCTTTGTGCTGCAGGTTCAGAAGGGGAAGCTAATTGTGAATGGAGAAGCCAAAAATGAAGGTTATATTTTTGAGGATCCGAATTATGACATGACGCCGGTTGTAAGTCATGTTGGCTAATTGAACTGCCTTTTTATATTCCCCCTTTTCCTGCTTCATTGCCACTAGTAGGATGTTATCTCATAAATATTTTTGACTAGTAATGCACTATTTTCTCTGAATTATCACCAATTCTGAACTAAACTAAACCTCACTCCAGTTGTCTGAATTGGTTGATTCATAACAAGTATACATGAAAAAATGGCTCGCTTAGTCTGACTAACATGAAAAAGTGGCTTTCTTGGTCTGAGCACGATAAGCACAGGCTCAGGAGGTTCTTAAAATGTGATTTCCTTTGCATGTGTATCCATCTTTCCAAGAGGTAACATCACAGTCTATCAAGGATAGCCTTCTCGGCTGCAGGCTGCAAATATCATTGATATAATGTAGATTAAAAGCTGTAATTGGTAGTGAAACAAGAAGTTGCTCACTGAGATCTCATTCTGCTTCCCGTTTTCTGTACTCGGTGCAGCGTGTGCCCGAAGGCTCAGTTTTTGTGATGGGTGACAATCGCAATAACAGCTATGATTCGCATATATGGTATTATTCTTTCTTTTATTGTCCATATGGAGTTAAAAAGTTGTCATACTCCTATCGTTTTACTATTTTTGATCTTTTTCTTAGGGGTCCTCTCCCTTCAAAGAATATTATAGGGAGGTCTGTACTTCGATATTGGCCTCCAGCAAGGATTGGTAGCACAGTTTCTCCAGATGGATGTGCAAGTAACGGACAGGAGACTGCTCCAGCAGCAAAATGACAGCCGAATCTCGACCTATATGAGAAGAAGGTCCATTTAACCCCCCCCCCCCCCCCCCCTCTTTATTTTCATTTTCAGCCTCTCCAGCTTTTTCCTCAACCTCTCGGACCTACCTAGCCAATGTCTGGCCATCAGATTTGCAACCTCACCTCGGATATTCATATTTGATTGTTGATTAATTTCGAAATGAGGCTTAGAAGTGTTAGGACACTGTCAAAGGCACTTTGTCTTCAGGCCCGCACATAATATCTACAAGTGTATCATATGTAGTATGTTATAAACAAGTAACCTAATGTAGCATTCTGGCTGACTAATTACAAAAAAAAAAAAAAAAAAAAAAAAAAGCATTCTGGCTGATGACCAATTCCCGGACCACTCGGCTGGCCGAGGAGGACCGGGGATTAGAAAACCTCCAATAGTATGTGTAGGGCTCTGAAGGATAGTCCGTAGGACTACTACTAGAGTAAGCCGATGTGGGTGTGGACGCGGATGCAGATGATGAGTTATATGCGTAATCGTGGGAGTCTCGAGGGCTTTGTACAAAGTAAGCATGCCTATCTCCGTCTGTTATCTTGATTTTTAGCATTCAGCAGTTTTGCCAAAATCAAACCATGATACTCCAAGAATTTAGATCAAAACAAATTTTTCAAGAAAAGTTCAAAATCAGTTTTTTTTTTTTTTATTTTACTTATATTCACTATGCAAAAAGGATATTCGCGCAAAATAATGTCGTATTTTAAAACCTGATTTACCAAACTCGTGCCAGTAATAATATTATATTAAATATTTTATACTACTCGCATGGATTATTTGATTCAAGAGAAATTTTATTTCAATCACAGTACCACAGATAATGATTTAAATATCAAATTCTAAATGATCACTTAGTGGTAATGAGTCCTAGTTGAGTGGCCACGGTAGAAACTCGAGGACAAAGACATCATGTGTTTAAATCTCTCTGTAAGTGCATAGTTTCGAATTGAAAAAACTCAAAAAATAGGTACCTCTATTCTGAATGGTGGTGTCTTAGAACACGTATGACGCCATTCACAATGGCGAACCCTTGGGACCTTCTTCAACCCAGGATGTGATGAGTCGACATCGAGGTGCCAAACGACTCCGTCGATAAGAGCTCTTGGGAGTCATCAGCCTGTTATCCCCGGCGTACCTTTGATCCGTTGAGCGAGAGCCCTTCCACACGGGACTCCCGGATCACTATGGCCGACTTTCGTCTCTGTTCGACCAGTCGGTCTCACAGTCAGGCAGGCTTATACCATTACGCTCACGAGCAGAATCAACGCTTGAGCCTACCTTTGCACACCTCCGTTACTCTTTAGGAGGCATCCGCCCCAGATAAACTACCCACCTCGCACTGTCCCG